>JAUNZO010000060.1:0-68367 GCA_031894775.1 Chloris gayana
GGGTGTTTGGATCCTCTAGTTGACTAAAGTTTAGCCAACTAAAGTTTAGTCACCTAAAGTTTAGCCAACTAAAGTGTAGGAGATGCAAGTTTGGATCCATGACTAAAGTTCATGACTAAACAAAAAAATAGACATGTCTAATCCTCAATAAATGTTTCTCCACGTTTACTTTTTCTATCCCTAACATGTGATGGGGAGTACTTTTGACTTTATTTGCCTTTATCCAAAGTTTAGGAGAGTTTAGCAAGGTTAAGATGACTAGTGGTCTAAAGTTTAGGAGGTGACTTGGCTAAAGTTTAGGAGGTCATGTTTGGAGAAAAAGTAGCTAAACTTTAGTCAACTAATGTTTAGAAGGTGGATCCAAACAGGCCTTATTATCGGGAACGAAGTCCCGTGAACCGATGGTTCGCGTCTTCTACGCGCCCGCACAAGATCTCGGATTGATCTTGACTACCTGTGTCAAATTCCCAGCGCGCTGAGTTCTTCAGTTCCAGAAGATCGACCAAGCCATATTTCTGGCTACTTCATAAACCATTTTGTACTAGGACCTGATTTAGTAATAATAAACTACTTGAATTCTGATTTGTTGGAAGCCTTCCAAAGAGGCACCCTCAAAAAATTAAAGTATGCTGCTTACTGTGGCGAGCACAGGTATTCTTTAGTAAAAGGCGAAAGAATAGTTCGCTTTGTGCTCACCACGCAGCTGCTGGATTGAACTAGCCGCATGTCTGCTCTTCTTATGCTAGCGCTTAACCCGCTGTCACTGAGAACGGGCGATGTGGTACTAAAAGCTCCACTACTATGACACCGGTATTGCCATTCGACCTGGGCCTAAGCATCGATGATCCATCGGACACGGCCCACATCGTGACTGCCCGATGGGCCTCGATCGATAGTAAAATACAGGTAAGCCTGGAGCGCGGTTGCGGTCCAAGGTTGCGGGCTGTCTACCGTTAGGAAGAAAGTAAAAAAATGGAAACAGTCTTAATAATCATATGGCACGCTTGCGAACCTTCAGGAACATCGTGGAATGGAATTTATGCAATTACATACACATTGAGCTTGTTGTTGTTTATGCTTCTGTGCAGCACAAGCATCAATAATCGTGGAAAGTGTTGAAGCTCAAAACGAGAACCCTGTTTTGTATGGTGAGCAAAACGAGCCATGAACTCACCAAAGATTTAACCCCCTTTCGGAAATTCCACAGCACCTGAAAAATCCGAGTTCTCGAATCTACTCCAGCAGATCTACCGACCCGGAATCCGCCGGCTTCTCACCGAACACCCTTTCCCTGGCCTTCTCCGCCTGCAAACACAACAGGCGCCGTGTGAGAGACAAAGCAGAAGCAGAGTGCAGATATTTAACCGTTTCCTGTCATTGGTTTTTACGAGACTTTTTTTAGCTTTGCAAGACGAGAACAAACCATCTTGGGCCAGTCGGTGAAGATCGTGATGGCGGAAAGGAGCGTAGTCTGGGATAAGGAACCGCAGATGATGCCCATCCAAAGCCCTCTGCCTCCCATGTTGAACACGAAGCCAAGGAGGATCGCCATTGGCATCCCGAGCAGGTAGAACGAGCCGAGGTTCACGTACGCGCCCAAGTGCTGCCATCCGCATCCACGAGCAATGCCTGGTAAAAGAAAAGAAAAAAAGGTGAACGCACTTAAATTTAAGAATAATGTGGCGTCAATTTCAGGAGAGTATACGTAGCTCAAATTAAGTCTTTACAGAGATGAAGCAGTACTACACGTCTATACGGTAACTTTTTTTATAATTTGATTGGTTGAACAAACTAACCTGAGAGAACTCCTTGCAAACAATCAGTGACCACAGTGATGCACACCAGAGGAATCATGGTTGCGACGAATGATATCACCTCCTCCTCACTGCTGTATGCACGACCCACAAGATGCTGCAACGCTAAAAGACTTCCACCCACGATAACCGCATCCATTGCCGTTATGGACATCACTACTCGTACCGAGAATCGAGCTCCTTCAGGGTTCCCAGCACCCAGTTCATTTGCTACTCGCGTGCTGTAAAAATTAGGACAAGTTATTAATTTTTATAGTAATTTTATAACCTTTTTCTATTATTAAGAAAAACAACAAGCTGATTGGGAGGAGATAAAATCATCTTCCAGATAGTTATGCTCCATCATACCTTCCAGCAGCTCCAAGTCCATATGGTATATTGTAGAGTGACGTAACGGTTGTGAGACTGTACAACGAAAGGATGATTTTAGCAATATAAGGTAAACAAAACTGCAGTGGGATATTTATGCTAGCGTATCCTCTCATTTACCAAATTGAAAGCACCGATGTCTGAAGCTCTGGGTTGGGCATAAGTCCTGAAAGAAGGGTAAGGATCTCAAATGACCACCACTCAAGACTGGAAATGAAATTACAGATGTCATTAGTCACGGATAACAGAAGAATGGTAACCAAGTAGCATCGTCTGTTGATTACCAGATCATCAGTGCGGTGGGCACAGCTAGTCGCAGGAACACATCGATTCCCTTGAAGGCTTCGATCGTTGGAGGAGTTCGCGTCTCCTTGCAAGATTCTGACAACGCTATGTACCCAACAAGCATAAATGCATTCAACCAATAGGATATGCTTGCGGACAGAGCAGCTCCGGTATACCCAAACCCAATCTTGAACACCAGCACATAGCAGAGCGGGATGTGGATTGCCAGCGTTGCAACTGATGTTAACAGCAGGGCGAATGTAAGGCTCTGGGTCTGCAGGAACTTGGTGATCGGCTGGATCACAGCATGTGCAACGAGCCCTGGGATTAGCCATATGATGTACCTCCCGGCTCCCTGGGCGATCAGGGGTCCTGCCCTAGGAAAACTAGGATTTTGTCCATGAACACCCAGAGAAGCGAGATGGGGATGCAGACCACTAGGAGGGTGATTATCGCTCTGTAAGTGTGCAATCCCAGATCACGGTACTGCTTTGCCCCATAAGCTTGGCCACATAAAGTCTCCAATGCACTTGCCATTCCAACCTGGTTCAGAAATCAGTACTTGATATTACTCGGTGAGCAATACTTCAGTCGAGTTACGTCAGCTGAAGGGAGGAGTGAACTGTAAGTACTTGTACATGGCTAGCAGTTTTATTGTGATAATAATCCTATTCTGAGCTTAATACTATGCCCCTGTGAATTTCTTCGTTGGAATTGCCGTGACTAAACAAGTTCATGGACGCAGCTGACGACACACATAAAAATCCAGTGTCCACGGTCAGAACATATTTTTCCAATGCGAAACATTACGTTTCCAGAGTTGTGCTGACGAAATGGTGGTGAAAGTGCAAAAAGGGAAGCCTTTTCCACAAGTCCTCCAAATCGGCCGGTATTATAGTGTACATAATATATTCAGGAGTCGTCCACTAGTTGTACTCTAGTTCAAAAGAGAAAAAGAAATCGCATGACACTAGAACTGCAACGACCAGCCTATGACGTGCGTACAGAACCACCAGTGAACCTGTCCTCTTTCTTGTTTGAGTCTATGTGGACATGGACGATTATTCACAGCGCGATATTGCCGGCCTCTTTTTTTTTCTAACAAAGAAAGCACACGGCGGAACGACATGCGAAACGGGATGCAGGAACGAACAAAGAAAATGGGAGAATAAGAGGAAGGGGGGATAGGGGATTACTGACAAGGAGGCTGAAGCCGGAGACGATGGAGAGCGAGGTGGCGATGGCGGCGGAGGAGAGCGGGAGCACGCCGGGGAGGTGGCCGACCACCATGTTGGAGGACACCTGCACGGCGTACTGCGACAGGCTCACCCCCACCATGGGCAGAGCCAGGTAGCCCAGCCGCCCGGCCTCGCGCGCCCACTGCCTCCACAGCGGCGACGAAGAAGAAGACGACGGCTCCTTGTGCAAAGACCGCGGCAGCAGCGGCAGAGTGGCCTCCACCTCCTCCCTCGCGGCGGCGGCGGCCATCGATGCCTCCCTCGCGCGTTGCTGGCTTTCCGGGCGGCGTGCTTCGGTCTCAAAGCAGTGCCCGCGTGCGATGCTGCTTGTAGGTGCGGTTGACTTGTGACGGCACGGTTGTCCGTCCTGCTGTTCGTCTAAACTTGATTGCATGGAACAGGTTCTTATGCTCTACCCTCTAAAATTTAAGCATCTGTCACATCAAAGAGAATCTTACTTATTTAAGTAGATCTTTTATTAATTTAATAATAAAACCTATGTCACGATCCTCCCTCTAATTTGCGAGACGAATCTAATGATCCTAATTAATCTATGTTTTCTTACGGTGATGCTACAGATAAACATCTTCTAATAACACCATAATTATCCTGGTTGGATTCGTCTCGTGAATTAGATAAGGAGTCTGCAATTAGTTTCGAGATTAGACTTTATTTAAGTACTTCAAAATGATAAAATTCTCTTTGATTTGATCCGCTAAAAATTATATACCTGGAAACGAAGAGGGCAACTTGATTGCATGGGACAGGGACTTTTTTATAAACAATCAAAACACGCGGCTCGCGTGGCAACCAGACATAGCACGCCATGCTCGAGGCTAATTCGTCCAACATTTTTAAAATCTGATTTGTTGGGACCTTTCCTATATAGGAAAAATACCCTCAAAAAATTGAAGTATGCTGCTTACTGTGGCGAGCACACGGTATTCTTTAGTAAAAGGCGAAAGAATAGTTCGCTTTGTGCTCACCACGCAGCTCCATGGTTTGTTAGCCGACATGGACGCCGGTCTTAATACGACCGCCGCACCTGCTGTCGTTTAGTCCTAGCGATGCGGTACTAAACCAAGGTGCGTGGAATGCGCTTTGATGCGACTTGTCCGGCCAGTGTCTATATTTGACGTGGGCCACGGCATCTGGTCCACTTAAATCAGCCCGCTAGGCCTGTCTGAGTCGGCCCACTATTCATCCTTTTATTTAGGTAGGCCCTTGATTCATTCATCATGATTGCTGGCGCTGTACTTTCCTTCGAACAAAAACAGCGGTCGTCCAGTAAAACTTTGTGGTTTCCTCAAATAAAAAGCTAAACTTTGTGTTTCCCCTAAAAAAGAGAAAAGAACAGAAAAAAAGTTTCAGTGTAACAGAACTACCGCACACCTAAGGCCGGTCAGAGAAATGGATCATAAAAAACTAGGGATTATATTCTGCCTCGGACGAGGGGATTATTCCATCTATCGTGTGAGGGCGGAATTTGAACTCGTGAACTTTCACTGTGGATTGTCGTCCAAACAGAGACGTGACTAAAATTGGAGCGGAACTACGGCTATTCCAGTAGGCCTCCTGGCAGAGGCTCCGCCAGCTTCTCATTGAACACCCTCTCCCTGGCCTTCTCAGCCTACAAACAAAGCAGGCGCAAGTGCCACCATAAGAGAGATTGATATACAGGAGCAACATAAAAAGATTCCAAGTTATTGAACTTTGCTCATTTTCTTTTCCTTTCATCATCCAGGGTTGTAGCATTATTGCAAATTGATTTTGGGGGGCTCAGAGGGAGGACGAACCATCTTGGGCCAGTCGATGTTCAAGGTGATGGCTGACAGGAGCGTGACCTGCGTCACGGAGCCGCAGACGACGCCCATCCAGAGCCCTCTCCCTCCCATGTTCAGCACGAAGCCGAGGACGATCGCCACCGGGATCCCCAGCAGGTAGAACGATCCAAGGTTCACGTACGCGCCCAGCTCCTGCCACCCGGACCCTCGGGCAATGCCTGTGTTGATCAGAACAAATGTTAACGCGGCAATTGCAAATCCATGAAGCTAAGAAGTAGCGTCATCAGAGCATCTCCAGCAGTCCCTCTAAACAGCCCCCAATCCTAAAATTTAGGAGTTTGACCAAAAAACCAACTCCAGCAGACCTCCTACATGAGCTCCTAAATTAGCTGCCTCCTAAATCGCCCCTCCAACCCCCGAAAATGGTATCCTCCTATCCTCCCCCAAAACACCAGCTGGCGTGGGCCCTATGGATTTTTTTTTCTTTTTCTTTTTCTCTTTTCCCCGATCTCTCCTCTTCCCTTCACCCTACTGCTCAGGGCCCGCCGCCCGCCGCCGCCCATAGCCCGGCCACCACCGCCCGTAGCCCGGCCACCGCCACCCGTTGGCCGATGCTCCATCGCATCCGGACGCGCGCGTGCGCTGCCTCCCGCCCACTGCGCCCGGACGGGCGGATCCGCGCAGGCGCGGCGGCGGCGTCCGGCCGCGGAGGAGGAGCCGGTGCGGGCGGGGCGCGGCGGCGTCGTCCGGCCGCCGAGGAGGAGCCGGTGCGGACGGGGGCATCCCCCACCTTCTTCCCTGCGTGATCCAATCGGCCAAGATCCATACGAGCTTCACCACCCCGTCCTCCTCCACCAGGCCCGCCCGGATTCGTTGCTTCGTTGCGGCACCGGTGGCGGCGCCACCGGGAAGGGGGCATGCTGTACGAGGAGCTCGGCGTGTGCGCGGGCGCCACGATGTGGGAGATCAAGGCCGCGCGGTGGCGAGCCCCGTGCAGTTGCAAAGCGCGTCGGGGATTTTTGGAGAAGGCGTTCTCGCAAAGGCTGAGGTAGGACAGCGGCGGAGCCAGCCGAGGTTTGGGGGAATGCCGCCGGAGATGCCGTTCCGGGCGAGGTGCAGAATCGTGAGGCGCAGGAGCGGCACCCGACGTGGCCGGCGCGCCCGCCATCGACGACTTCCTCAAGCTCCGACCCCGACACGAGCGCGCGGTACGACCGCGCCGCCGTCCTCCGGGCCATGGTTGCTGCTTCCGTCGGCGCGACGCGACGGAGCGGCGCCGGCAATCGGCCTTGCCGCACCTGGGAGACAGACCAGTGCTGTAGACGGCCCAGGGAGGCTGACGAGTGGGATCCGCATGTCAGTAGAATATAGGGGTCTTGGTTTCGGATAGTCTGCTGGAGTTGGACAACAAAATCTGGCCCCCAAAGTTTATCGGGGCGTCCAAAATGTGAGTTTTGGGGCCCGATTTCGGGTCCCCTGCTGGAGATGCTCTCAGGACGCAGAACACGCGACGCGAGCACGGTAACTGCGTTCCTGATGAGATGTTTGGGTAACTGACCGGCGAGAACTCCCTGCAGAGCGTCGGTCACCACGGTGACGCAGATCAACGGGACCATGGCCGCGACGAAAGAGATGACCTCCTCCTCGCTGCTGTACGCGGCGCCCAAGAGGCGTCGTGACGCGAGAAGGACTCCGCCTACGATGACCCCGTCCATCACCGCCATGGACAGCACAACACGGACTGCTGATCGAGCACCTTCAGGGTTGCCGGCACCCAGCTCATTCGCTACTCGAGTGCTGTTCATCATTATGAAAAAAAAATGGTATCAAACGATGAACTGTTTCGAAGGAAAGTAAGTTAATTTCTTCACGCGCGTACCTTCCAGCAGCTCCAAGTCCGTAAGGTATACTGAAGAGCAATGTTGTACTTGTGAGACTGCAAAAATAATAACAAAAATCTTCGGTCAAAAAAAAAATTACAAAAATCAAGCAATGTATAAGGAAACTGTACGAGCTGATTTCTGTGTGCCTACACCATAAACATCGATCCATTTCGTACCAGATTGAAAGCACAGAGGTTTGAAGCTCTGGGTTCGGTAGAAGCCCTGACATAAGAATAAGGATCTCGAAGGACCACCACTCGAGACTAAAAAAAAAGAAGTTAAGCCACATAGGTAAGAGAGGAAGTTCACCAAAGGACCACGCAGTCAGATTCTGTTGATTTACCAGATCATAAGTGCCGAGGGAAGAGCTAGGCGCAGGAACACGCCCACGTCCTGGAAAGCCTCCATTGTCGGCAGCGTGCGCGTCTCCTTGCAAGCACTCGACAGCGCGATGTACGCCACGAGCATGCACAAATTCAACCAGTACGAGACACTTATCGACATCGCGGCACCGATGTACCCAAACCCAGCTTTGAACACCATCGCGTAGCAGAGAGGGACGTGGATCGCCGTCGTCGCCAAGGAAGAGAGCAGCAGGACGAGCACCAGGCTCTGGCTCTGCAGGAACCTGGTTACAGGCTGGGCCACCGCGATGGCGAAGAGCCCCGGGATCAACCAGACGATGTACCTCCCCGCTTCCCGGGCGATGAGACGGTCCTGCCCCAGGAGGACCAGGATTCTGCCCATCAAGAGCCAGAGAAGCGAGAGCGGGATGCAGACGATCAGGAGGGTGAATATTGCTCGGTAGGTGTGCACTCCTAGTTTGTGGTACTGCTTTGCGCCGTAAGCTTGCCCGCATAGAGTTTCCAGCGCGCTTGCCATTCCAATCTGTTTTACAGGTTCAATGTCTATGTTACTAAAAGATAATGATAACTATTCTGTCACAACTCGCAACAGGAGAGGTGACTAATCTGAAGATATGCATGTTAACTGCATAATCTTATCTTAAGGTTCCATCACATTCATCGTGCAACCAAGATGGGATGCGATGCAACTACGCACACGCAGACAAAGCACGCAGAGCAAGCGGGAGAAAAAAAGATGGCTAAAGAAAGGAGGGGACAGAGCATGTTACTGACGAGGAGGCTGAACCCGGAGACGGTGGCGAGCGAGGTGGCGATGGCGGCAGCGGAGAGTGGGAGCACGCCCGGGAGGTGCCCCACCATCATGTTGGAGAACACCTGCACGGCGAACCGCGACAGGCTCGCCACCAGCATCGGCAGCGCCAGGTAGCCGACCCGGCCGGCCTCGCGCGCCCACTGCCGACGCCACGACGGCGACGCCCCTTCTGGCTCTGGCCATGGCCCTTTCCCGCCCGCAGCAGCGGCAGCGCCACCTCCGTCGAGTCCATGGCCTCGGTTTCCTTTTTCAGTAAGCACGATAACAATCAAGCTAGAATGGAGCAAATGGAAATGGTGCGCTATACCAAAACCGAACGCCCAATAATGTCGTGGGTTCCATGTTCTACAGCGACACCTACCTCTCACATTTAAAGGACGTCCAGCGACGACCAGAAACATATTCTCAAAAAAAAAAAAAATGACCAGAAACATGATCCACCGACGACGGGATACTAGGGAACCAACGAACTATGCACTCATTTTTATATCAGTTTTACTCTGTATATATAGCTTGTTTTGGCGCACATATGTTCATGAAACATTATTACATCATGGGCACGGTTTCTAGAATATCTATAGAAAGCTTTTAAAAAATGGCACGTGATCGACGTTGCTAAAGTGCTTGAAAGTTGACGAAGACTTTCAAACACGACAAGGTTAGACACGCTCCTCGTGGGTAGCAAGCTCCCACACGATAGGGCTAGGCTCCGGTCGATTCATGCTTGAAAGTTTCTTGTGAGCTACTCGTGAGCCTAACAAATAAACTAAGGGTGCGTTCGTTTCCACCCATATAATTTTTAGAGGGTCACATCAAAGAGAATTTTGTCATTTTGGAGTACTAAATAAAGTCTAATCTCAAAACTAATTGCAGACCCCTATCTAATTCGTTAGACGAATCCAACGAGTGTAATTAAGGTGTGATTAGAAGATGTTTACTGTAGCATTACTGTAGCAAAACATAGATTAATTATGATCATTAGATTCGTCTCACAAATTAGAGGGGGTCGTGACATAGGTTTTGTCATGAAATTAATAAAAGTACTACTAAATAGTAGGATTCTCTTTGATGTGACCCGTCTAATTTTTAGAGGCCTGGAAACGAACGCAACCTAAGTATAAAGTTCTGATGACTGAAAATGCAAGTTTTCCTTCTTTTCAGTAAATATGTAATGCATAGGTCTTTCTTTTTTTTTCTGCCCGCAAATGTGGTAGATAACTTATGATCCATGTTTTGGCCGCCATTAATATAGTGGAAATCAGGTGGGGGAACGAATCCCCGCTACCGGAAAACGAAACTTTGCCGTGTGCAATTCCTCGAGCACACGGCAGACAACTTATTTGCCGTGTGTTTTTTGACATGCACACAGCAAAGGACCAGCACACGGCAAAGTATAGCTTCGCCGTGAACACGCGGCACACGGCAAAGGGTCATTTCGCCGTGTGTCAAATATGCAGCACACGGCAAAGTGTCACTTCGCCGTGTGTCAAATATACGGCACAGCAAAGAAATTCTGTTAAGATTTTACCGTCACCCAAACGGACGAGCGTTAGTGGGAAAACCATAGTTGCCGTGTGCCGTGGTTTCGGCACACGGCAAAATCCCTCTTTGCCGTGTGCCTAGGTATGGCACACGACGAATAAAAATAAAAAATTGCCATTTAGCTCCCAAACTTTTTCCCTAGTCCACATACCATGCTTGGTACTATATGTTCTAATTTTATGCATTTCTAGCTCTATTTACTATATTTAATCATTTTATTTCATTTAAAAGATTTTTTTGCATAAGTCAAATTTGAACTGCAAGTGCATGAAATAATAGAATAAAGTGAGTCAAAAATTCATATTCATGACACTAAGACTAGTGTAAGGCCGTATCCACTAGTTGAAATCAAATTTCAAAAGTTATATTCATGAAATTTTGCCTTGAACGTGGGGTCAAATAGTATTTGAATTCCAAAAAATAGAAATGAAGTCTAAAATTCATGAGATTGGTCGGTACATCTTTTTATCATACACGGGGTCTATGATAAATAGTTGAGTAGGTTTTCCATCTTTTGTAACGTACAATTCTTATAAACTAAAGCTTTTTCGAAGAAGTTCTATAAAGAATAGAGGAGATGTGGTTAGGTCATAGATGCAATAAATATTTTGTATTAAATTTCAGTTTAAAACTTTTTGTATAGATAATAAACAACACGGAATGTTTCACCTTAATTTTTAGCTATTTTTTGATTTTTTTGATAATTTTAGTGTGTTAAATATAATTATATTATTTTTTAAATTTGTTTACCGTGTGCCTGTCCAGCCACACGGCAAATGGACCTCTTCGCCGTGTGTTAGACCGGACATACATCAAAAAAATTGCCACGTCATCGATCCACCGGAGAGTACACGGATCCATCCCTCAATTCCCTTCCCTCCTCTTGCCTTATCTTTTCCCACACTTCCCCACGCGTGAACCGAGAGACAGAGAGAGAGGCGAGACGGGGCGAACAGAGGGCGGCGGGCTCGGTGGCGCCGGCGGGCGCAGAGGGCGGCGGGCGACGCGGCCCCGCGGCCGGGGTAGAGCGGCGAGCGAGGCGGCTCCGGCGGCCGGAGCGAGGGCGGCGAGCGAGCGGCGCCGGCGGCGAAGCGAGGGCGGCGGCGAGGCGGCGTCGGCGGCCGAGCGAGGGCGGCGGCGAGGCGGCGTCGGCGGCCGAGGCGAGGGCGGCGAGCGAGGTGGCGCCGGCGGCTGGTGCGAGGGCGGCGGGCGAGGCGGCTCCGACGGCCGGGGCAGGCGGCGGCGAGGCGGCTCCGGTAATGTGGCCTTTTTTTCATTTTTGAAAAATCTTTTACCGTGTGTCTAGCCTTAGTACACGGCAAATCATCTGTGCTAACACCGTGAGATGTATATAGTTCGCCGTGTGCTGGCTCTGGTACACGGCGAAATCTTTACCGTGTGTCCGCGTTTTGACACACGGTGAAGATGGCTTCGTCGTCGGGTCTGATTGCCGTCAGGCGTTTGCGATAGGCCGCCTACGGCAAAATTATTTACCGTGTGTATAATGGCATTTGCCGTGTGCGGAAGGCACACGGCAAAGTTTCGTTTTCCGGTAGTGCCCCCCCCTCTTCTCTCCGACCTTTGAAAAAATGCAAGTTTTTTTTATTGTGACATAGAGCAACAGCCAAGTCAAACCGAGGAACAACAGAGCCAATCTGATTTTAACTAGTGGTAATAGGAATGATAGTGCGTTTTAGCGGTTAGTACTCTGTACTCAACATATGTTACTATATCTAGTACTACCATTCAACTAAAACATGTAAGCATGAGCTTGTGTTCAAGGAATCAAGGTCAAGCATTTTGGACTTTGTCCATCAATAACAAACAATCCATAATGTTTCTCCATTCATACAAAATCTTATTGAGATTCATCATGAAACGAACTGTCATAATATGCATAGAAACTCTCTTGATATTTAAAAGGACTTTATTTATAATATTTTTAGTCCAAGTTAAAAAAATATTTGAGTTTTATTAATCTTAGAAATTCTTATATTCTTGGTCCCATAAAATTATATTATATGCTTTTGTTACAATATTGTCACAAAAACAATTATAAGTGCCTATGCATTACATCCTCCTCTATCCTCTTCACCCACTGAAATTTCATGGGCTAGAGCGAATGATTATTGTGGGCCGAGCTGGGTTGGGTCAAGATGCATTCTGGTATGGTTTCTGTAGTAGGTGGTTGGGCTGTAAATTGCTGCCTCGTTGGGCTATCATTCTGTTTCGGATAATCTCATGAATATCCGGTGGTTCTAAAGTCTCCGCGTGTTAAAAAAATTTGTTCGAGTTTGTGCCTGAACTTTGATTCCGACAGAGAACGATTGCATAAAGTCGGATCTTACGTTTCCAACGGAGGTACTGGTAAGTAAGAAAGCAAATAAAGTCATCGGAGCGTATACTTGAAAGTTTTCAAACACATATCATATTCCCGTCAAAGAGCAACGCAGATAGGCTCGCTTGGCAATTAGTTCCAACCGTCCCCCCCCCACACACACACACATGTGAATGCTCTTGCTGTGATGCTCCATGCACGCTTCGTTTTTTTATACGCAGCAGCCCGCCCTTTTCAAAGTCCAAACGTTTAGAAACCCGTCGAAACGGAACAGGAGTCAAAGCTACAGACTCCATGCTTCGCGCTGGAAGCGCATCTGGCCGCGTTCAGCAGGCTGCGTAACGGAAGATATTAAAAATATGGCATCCGTCTCCTTGCTGCCCCCTGTGTGTGTGTGAACCGCATGATTGCCGCCCTGTTCTTTGTTCTCCGCTTTGCTTTCTTCTCACTCTCTCCTGTGTCCTCACCAACGCGCGCCAAGCCAGCAAGGTCAAGGTGCATTCCCCTTGCTTGCTCGGTTACCTTCCGCTCGCGGCAGAGAAGAGGTCAAGGCGTCGCCGCTTACGTTTCGCGTGATGTCAACCCGGCCGGGTTCGGTGCCCGTCGACGCCACGGACCAACAGGGACCGCTCCGGTCGCGCACAAACTCGTGAGTTACAGGGCTTGAAATTTCGGGGGACGACAGACGGTGAGGAGCACCGAAAACAATTCACATGGCCATGCCCCGGCCGCGTTTCAATTCCTTCTTTGTTTATCCCCTTGCCAATCCCCTCATGGAGTCATGGGTTTGACACGCGCACTTCCCGTCGGCGCACGGCTCCGGTTTCTGAAATGATGTCGTTTCTCTCCGGACCTCTGTACCGCTCGGCCGGGGCGTGACGTCGCCGTGTTACGCGTAACGGAAAAAGCGTGGAGCGAGCAGCCCCCTCCCTTCTATTTTCTGGAAAAAATATGACTGCACGCACAAGACCTGGAACACATTTGGGCACGAAATGCACACTCTGAAACCGTGGAGCAATGCGCGCTGCAGCTTCCGGCCGGGGCCTCTATTTTCAAAGCCGGGGAAAACAAAAGGAGACGCTCGTCTCCGCGTGGCTCCACCACTTTGGTGTCTGGTCTCTGGAACCGAGATTAAGTAATACCCGTAGTCGTACAAAGGAAGTACAACAATCAGAGGCGAACGAACTGGCCGTGCCCAGAAGTAAAGCACAAGCAACGTCCGTCGCCTCTCGCCCGGGTCGAACGGGTCAAACTCAGACACTGCTGCCGGGGAAGACAATTATCGTCGCAAATCATTTTTTTTAAAAAAACAAGAACTGGGCGTTATAATACGGGTGGTGACCGGGGACGGATGGGTCGCACCTGGCCCACGCGACACCGGGCCCGGAAGAGCACCCACGAACGCCCTCGCGGCGCTATAAAGCCAGGCCCTCCTGCAGGAGAGCAGCCTCGTTTGTGATTGCCTGCTTCTGCCATCTTCTTGTGCAGAAGAAGAAGAAGAAGATCACACGCGCCGCGCACAGCAGAAACTGACGCTGCCGCAGCACGAGCAGGCTCTTCCGGGTGAGTCCCCGTGCGGGAGCAGCAGGCAGCAATTTGGTGGCTGGGATCCCGATCGATGGGGCGTGCGCCGTGCTGCGACAAGGCGAGCGTGAAGCGGGGCCCGTGGTCGCCGGAGGAGGACGAGCTGCTGCGGAGCTACGTCCGGAACCACGGCACCGGCGGCAACTGGATCGCGCTGCCGCACAAAGCAGGTACGCACATGAATGTTTCGATCGAGCTGGTCCGGCCGGTTGGTTTGGTTTGTTTGCCATATGTGTGATTAGCTCTGACGGAGTTCATGTCTACGTGGTGCTGCAGGCCTGAACCGGTGCGGCAAGAGCTGCCGCCTGCGCTGGCTCAACTACCTGCGCCCGGACATCAAGCACGGCGGGTACACGGAGCAGGAGGACCGCATCATCTGCTCCCTCTACAGCTCCATCGGCAGCAGGTGGTCCATCATCGCGTCCAAGCTGCCGGGCAGGACGGACAACGACGTGAAGAACTACTGGAACACCAAGCTCAAGAAGAAGGCCTTCGCCATCAACCAGCACCAGCAGCCGCAGCAGCGGCACGACTACTACGCCGGCGGCCGCGGCCGCCGGGCCTTCGTTCCGGCGGCGACGCCGCCACCGCCCGCTGCTCAGCAGCAGCAGCAATGCGCCTCCTCCGTGCACCCGTCGCCCGCGTCCAGCGGCGGCGACGCGTGCAGCTTCGGCGGCGCCGCCATGTACTCCTCCCCGCCGGCGACGCTGCATCAGCAGGCTCCCGACGCGCTCGTCGCGCGCTACGTCGACGGCGGCGTGCCGGCGCTAACGCCGCAGCAGCAGCACGCGCCGGCGTCGCTTGCCGCCGCCTTGTTCTCCCCGCGCCGCCGCCGCCGCAGCAGCAGCAGCACACCGGCGTCGCCGCCAACCTCAGCTGGGCGAATAACGGAGGCATGATGATGGCCCTCGACGACATGTTCCTCCCGGAGCTGCTCGCGGCCGGCGACTTCCCTCCGGCGACCACCTCTTCGGCGCCGGGTTCGGGCCGCTGCTGCTGCAGGACCACCACCGGGCGTCGTCGTCGTCGCTGCAGGCGGAGCTCTCGGCGTGCTACTTCCCCAACGCGCAGGCCGAGATGTGGGCCGACGCCGTCAAGCCGCCGGCCGGCCTGTGCCACAGCTTGACATAGTACACACTAACGCCGCGAGCGCATGCATGCCTGCTGCACAGGATCCATGGGCTAATCCTCCCCCGCCCCTCGTTCTTGCTTCCCCTTCCCTCCCCCTCCGTGAAATTATTATTACATGTACATTATCTCCTCGTGCCATGTCACAGCGGAATTAGAGATGTGGATTGCCAATTCGCCGTTGCCAGCTCCGCTCCGCCCTACCAAACAGTCAGTTATACTGTTGAAAGCTTTATATTCCCTCGATTCTCCAGTGGATTTGTTCCTTGATGTGATAATGATATGGTAGGGGCGGCTAGCTAGCTCGTTTCTGGGCGCTACTGGTAGGGCTACCACTAGCTCTAGCTAGACAGCTCTGCTTGCCCCCCTAAACTAGCTTAAACACGAAGTCGCACCACCAGTTCTGCAAGCAACAAAAGTCGCATCGAGTCTAAGCGCCCCATTAATTTACGTAGAATAGCACTACTCCTAGTAGTAGCCGTGACTTGTCAGTTCCGAGACTGTCAAATCACGATTTGGTCTGTAGCGTGAGGACGGACGAGGAGGCGCGCGAACGACGAGAAGCTACTAGTAGCACCACCACCGCCACCGTGCATGCGGCGCTTCTTCCTCGTGACGATCATGCCGACGCCGACGGCCGGCGGCGAGGAGAGCTAGTCGATATCCGGCCGGGGTCGGTCGTTGGTGCGGCGCGCTAGCACAGGCGTCAGCGGCCCGGTCGGTCGCGTGGACCAGCTCTCTGCGCGCATGAGGCTCGCGTGCATGCACGGCGGGCCACAGCGACCCGGTCGCGGCTCGAATCAGCGCCGTTCAAGAGCGCAATCGCCGCCACGCCCCCGTAGAACATAGAGGGAAGCGTGTGGACGCAAGCGAGATTCGCGAGGCACGGATCACCGATGATTGGATTCCCTTGTGCGTGCACCAAACCACGTTGCCAATTAGATTAGTGGTACTTTCGTGTGGTCTTAACCGCTAATTTTTCTCATGTTCTTGTCCCTAGCTCCTCCTAGAGCACATGGGCCTTGGGGCTAGCGCCGGATAAACTAGCCGCATTTAGGCATATGTCCCGTTTGTTTATCCGAGGGATGTTTTGACACTTGTGCGAGCTAGCTAGACTCTACTTGACTGCGCTGCAAGAGAGAGAAAGCTAGTGATGATGATGAGGGGCGAGCTTTGCTTAATTGATAACCATTAGCTAGTTCCAAGAAGCTACCTTCACCACGCAGCAGCAACGTTACATTGACAACACACACATGCGACGATTACCGGAATGAACTCGACGTCAAAAGAGGCAGCAGCCTCACCTTCTTCTTACGCCATGGATCGCAGGAAACCAGACACAAGTTTCACGCTAATAATACAAATTAAAACAGCAACGACATGCCATACGCTAATCTCTCGAAGGTGTATATAAACAATCATGCCATCCGTGGCGGCGATCGATCGACACACCAATCATCGCGCCAATAAAATACCGCCCCTACGTTATCTGCACTAGTAGTAGTACATACTACGCCCCGGCCGCATCGGGACTCGGAACAATCAGGCCAGACGATACGCATGGGCGGGGGAATTTTCTTTTGTTTCGGGTTTTTGGATGGATTCTGCAGCGTGCGCGTCCGTAGCGTCAAAGGCGGGGGCGTCACCGGTCGGTCAGCGTGTCAGGTGTCTGCTGACACCGCTGGCTACTGGCTGAAGGGAAGGTTCGAACGATCTATGGCTGCTTGCCCTTGCCCGGTCTCCACCGAGTGACGCACGCACCAGTGGCCATGCTCTGCCGCGCCCATGGTTACAACCATCTCGTCAGTCACACCACGCACGCACGGTCCAGGCCTCTCTCTCTCTCTCTCTCTCTCTCTCTCTCTCTCTCTCTCTCTCTCTCTCTCTCTCTCTCTCTCTCTCTCTGATCGGATCGATCCATGGGTGTGGAATGCATTGGCACTCGGCAGCGTCACGTCGCACGTCACGGGCGCAACCGATATGGGGCCAGATTTATCGAAGCACGGGCGACGATGCTGCGAGGAGATTACCAGCAGTAGTGGATGATCCTTATCCGATACTAATTGTAGTCCGGGTTAAACAAAAGTCTTAAAGCGTTCGCTTTTGATTTTGGCATCGTCCGGCTCCTGTGTGGTTGTTTAATCGCTGAGCCAGGGCGATTATAAACAACTGAAGGTCGGTGCCGTAGCTAATGCACGTTAATTAGGGTAGTAGGGGGTCGGAAATGGCAAGAGGATGCGTAGTATGTACAGTGTGTAAGCCTTTTTGCCGTACTCGTAGAAACCGTGGGCTCTTGGTTGTCAAAGCTGCCTGCCGGGAAGCTAGTTAAACCAGGAGCGCCTAACTTTGTGGGAAACTTGTGCCATTCTTTACCTGGGCTAGCTCTTGTTTACAAGACGTGTCGTTCGTGAATAGTATGGCGTGAACATTGCAAACATTGACTGATAAAGGACTGTATGGAAGTTATAGTTTTATGCTACCCGTAACATGGTCAAAGGTTGGTAGAGTAAACTAATTAGCCATCTCTAGGTAAAACGGAAATATCACGGTCACGGTCTCCTGCTTTATGCGAAGCATAAAGGAGACAACTGCATCCGTCACCATGATTCACTCCCTCTAGAAGAAATGGTAATAACAACTTGATAATAACCGTACCAGCTGCTTTATTTCCGGAGTTAAAGGTTCATGCACTACATCAGATCATCGTTGTTTTCTGTCAGCTGAGTCCTTTAGCTTTCAGTCTCTTTCCTAGGCTGTTACCGCTGGCTGGCGCTGATCCTAATATCATCTCCACACGCAACGGGAACTGAAGCGCAGCGCCCAATGGCCGTGGGGAACCGGGGGTGCACACGGCAGCACGTGTGTCGCTGCACGGTTGCGAGCTGCGTCGCTCATGCCGGCGGTTTGAAGCAAAGTGCGTGCATGAGCTAACCATGGTGGTGGGTGCCCCCAGATGTGCAGATCAGCAAGTGTCTGCACCGTCTCTTTCGCTACCAACCTAAAAAGGATAAAAGGCTACGCAGCTTAGCTGCAGCCCCGAGTGTTACGAAGCTGTCAGAAAAGGACACGCACTTTCCCTCAAGACGCATGGGCGGACCCAGCGCGCACAGAAACAGCTTCAGATCTCCCAGCGAAGAATTGGTTCGGGCCCTTTTTAATCTTTTGACAGGAAAAAATGCTGCAATCCGTACTTGAAAACGCATGTAAAGTACCCAAGAAACAACACCTGGCAACTTAATTCATTCACATGTCGCAGCGAAATCTGAAGCTTCTCGGAGAACGTATGCCTACACGGGTGTTTCGTTGCGAAACAGGTGAACCGGTTCAATCCGGGGCGTAATCTTTTGACGAACAATGCTGCTTCCCGTACTTGAAATCTGGAGCTACCAGGAAAGCTTGAGTGAATCAGATCTCAAGCTCGGACAACGCTCTGACTTGGGACTGAAACAAACCAAATTTGTTCGTCGCGCCATCTGAACAGGGAAGGTCAGAAAAGTGGTGGTGGCCTGCTGGAGTACGCACGATCGTCCCCCTTCCGCTGCGGCGTCCCTCTCAGAGCTCTCGGGCGTCAACTCCCCCGCCGAGCGAAAGAAATAATCCCCCGGCGCCGCTTCCGCCTGTCGTCTAGCACGCCTTGAATATTCCCGGCCGCTTTGGAGGCATCTGACGAGTGCGAGAGGGAGTCTCTTTATCCTGGGCGAAAACTACCGGCCAAGCGAGGCTCGACAACGTCGCCGTCAGGCTCTTGTTCTTCTTATTACCGGGACTCACTCATCTGTGCGTACTAGGTAATGATCTGTTTCGGCATGGACTCTTTTCTTGTTACCCCTACGCGAGATCCTATGATACGAACGGATCGTTTCGATCGGTTCCGGCCGCAGGAGAGCTGCAGATAGGGAGAAAGCGGAAGTGATCTGTTTCCGATCATCTGCGATCTCGCTCGCTCTAGCGTTTGGCGGTTAGTTTCTCGGCGGCTTGCCATGTTGTGTGCAGATTCTGGCTGGGGTTTGCTTTGATGATCGACCTCACCTAACATATAGGGTCGCATGGCAGGGTCAACGTTTCTGCTCGCACATCAATCTTGAGCCATGACTGGGACGGCATGGCCTCGCTCAGATGCAACCTACCTGACACAGTGTCAGCGATTCGTCTTTCTTTCCCTCTGTTGTAAAATCATCAAGAGTACTGTACTAGTACTTGCTGCGCGCGCGTGCGTGCACTCGTGTGACCTGATCTGATATTCCTGATTCTGCAGGGCAAAGAACAGTCGCATCGGCCAATCGGGCAGTAAATCCCTTGCATTTCCGCCACCTAAAATCTGATCGGGCAAAAAGCCTCCAGCAAGCACGGTCAAAATCTTGGCTCAACAGGAAGGAGCAAGAAAGGCCACGAGTACGTACGGAGTAGCCGGCTCTTGCTCTTCACCAACCGTACACACTCCGAGCGCCCTTTTTGTACTATAGTAGGAGGAGGAGTACACGGCGACATGGATGTAGTACTTATCTACGACCGGTCGACGCTGCTCCTCCGTCTCCATCGTCACCTCGCCATGTCATGTCGTGCAGCCTGGATGGACCGATCGAACCGGCCGCGACTGCTCATTCATCGCTCACTACTCGCAGTAGTCGGAAAGGTGAAAACGATAAAAGCTTCTTTAGCGTGGCAGCGTGGAGCGGGAAAGGAAAGGGCCTCCATGATTGTCAGGGAGGGGTCGATGAAACGAAACGAAATGATCGGAGAAATGGATGCAGGGGCCACGAGTCGCGACATTTGCTAGTGTCTGCGGGCCGGTGAGAGAGACCCCTCCTCCAGTCCGGCCGTGTCACCTTTGCATGCTCTCAGCCTCAGCTCTCTTCAATTCAATGTTTCTGTGTGTGTATCTGCAGGCTTTTGCTTAAATGGAAAAATCAAAAGGGCGCTGGGCTAAAGCGAAGGATTGACGATTCCGTCGATGCGATCAT
Organism: Chloris gayana; assembly: GCA_031894775.1. NCBI lineage: Eukaryota > Viridiplantae > Streptophyta > Magnoliopsida > Poales > Poaceae > Chloris > Chloris gayana. Next base: position 20,106 of record JAUNZO010000060.1, read on the forward strand.
GGCGTCCCCCGACGGAATATCTCGCTCACCAGCTGAAGAAGAAGAAGGTTCAGTGCATTACCGGAACAGGAAGAGGCGTTTTGAGGAAGGTCGTTGAGGCCCCCCATGCTCTTTCCCTATCGTGTCAACTTTGCTTTCTTCCCTAGCTATATCAGAGATTCAGAATTGACGATATGGAAGAGAATAGTGCTTATCTTCACTACGCCCCAAATACTGGAGTTTAGTAGATGACCCGAACAACGTTTTGTTATGTTTTGTACGGCCTTGTTGACTCTGCATGCACCAGACGGTCCTCGAAGTATTTGCAAAAAAAAAAAAAAAAAAAGAGGGGGCTATTGGCTCCAACCTAGTCCTAGCCACTAGGAAACTCATGTGTGTGTTACTTTGTTGCATCGCAGTATCGTCCGCACGTCAGCAGCCGATCTTCTCGAAAGGAGAATGGCCGACTTTGTTTGAATTCTTAGCACCGAGTCAATGGTAACCCTTTGCCGTGACATATAGCGCATATCATATATACAACGTTATACTGTCGAAAGACCAAAGGATGTATAAACACCAGCTATATATTCTACTTGTACAAGAAGGTTATGCCTTCACACTTAGGTTCATGCATGACATTTGATTACGTTAAACGTGGGTGTAAACATATAGACCATGGAAACCGATGTGAGCTATAGCTAGTAGTGTATCATTTAGCTTTCCGGCTGGATGGGCATTGTTAATGTGGTACATGCTTTGAAAAATGCAGGCAAACATAGAAACGAAGGGTGACCTACACACATCTCCAATTGGAGAAGCCTCGTTGTCTTGACTTTTTCGACCCTTTTTTTTTTTAAAAAAAACTAACACTTGACAAGTTGGACACGGTGACTGCTTTGTAGTCTCCACAGTAATTTTTTTTTGCAGTTATAAAAAAAGTAGTCTTGTCCCTGTGACCGTTGACCTAGCTTTGAGACTGTTAAGAGCCTGTCAAGTCTGCTATGTGAGTTGGAAAAGTTTTGAAGTCCATTTCGCGAACCAAGCCAAAGCCATCGTTGTCAAGGGTCACTTTGCCTGGAGCAGCCACTTTACTTTATACATGTGCTAATTTATTCTTCTCGTTATAGAAGTGATTAAATACGGCAGTCGCGTGATGTGGCTGTACGCGTATAGGAAAGGAACGAGAATATATGTCATCAGTCGCATGCACAACGAGGTCCTCGTGCTGTCGGAAGAAACCATCATGATTCTGCACAATCTTTTTCAGAAAGATCTACAACACTAGGACAACACAAACCAATAAAATGATGCAAGTACATGGAAACGGTGATAGTTGCAGTGCAAAAATTAGGTGTATTTATATATGAAGAGATTTTTCAGCTCCAGCTGCTCTGTTTCTGTACAAAACGCCCTGAAAGCAGTGATCAGTGGGACTGGTGAGTAGGTAAACCCTTGAAACTCAATTTTGGTGGCTCGTGAGGTTATCCCTAACACATTTTGCATACAGGGTTAGATGAGAAATGGGTCAGATTGGACCTGGCCCGACCCAGTTGCGCCCCGACTCCTGCCCATCGCTGCTGACCTCCATCTTACGGGTCTGGGCTCTGAACATGGTAGCAACATCAGTTGCCGTGCTGCAATCCTCTGGATCCCGATCAGGAACCGAGCGGATGTACCTTGGCATCCTCACTGAGATGCCGCGAGATGGATGGACAAAGCCAATGGCCGCATGGTGAACAGGAGATAACGTGAGGTCTGCAAGACAACAGCAAGACAAGCATTCAACTCGTGGTTGATATATTGCTCAATGGCAAGTGTATACTATATGTGGTTAGAAGCATAGCTAGTGACAATTGATCCAGAATAGATCTGGGAATGTGATACCTTCCCATGCAAAAGAGTTTCCAAGATAAAATGGTACCTGCGCCTCGGATTTCCCAGACTTGTTCTGCAGTAAACCATAACTCTGGTTGTTCATCTGTTTTGTAGTAAACAGGTTTCTTGGGCAGTATCCTTTCGCCAGAATAAAATTCCTTCATCTATAGATTAGCATCCCAAAATCACAAGACTTGTTGAAGGATGTGTTTCCACAAATACACAGATCATGCTAATAATGAGTTGAGTTTATAAACTTCAAAATGGTAAACCACTGGATACAACAAAGACAATATCTCCTTTCAGGGTTCAGTTACCATCAAATAGTCATCTCTATTTAAATAAACAAGTAAAAGAAGCAACATATTTGCTATCATAGCAATGGGAATCGCGTGTAAAGAACATGCATATACTAATTTCACCATTCCTCACCACTGACCCTGAAATCTAACCTCCTTTTAAAACTATTCATTAATGACTGGTATGTACATAATAAACTTATGCCCTAAACAAAAGGCTAGGATGGACCAGCATGTTGACTACATGTTCATAGAGGGAATGTAGTATGAAGATCAATTTTTGTGATAAACAATGAAACGATGATTGTTCCTTACCTCTTTATAGAATTCATCAGTGAAACCAGACATAACACGGCAGACACTCTGAAACTCTTCTGTTTCAGGGTTATAGCATGCCATAAGAAAAGGGCTGTACCTGTAAAGAAGAATTTGCAGAAACAAGGTAAGGATTGCTCAGGAGAACAATAAAAGCAATTGACAGGGACTACACGTACCATCCAGCTTTCCGACCGTTTCCATACCATGCACCAATTGGAACTAAGTCAAGGCTGTCACCTAAGCCTTCAACATAGTCACGCTTGACCTGCGAAAAATGTTCAGGGCATATGCTTCAGCAAACATAAAAACAGTGGACCATTCTGCACAAGATAACACTACCTTTAACCATGAATCACAGCGCTTGGAAGCAGAATATCCGGAATCAACATCCAAAGTCTTCAGCATTATACCCTCACAAGAAGACTGACACGCCTTTTCAAAAAGGTTTTCATTCTATCCAAAGTGTTGGAATTATCTTCAGAAGCTTCGTCAGCTTCTATCTACATGGTAGAAATTGATTAGTTCATGCGTAGGTGAAACAAACCAAACCAAAGAATGAAGCTTGTGCAAAAGATGCTCAAATTCATAGCAATTTTCAACCGCAAGGTTGCAATTTGGCCAAGAGTAATTCCATATAATTGAAATTTCAGGCTGAGCACACAGTCCTCTTATAATATCTCACTGTCAAACAAAATGTTAAATTCATGCTGAGCCATTACCCTAGCAGCCATATGACTCAAAACAATGTACTGGCCAATGTACACTGGCATTTTGGTTTCACATAGATTCCAATTCATCAATACAGCACTTCTGAAGTATATTTCAGGCCTACCAGCTTAGAATTGGCTATAGAGATGCTCAAATGGTGGCCAAAACCTAAACTAAGAAACAGGAAGGGTCAGGCATCTAAGCATGTTATGCCTGTCAAATGATCTAAAGGAAAGGAAAAGGCAAAGTAAGAATAAGATAGAGAAGTGTACAAGATAATCCCATAAAATTAAAGCACAATGGTGCTGCTTCATAATAGTAATGCATGAATGAGAAGGAAAGTGCTTCGTTTAGAGACATAACTTACAGTTATCTGCTGAGCTAACTCAAAATAACCTGGTTTCTCCTGAAACAAGTCATGGATATCTGAAAGGAAGAAAAAACACAGGAAGAAATTTTTCATGGCATTCATTGCGACATTTACAAACAAAGTCATAAATTCTTTTACAAATTTGCAAGTATTTCTAGAAGATATTAAATCATACACTTTCTTCTTTGCCGAAGAGGGCAATCCAATAGCCTGCAAAAATGAAAAAGTAAAACACATGTTAGTAACACAAAGAATATGTAGACCAAGCCAGTAATATAAGGAATTATATGGTGGCGTATCAATTGCAATCAAATCTTATCCGGCTTGGAGACCAAATTTACACAAGGAATTCCAAAAGAAAGCTGATGATGTAATCTTTGTTGTAGCACCCTTCAAATTTCAATCTCAAACTCAATTGTGTTTGAAACTTTGAATACAGAAAAATGGAGAGTTTGCTATAAGTAGTAACAGTTGTCCCTCCCTCCTTTCGGTTTATCAATTGTCAGGTGTTTCCCATTTTTGCTACTGTTAATACAAAATGAATCTAAATTAGGACATTAGTACACAAGAGAGCAGTATCTGGAATTGTTTGTTCAGCATCGTTCAAATGATTAGGCGACCAGCGAAAAGTGATGTATGAAATTTCAATGATTATAACTCAGTTGCTCAACCAGTGGTAACATGAGCAATAAACTAAGATGAGCTGGACCTTAATTTGCATCATTCAAAGCACATGACCATGACCTTGGCAGTTGAAATGGGAGTGCAGTCAAACAAAAGCTGCTAATAACAAACTGAACATGAGCCTGTGAGTAATGCAACTGAGCAGTGAAGACACTCTACTTGTAATATTTTTTTTAAGAAAAACTCAGGCATGAAAGACTACATCCACAAAATATAGCATTATAGTCTGTGAGTGCAAAAGAAATTGCTCACAAAAAGTGCTTATAAATAAGTCCTTTCTAGAATATACATGCACAAATACAAGAATGCAAATTGCTCAGTAATGCTACCTCTGCCCTTTGCAGAACATCATGTCAAAAACAAATACGCAGATGTCAACCTGCATGATAACAAGATGCCGTTGTGGTAAGTATATTATCAGCTTCGTAACAAGATGCCATTGCAGATAAAAGTACAGACTTAGCCTTCTCAGGTAACACACACTGCCATTCTAATATGTCATAGGTACTCCCGTTAGTAGGTATATTTCGTTTGAACATGGAAAATTGTACAGCTTAACTGCATATATCATATATGTACCATTCAAATGTACAAGAACTAGTATAACTGTGGGAATTACTGCAGAAGTGCTTGCAACACATTATTTCTAGTGAAATAAACTTAACAACTGGATCAAACTGCGGAGGAGCTATATGATCCGTTCAGTTAAAGACTTAAAGTTGTCAATTACGAACAATTAATTAAAGAAATTGACACCAAAGCCTGACTATGTTCTAAAACTGCACTGATACTAGCCAGGTAAAAGTACAATGCAAAAACAATGATATTTCAAAGCGGTAATGACACTTAGTGATCCATGTCACCAATCATCACCTTTATGTTCTCAATTGCAACTGATGACTGCTTGTTCCCTCTTTCTCTTGTAGATAGCTCTTGGAATGATATCAGCTTATTTTCTTTCTTCCTGTCGATTCCCACAACCTTGTTTTGCACAGAAATATAACAAAAATAGCTTCGAGGTAACATGCAACAATTGTGAAAGAAAATGGTTATTCCTTGCTAATTAAACTTACCTCAGCATCGAGTATAAAATTGGGCACTTCAGGGTTGCACAGCTCTTTAATCATGTTCACTAGATCAGGAAATCTGGCCGTAGATTCTTTCATTTGCCTCGAAAATATTCGGACAGATCCATCAGTTAATTTGTGAATCTGGGCACGCTGACCATCATATCTGGAAATATAAGCTAGAACTCATGAAATACGACGAGATTACCAGAGTTAGTAATTAAGGATTCTTAAAATGCATTTATGTAAAAAACAACAACATAATTTTACGTAGCTCTGTTTCATACAAAAATAAAATCTTATAAGAGCAATGCACATACTTGTACTCACAAGTAAATGCTCTACCATGAAACAATTTCAGTGATTGAGTCAGCCCATTAGTAATTCTGCAGAAGGAAATGATATGACAAAAAAAATTAACAATAATTTAATTAGAGTGAAAAAGTATCATGATCAAAACATGTGCATACCTTGCAAGCATAGGTGGAATAGGTGTGCCGGGGATCATTGCCAAGGATGAAGCCGAAAATGCAGGACCTTCTCTCAGAAGAGAAGGGATGAGCAAATCCTGATAAATATTTACAGCACAGGTAAACTACTCTGTCGAAGCAAGAACTATTCTGCCTCAATTGAGTTAATCTTACAATCAATAGCTAGGAAGAAATACAAATATTAACAACTTTATGATCATAAGTTCTAAGTGCCATCTCCATCGTTTTCTATAGGCAGCTTTGATGGAATTTCTGTACTATGATTTGTACTTCATTCTTGTATACAAGTGTGTGAAAAATAGCAGCTCACAAGGCAGAACCATCTATCAGTCTGTGTTTTATCTTCATCAGTATTATATTGCTGAATTTTCTTTTCCCAATATGTATTCGTCTTCCTTTTCTATTCCCTCTGAATTTGTTCCACCCTAATTTTGTGGGATCTTGGGTTTTATCTCTAGCTTACCCCAACTTGCTGAGAGCTAAAAGGCTTTGTTATCATCGTTGAATTCCGTAGCAAGCTGTTTTAGTTGTAAATTGTAAGTGGGGTATGGGTGTGGTTCCCATAATGGGGGCTCTCTTGTACTCAGGCCCTTTTTTCTTCTCTATCTAATACAAACATATGCAGCTCACCTGCGTATTCGAGAAAATAAATTGTACTTTACTTTTATATTGTGTATAGAAGACTATTGGTAGACAAAAGCTTAGAAGTTCTGTTTTGACAAATCCACAAGAATTCATTCACGAAAACACTAGTTTTGTTGAAATATAAACATTAGATGTTTAACAAATAACTAAGAAATCTTGTACAATAATAGTACTTATGAAATAGGTTCAATTACTCACTAGATTAGGAATAACATTGTATGCCTCAGCAACTTCAGTTGAAAGATTCTGCTCAGAAAGATATAGTTTTGATTAGAACAATGTGCGGGAATCAAATTATTGCTATCATGTGGTAAATACAAATCCAGTAACATAGGCAATGGAGACACCATGTTTTCTCTGGAGGTAAACATAGTCTCACAAAAGCAGAAGCAAGAAAACAGACACCAAAAATACTCAAACATATGGATCTATATTAGTTAGGCACACGACCAGCATTTAGTGTGGACAAAAGAATGGAGGATTTGACACATGAGAAATGCCCAAGATGAATAAAGGCATAAGCTACACAGCGTGTGGTTTATAAGTGGTTTCTAACAAAAAGCTTAAGACCCATCCGTGCTGTTTGAGACACTTTTATTTATCTCATGGGGTCATGAGCTTATGAACAAACCTACCAATACATAATCCACATATAGAAAGAACAGTGTTCAGACAAAACCTGTAGTTGTGATTTTATGCCTTCCAATGATACCGCATGATCTGCCGTGCAATTTTTATCAAGAACAACAGCATGTGCAAGTGCAGGTAAAAGTGTCTTCATCATAGCCCCTATGCGCAGGTTACGAACCTGTTGATCAAGCATAGTAGCACGTAAAAAACACGAGTTTGAGGCGTTAGGAGCTGACAAAAGATAAAACACAACATGTAGCATTTATTCTACACTGATCCCGAGTAGGGATTGACTGAAGAAAGAGTTAAAACTTAATTGAATAGATATAAAAGCATGTAACACTAATGACAGATGACAAACTGTATACAACCTCCAAGTTCCACTGTTTCTGAATTTCTGAACATGGATCAGACTTTCTGAATTTTGTCACCAGAAGGCAGCTATCTAATAAAGCAATACTTCAAAACTTAATTTATTTAACACGAGTTTGAGGCGTTAGGAGCTTTAAAAAGATTAAAGGCAACATGAAATATTTATTCTACACTGATCCTGAGTAGGGATTGACTGAAGAAAGAGTTACAACTTAATTGAATAGATATAGAGTTCACTTCAAAAAAAAAAAATAGATATAGAGGCATGTCACACTAATGACAGACATAACAAACTGTATATGACCTCCAAGTTCCACTGTTTCTGAATTTCTGAACATGGATCACTGGATCAGACCTTTTGAATTTTGTCAACGGAAGGCAGCTGTCTAATAAATCAATACTTCAAAACTTTATTTATTATTTTTTAGGATCCCAAATTTCAAAATTAAGAAGGATAATATAAGAACTTTAGGTCCAAACCACAAATACTAAGTACAAACTGAAGTGATTTCATACATCATAACCTCTTTGCAAACTATAAAAAGAAAGGACGAGTTAATCACCAGTGTTCTAACAAGAAATTTCATTTCCATTTCTCTGCAGGATCGCATAAGATGCAAGACAAGAATTTTTCTCCTTCCAGCACTCCCACTACCTGATATTGCACTAACAAGAAAAACAAAAGAATCATGATATAAAAGAGAAGGTAATCCTCTATTGAGCATTCTGTAGCAATAAATGATATCGTGAAACACACAACTCTCATGACTTTGGCACAGTAATGCAATTTTATTGCACATAAAAACAAAGTATACCCTATGCTGTAGACAAAATTTCTTATTTGTCATGTCATGCAACGCACAACTCTTACTATATGACGTCTCAAAAAAAAAAACCTTACTATATGATATAAACACAAAACGCAATCACTGGAGTGACCTGTTTTTGTCATGTCAGTCTCTAGTACATCATGTTAAATGGCAGGTGGTGTCATCATCAGATATTGTATTTTAAAATATGATGGAAATGATAGTTAGCAATTATCACAGAAAAAGTTTATTCAGGTCCAAGGCACCTGAGATTGAAAATTAGCCATTACATAAATCATTTGGTAATTAACTGTGATCCTATCTGTGGCAGGATTTGAAGGGATTATATACCAGGCTGCACACGCATTATTCTACAGTGTATGTAATACCTTAGCTTTCGGAGTGTGGAATATACATCTTTAATCAATAGTGGACGGGGAGGGGCAAGTAATTTTTGATTCTGACGGCATTCTTGGGCAACAGTACCTACACATTATACTATAAATATGAACTTTAACATAAAGAATTGACAGAAGCTACACACAGCAGCTGAAACTGACTCATAAGTCAGCCAAATGCATTCATGAATCCTTGCAAAGACACAACCATGACTGACCATGTCATAGGTTTCTTCATCCATACTAGCAATATGAAACAAGTTAGTACTTACCAAGATCACCATAAGTTCTGTACATCTCATGTATTTTAGATCTGCTGGTTCCTAATGATTCCTCCAGAGCAGTTACAACTAGATTCCCACCAATGTTTAGTTCCTAGCTTCATTAGCAAACATAATAAGATTAATGTGTTCAGATGCCATATGATAAGGCATAAAAATGTCATCTTATATCTAAAATAAAGATGACAAGCAAGCAAAGGTGGAAGAGCGAAGTTCAATATTTAGAAAGTGTTACAAATTATAGGAAAGTAACTTCAGATCTGACATTTTAGTTTACAGAAAACAGGGTTCAAAAAGGGGAACATTAGGACCAGAATATAACATCTAACATGGCATTCTCACAGGAATTTGAGAAACTTCAGTCAATGAGAAGCGACATTCTTTACTGCTGGTCAGATTCCAAAAGGGGCAATAAAAATAAGTGACCAAAACTAAATAGGAGGAAGAATGAAGTTTGGGGCTCCTCTGCTTACCATATTTTCATGGTCAGGAGAGATTTTGTTAGTACATAGATAAACAGCAGGTAGCACATCATCAGGTGATAGCGCAAGCAAACTGCATCACGACAGAAGGTAAAGACGTCAACTTTTTTACCCTGGCAATGAAACATCAGGTATAGAGGTCAACTAAAAAGGTAAATATTTAGAAACCTCCTGAGCATGTTGCAAAGTATTGCAGTAGTTTTAATCTTTCCTTTTTCTCTTTCAACCAGATCAAAAGCACGAGCCAGGTGCAAGTATGGTGCAGGCTGTCCTGCTGTCCAGCAAGCTGCAGAAGAGCATATATGTGGCATGACACGCAAACAAAAAAAAAAGGATGCTAAAAACTATCGTGGTAGAAACTAACCATGCTCAATAGGTCGATACTCTTCAATCGGTAACAATATATTGACAGAATCAGCTTGCACTAAAGTCTGTACATACAAGCTTGGCATCTTTCGAGTAGCTTGAGAGGGGTCTGTGTTACTACTTGTATCTATCATTTCATTGTGCACAACATTTGTGTCAACGTTAATTACATTGCTATTTTCACTTGTATTGTAAAATATATCAACTGCTACAGTCACATCTCCTTTTGACTTCTCAAGCAAAGAAACTGCATATTCTCTGGACATGCCACCATTTACAATCTGAAGAAGCTGATCCACATTCTGATCACATGCTTTCACAGTATCACTTAACTTATTGTCATTTCCCCCTTTGTTTTTATGTGCTTCCACAGTTACTTTATTGGCTATATCACTATCAGAAGCAGCTGCCGTAGCTCTGATGAAAAAGTTTGTGATTGTGGACTGCTTACGCCCACCTGATTCAGTTGATGAAGCTATCCGCCCTTTCTTCTTCGGCTTGTTTGCAGTGCTGGACCCCTTTTTCCTTCCTTTCTTGGAGTTATTTGGGCTCATTGTTGTAGGAGTCAAATTTACCAGTTTTGTAGTGTGTTCCACAGGCTTTTGTGAAAATAAAGGGCCTTCTAGCTGACTATTTGTGTCAGCAGAAGCCAAATGATCAGAAGAGTTATTCGGTGAGTGGGAAGTTTCACAGCAAGAAACATTAGCTTCTTCAAAGAAATCTCTTTCTCGCTCAAAAAATCTGATGCTGCTTTAACAACATCACCATCTGAGGTCATTAGCAGGTCCATGATCTGTTCTTGGCTGACCCATGAGGGTAGGAAATCCGATAGTTCTTTTTTCATTTCTTCTGTAATCTTCTCTCTCAAACTATCTAATAATTCAGAAGATGAGCTGGCTAATGGCAACAAAGCAGCATCCACAACATCGTGCTGCATCGAGCATTTAGCAGCCTCATCTTCATATATATGAGTAGAGTCTGCTGACCTTCGATGGAATGCCATCAAAAACTCATGCTTATTTGCTGTCTCGTCAACCAACCCAGCAAAATGCTTCTGCAGAGTAATGGCATCCTTACCATCTAGCTTTCCACTGTTCACTCCTACAGTTGGGATAACCCGTTTAGGGTGCAAGAACTTAACATAGTCCCGCAACTCGGCATAGCTTGAATGCTCGCTATAAGGAACAAGATGGATCTCAAGTGAATCTTTCACCCTCACAGCAAATCCTTCCTTCTTGGTCTCATACATCCACCCAGTTGGTACAAACCCAATAGCCTTGTTGTAGCCTCTCTCCAACATGATCTCCTTCATCTTCACAAAATTCGGCCGAAAATAGGGCCACGTCTCCCCTAAGACATTCCACCCAATGACATGCACATCTGTCGCTGCGGCATCCTTAGTAAAAATTCCCTTATCCTCACCAAATCCCAACACAGTCAAAATATCCATCTTCTTGCCATCTACATGGATCAAACACCCACAATGTTGTGCAACCTCCAGCAAGATCCTCTCCTTGCCCACGACATAGGTCGCGATCAGACACAGCACGCGCTCCCCAGCCACAGCCCTCTTCTGCTTCACGCGCTTGATTGCATCCACTACATAATCCACAGATTCCTCTTGGGGAGGAAATGTGAACTTGGGGTTGCAGTAAGTGGTGTCCAGAAACACAGCATCAGCACGGACGAACTCCAGCAAATTAGGGTCACGAGTCATAGACTCCGTGTAACGGAAGTCGCCGGTGTGGATATACCGCTCGGCGTTTGGTCCGGGGAGGCGAAGAGGAACTGGACGGCGCCAGGGCAGTGGTTAGCATCGACGGCTATGACGCTCCACCCATCGACGGTGACACGGACGCCGACCTCGAGGGCAACGACGAGCTCCGGCGGGACGGAGAGCACGGAGGCCAGGAGGCGAGCGGTGGGCGCGGAGCAGAAGATGAGACCGCGACGCCAGGACGGTCCGAGGCCAGCGTAGTGGTCGGAGTGGAAGTGAGAGAGGAAGTAGGCGACGGAGAAATCGCCGGCGTGACGGAAGGCATCGACGAGGAAGCGTGAGCCCGGGATGAGAGCGGTGCCTGGGACGGATGCGGGGACGGACGGGAGCGGCGAGGACGCAGCGGCGAGGAGGGGATGGTTGTGGGGGAGGGGAGCGAGGAAAGGGAGGAGCGGAAGAGGTCGGATGTGGTGACAGAGAGCAGTTTGGGGGCATCCAGGGAGGATAGGATGGATGCCATTGGTGGCGACTAAAGGGTTTTAGGGTTTGGACTCCGCGGCGGCGGCGGGAAAGGGCATGGCGCAGGTGCCTGGTACGACGATGGCGGTGGCGGTGGCGGCGGCCAGGCGAGGAAGGCGAGGTTGCGGACGGTGGCGGCCGTGTTCTGTACTTCTATGGTGTGGTGTGTTGTGTGTAACTGGAGTTCTCGGTGCTTACTGGGCTGCATTTGATCACAAATTGCAATCTAACTATTGTGGGCTGTTGGGCTAGGCCCTGATGTTTTAGTGTGTAGTTTTTTTTTTTTTGAAGCAATCGTATTTACCTCCTCAAACTATTACGGTATACTGGTTTTGGTGACTCGATTACAAAAGCGGGTAGGATGACTCTCTCAATTTTTAATATCATTTATTTTTCCTCTCTAGACGGTTTGGATAATGATATTGGCTGATATGGCATCATACGCCCTCTTATTTCATGATGGTTTTTCTTTCTAATGCTTAGCTTATAAAACATAAAAATTAATTAAAAATATTTTGCAAATATTAAATACGTTAAGGAACTACTTTTTCATATTTGAAATAAAATTTGAATACAAATTTGACATTTTTTTATTTGTTCCATAGCTTCGTATTATGAGCGCGGAAATTCTCGTAATTTTCTAAACTCCGGATCTACATTTTGGAAGGAAAAACCAGAAATAAAAATAAATATGATGTGGCACACTAATAGGTGGGCCCCATGTATCACATCAGCCAGATACTATCCAAACCGTTAGTAAAGGAGAGGAAAAGTGAACGGTATTAAAAGTTGAGGAAAGTCATCATGTCCGATTTTGTAATTGAGGGACCAAAAGTGAACTATCGCAATAGTTGAAAGAGATAGATAGAAGTTCTTCCTTGTTTCTAATAGACGTTTTAGTGTTTAGTTAAAAGGAAAAATTTTGAGTGCAAATAGAATTTGGGTGTGCAAACATACGATTCCATCCGCTTGCTCTCGATCTAAAGGACTTTATTCCTTTCACATATTTTCAATTTCAAAATAAAGATGGACAATCGCGGATCATTGCACTCAAATTTTATTTGCATTAAAAATTTTCCCAGTTGAAGACATATAATATGATGTAGTTCACATTTCCTTCGGTGGAAATTTGAGTTTTTAACACAACGTGGTTATTCGCAATCAATTTGTGTTTCAACTAGTGAAAGTCGCCTAGAGGGGGTGAATAGGCAAACCTAAAATTTTTTACGAAATAACACTAAGACGAAAACGTCAAATACCGGAACTTCCGGTGCAGGGGTGATAAATGCGGAATTAAAACCTACACAATTCTAGTGATTGCAATAAGGAAAGACACAACCCTATGCAATTCTAGAAATTTAACGGCACAACGGAAAACTAACAAGTAACCTAGCAAAGTAAACAACAACGCGCTTAAGTAAAAAAGGGAGCACAAGAGACACGGATTTTTCACCGAAGTTCAAGCCCACCAAGGACTCTACGTCTCCGTTGAGAAAGTCTACCAAGGACCGGGTTTCTCTCAACCCTATTTCTCCCTCAAGTCACCACCAAGGTTGAGCTTGAGTTTTTCACTATCAAGGATGTGGTGATCCATCCCGGAGTTGACCGTGTGATGATTGACTATATCAAAGGGGCTGAGGCAGCGGCAAGTCGAAGCAAGAGAGATGAACTGGTTTGACATGGAACAGGAGTCTCTAGACAACCGTTTCTCGGTCTCACTTTCACACGGACTGGTACATGTGTGCCTACAGGAGCAAGGTGAAGCCCACGAGTGCCAATGCAGTACATAGATTGGGACTACATGTCAAGCGTGCACACGACTTTGTTTGATGAGGTCATTGCTATGTGTGAGTTTCATGGACTCAAGGAGATCATGTGTTTCAAGTATGATTGGAACCAGGAGATAGTGTGTCGGTTCTACTCCACTGTGTATTTTGACAAGAACTTAGGCAGGTTTTGGTGGATGACCGATGGAGAGAAGCTTTCTTGTACCTTCGGTAGATTTGCAAACATTCTTGGATTGAGGGACACAATGAACAGGGATCTTCGCTTGCATGATTCAGATTCTCTCAACCTCGGAGCTTATGAGGTACATGTATGAGGATGAGGACACGTGCAAGCCACCCTTTGCTCACGGTCTCAAGCCTCTTTATGTGGTCTTGCACAGGATGCTTCGCCTCACTCTCTCTCCTAGGGGTGGCAATGCGGATCATGTTGCATCATATGCCAAGGATTTATTTCATATCTTGCCCACTCAAAGGAAATTCAATGTGTGGGACTTTATCTTCGAGTGAGATGTGGCAACGCTCTCGTGGATGCTAGACGTGCTTGTGTGTATGCACCTTTTGTGATGTGCATGATTGAGAAGATCTCCAAGAAGACTTTCAACAAGGATCGCACGCACAAACCCCTTCGACCTAGGATGCCGGCCAATGCTCCTAAGACTTCATCTCGGGGTATACCTCCGGTTGCTCCAGCTGCTCCTCGCTCCCGCTCGGACCCGTTCTTCAGCTCGTAGCTCTAGCACGGCTCCTCGTCCGGATAGAGCCCGTGGTCGTGGTGCTAGCACGAAGAGCAAGAGCGCTCTCTTCAAGATGCTTAAGGGTCTCTTCGGTATGTGCCGACGGATTGATGCCAAGGTGGACAGTCTTAAGCAGGATAATGAGGTGATAAAGGCAAGGCAAAAGATTATTCTTGATCATCTTCAGATCACTTCTCCTAGAGTTCCCTCTCCGGAGCCCGCACCTGCTCCTCCTCCAGTTGAGTATCCTTGGGACTCATTCACCCCGGATGAGTCGCTCTACTTTGGCTACTTTCCACCACCACCTTTCTCTTCGAGTTCCGCTTTCACCACGGCTCCCACCGGTACCTCCACTCACACTCGGTTTCACTATGAGGAGGATGAGCTCGTGGCAGCAGCTTCCGAGGAAGAAGAAGAAGAGGAAGGGGCCGAGGATCCCAAAGGCAAGGGCCTCGCTGTGGAAGAAGAAGAAGAAGAAGAAGATGACGACGACGACGACGAGGATTGGGGCGATGATGAGTAGACCTCCTCTCCTCCTTTTTGGTGTTTTGATGCCAAAGGGGGAGAAGTAAAAATTCCCGAGTTTCGTTGTGAGTAGAGCAAGTGAGAGTTGCTCTTGTATCTTGTTTTACTTTATGGACATGTTGCTACTTTTGAGTTGTAATCGTGGTGAACTATGTGGTGTGTCTTTATTTGTAATAACTAGTTTTAATTATTTATGTGATAAACTATGCTCTATGAATGATGGATGGTGTAATGTTATTTGTTAATTTCTAGTTGCATTTGTGTGATTCACATGACATATGCATTGTTGTTGTTCCTTCTTATTATATGCCTTGTGAATAAAATGCATGGTTTTAGGGGAGCTCTCTTGTTTTCTCTCAAATATGTGCTTTTGGTTTTAAAATGACCAAATATTGAATTCAACTCATGCACACATTTAGGGGGAGCTCTCTTCTACTTGCTCTCTTGTTCAAGCTCTTTTTACACTTAATTGTGAATTTTAGTTGTATTGTCATCAATCACCAAAAAGGGGGAGATTGAAAGTGCATCTAGGCCCCTAATTATGGTTTTGAGTGATTGACGTCAATACAATTAAAAAGGACTAATATTCTAAATGAGCTTGTGCGCGAGTGCATATCTAAAATTCAATTGAGAGCAAAGAAACACAAAAAGGAAGTGGTCATACTCGCTCATACGTGCAAGATTTGAAAAATGGATCACTCATGCTCAAGATCAAGCTATGAAGCCTTTTATTTATGTCTTGAGTATAGGAAACACCGTACTATCAAGAGGGACACACAAGTGTGAGGTGTGAAAAATGAAAGTGCTCAAAACTCATTCCAAACACAAAATATCATTTGGAGTCGGACATATCCGACTCACTCGGATATTGGACTCGGACTCCGGAGAGCTGGCCAAAGAAATTCCACATAGACTCGGACATATCCGACTCGGTCGGACAGAGAGTCGGACTCCGGAGCGAAACCCAACTACTTGAAACCCTAGGAGTCGGACAATCCGACTCGGTCGGATATATCCGACTCCACGGGAGTACTCGGACTTATCCGAGTTATGTCGGATTTAAGACTCGGACTCCGAGAGCGAAATCCATTCTTTCGAAACCCTAGCGATCGGATTTATCCTACTCACTCGGATATATCCGAGTCGGATACGAGCCAACGGCTCTTTTGAGTGCCCGGCTATAAAAGTGGACCTCGTCCACTTTTGGCCGGTTGGCACTCCCCACATTCTCAAAAATACTCCCCAACTCACTCAAGCTCTCCTCTTCTTCAAGTTTGATTCCCCACTCCAATCCTTGGTGGATTTGTGAGAAGATTGAGGAGAAAATCGTTGAGCTTCATCTCCATCTCAAGAGCACTTGATTTCTTCCATCGCCGGTACTTGGTGTGTTTGTTACTCTTGGGGATTCATCCCCTAGACGGTTAGGCGTTACCGGCGAGCTCCCAAGCTTGTGGTTGAGACTCGGGTCGTTTGTATTGCCCCTCCTTCGTGGAGCTTTGATTTAGTGGATTTAAACCGGCCTTTGTGGCGGTTTGACGAGGTTTAGGGTTGAGAGCAACCCGGTCCTTGGTGGACTCCTCAACGGAGACGTAGGCTTCTTGGTGGAGCTGAACTCGGTGAAAAATCGTGTGTCTTTGTGTCTCCCCTTTATTTCTTGCAAATTGATGTGCTATAGCTCTAGGGTGTTCTTGCTTAAATTCCTAGATTAACTTGCATAGGTGGCTTGCTTGTTTGTCTTCTTGTAGCCCTAGCTTTCTAGTGTTGCTTGCTGCTTTCTTGTTGCTTTATTTCTGCGGATTTGTCCATCTTGACTCCCGTTCCCCTTTCCGCACGAGGGAGTCGGATTTGTCCTACTCTAGTCGGATATTAGTTCATAATCGGACTTATCCTACTATAGTCGGACATTTGAGTCGGACAAATCTTTCTGCGTATTTAATTTGTTAAATTAAGTGATTTTCGGGATTATCGCCTATTCACCCCCCTCTAGGCGACTTTCAATTGGTATCGGAGCGGGTATCTTCGTTGAAGTCTCACCGCTTGAAGATTAAAGATGACAAATGAGAAAGATGCAACCGTTAGTGGTAGTGGTGAAGCACCACCTAAGGTAACCGGTGAAGGAAGGCATGAAAACTCACTAGGGTGATGCTTGGAGAAGGAAGTGGAAAAGGAATTGCCAAGGATGGAAATGTGCCAAGTGCTTTGCCATTAAGCTACAACAAAACACCATACTCCTACAATGACGGAAGAGATGAGCATATTGGACAAGGGTCAGGTAGACTACCATATTTTGATGGTCAATACTTTGATCATTGGAAAACAAAGATGCTTGCTTCATTTGGACTCAATGCATCAAAATGTGAGAAGTGTAACTCAAAATGGATTCTTGTGGGAATGTAGAAGCAAGCCAACCGCACAAGACTTGTTCAATGTAAGATGCAATGTGGCGGCGGCTAGTGCTCTAGTATCCGCACTTAGTCCCGTTGAGTATGAGAAGGTAACTAGGATTGGAGGATGCCCATCAAATTTGGTTGAAGCTTGAATTGTTTCATGAGGGCATTGATAGTGTGAAGGAGTCTAAGCTAGAAGGGCTTAGAGAAGAGTTTAACTACTTTGTCATGAGGTCGGATGAAGGGCCAAGGGAAGCCCATGATAGGATGATGAGGATAGTTAACATGAGAAGAGCACTTGGAGAGAAGGTGTTGGACTTGGATGTGAATAGAAGGTTACTACAAGCATTGCAAGCATGGGATGCAAACATAGTATCCAACATAAGGGACAAAGATGGCTTTAGATACTTTACCACCGATGAAGTGATTGGAAAGGTGCTTTCCCAAAAACAGCAAATTGATCAAGGGAATAGAATCAACGCTTTGCTTAGAGACAAGGAAAAGGCTAGTGGGAGCAAGAATGATTTGGCTCTCAACGCCGAACAAGAAAAGAAAAAGAAGGTGGTTGAGGAGAGTGATGATAATAGTGATAATGAGATGACTCTCTTCGTGAAAAGATTCAACAAGCTCATGTCAAAGAGAAGCTTCAAGAAGGATGATCAAGACAAGAGCAAGTCAAGAAAGGCCAAAAACAAGTGCTACATTTGTGGAGACAAAGGTCACTTCATGGCGGAGTGTCAGGAAAACTACAAGAACAAGCAAAACAAGAAGGGTGACAAGAAGTACAAGAAGCATAGAAAGTACCGTCGGGGTGAAGCACACATTGGGCAAGAGTGGAACTCCGATGGATCATCTTCCTCCTCAGAGTCGGAATCCGATGAAGAAAAGGGAGGGATTGCTTCACTTGCAATAGGGCTAACACCGACCAACTCCTCCTTGTTTGGAAGCTTAACCGATGATGAAGATGACACAGGGCACAAGTGCATGATGGCCAAAGGCTCCAAGATAAACACTAATGCTAGTTCTCAAATTCCTAACATGTTTGATTTGTTGGACATTATTGAGCAGGAAAAGGAGAACAATGAGAGGCAAGAGGAGCTTCTTGAGAAACAAGAAGAAATGCTTGTTCAAGAGAAGCAAAAGGTGCTTGAACTTGAGAAGCTCCTAGAAGTTGAGAGGAAGAAGAATGAGGACTTAGTGAAGTCCCTAAAAATGGTTGAAAATGAAAGTGTGACACTTAAAGTCACAAATGTGTCACTTCAAGAGAAGTGTGATAACTTACAAAAGGATCACAACTCTCTTAAAGTGCAATTTGAGGAAATTAAGTGTAACACTACTTCCTCTCAATCTTCGTCTTGCCCCCTACTAGCATTGAGTGTTCTAGGTGTCTCAAGGTTGATGTTGAAGCTTGTACAAGAAACATCAAGACCATTGGTGACTTGAAGAAGCAAGTGCAAGAGCTTCAAGACCAAGCACAAAAGAAGAAGAAGGTCGTTGATGACGCCAAGGCCGAGTATGCAAGGGGTGCATACACCAATGTGAGACGGTCACATGTGAAGGATGGCATTGGGTACAAGCAAGGTGAGAAGCACAATGCAAGAATCAACAAGAACGGCACCGAATTCATCAAGTTCACCAAAGAGAGTGGACACCAAAAGAAGCAAGTCAAGACGGAGAAGCAAATCAAGAATACTAACAAATCTTCTCTTATTTGTGATTTGCGTACTAATGTGCCTAACCCCTCTTGTGCTCTCTTTAATGATTTTGATGCGACCTATGTGCTAATGAGAAACAAGTATGGTCGTGTCTATGCGAAATATGTTGGGCCACGCAACAAGACACACAAATCTTGTGTGTGGGTGCCCAAGGCACTTGTTACTAATGTGAGAGGACCCAAACAAATTTGGGTACCTAAAAACAAAGCATAAATTGTTTTGTAGGAATACTCCTCCGGTGGCTCATCATGGGTGGTGGATAGTGGATGCACCAATCATATGACCAGGAGATAAGAAAATGTTCGAGTCATTCGAGCCAAGCAAAGAAAGAAATGAATACATCACCTTTGGAGACAACGGAAAAGGCTATGTGTTGGGATATGGTAACATTCCTTTAACTTTTCCGCATTCACTTTCGAAGGTTATGCTTGTGGATAACGTTGACTTCAATTTGTTGTCTATCTCACAACTTTGTGGAATGGGTTACAATTGCTTGTTCAACGACAAGGGTGTGATTGTCTCAAGGAGAAGTGATGGCTCGATTGCTTTTGAGGGTGTGCTCAAAGGGAAGCTTTATGTTGTGGATTTTACCGCGGATAAAGCCAAACTTGACACATGCTTAGTTGCAAAGTCCGACATGGGATGGTTGTGGCATAGACGACTAGCCCATGTCGGTATGAGAAATCTTCACAAACTCCAAAAGGGCGGTCATATCCTTGGACTAACGGATGTTTGCTTTGAGAAAAATAAAATTTGTAGTGCATGCCAAGCCGGAAAACAAGTTGGAGCACCACATCCATCCAAGAACATAGTGACAACTACAAGACCATTGGAGATGCTACACATGGATCTTTTCGGTCCAATCGCCTACATAAGCATTGGCGGTAACAAATATGGACTAGTTATTGTTGATGATTATTCTCGCTTCACGTGGGTATTCTTTTTGTGTGATAAAGGTGAAGTGAAAGATGTACTCAAGACATTCTTGAAAAGAGCACAAAATGAATTTGAAGTGAAGATCAAGGCCATAAGAAGCGACAACGGTGCACGAGTTCAAGAACACTCAAGTTGAAGAGTACCTTGACGAGGAGGGCATCAAGCATGAGTTTTCGGCACCCTACACACCGCAACAAAATGGGGTGGCCGAAAGAAAGAACCGCACTCTCATAGAGATGGCAAGAACCATGCTTGATGAATACAAGACCTCCGATCGTTTTTGGACCGAAGCAATCAACACCGCATGTCATGCCTCAAACCGGTTGTATCTCCATCGACTCTTGAGGAAAACGCCATACGAGCTACTAACCGGTAAAAAGCCTAACATCTCGTACTTTCGAGTTTTTTGGGAGCAAATGTTTCATGCTCAACAAGAAACCCAAGACTTCAAAGTTCTCCCCTAAAGTTGATGAAGGTTTCTTGCTTGGGTATGGCTCAAATAGTCACGCCTATCGTGTCTTTAACAAAACCACCGGTTGCGTTGAAGTTTCACGGGACGTGACGTTTGATGAATCTAACGGCTCTCAAGGGGAGCAAGTTGTTATTAACAATGCAGATGTTGAGGCACCTAGGGAAGCAATCAAAAGGATGGCACTTGGTGATGTGAGACCGCAAGAACCGCAAAATGATCAAGATCAACCTCCTTCCTCAAGTCAAGACCAACCATGCACAAATCATGATCAAGCTGATCAAGATCAAGAGGTTGGCAATGAAGATCATGCTCAAAGACAAGATGATGAACCCATATCGCATGATCAAGAGGTTGAACAAGACGGCGGTCAAACAAGCTCACATCCACCACACCCAAGAGTGCACCAAAGCGTGCAACGTGATCACCCCGTGGAACA
Source organism: Chloris gayana (assembly GCA_031894775.1). Classification (NCBI taxonomy): domain Eukaryota; kingdom Viridiplantae; phylum Streptophyta; class Magnoliopsida; order Poales; family Poaceae; genus Chloris; species Chloris gayana. The sequence continues at coordinate 41,108 of JAUNZO010000060.1, forward strand.
AATTCTTGGTGACATAGAAAAGGGGTAATCACTCGTTCTCGTGTTTGCAATTTTTGTGAACATTACTCTTTTGTCTCTTCTTTGGAGCCATTTAGAGTAGAAGAAGCACTCGAGGACTCGGATTGGGTGATGGCCATGCAAGAGGAATTGAACAACTTCACAAGAAATGAAGTTTGGACATTAGAAGAAAGACCAAGAAGCAAGAATGTTGTGGGCACCAAGTGGGTGTTCCGCAACAAGCAAAATGAAGACGGCGTTGTAACAAGGAACAAAGCAAGATTGGTGGCAAAAGGATATTCACAAGTAGAAGGATTGGATTTTGACGAAACCTATGCCCCGTGGCTAGGCTTGAGTCAATAAGAATATTACTTGCCTTTGCCACTCACCACAACTTCAAGTTGTATCAAATGGACGTGAAGAGTGCTTTCCTCAACGGACCAATCAAGGAAGAAGTGTACGTGGAGCAACCACGGGCTTTGAAGACCCCAAGTATCCTAACCACGTGTACAAACTCCATAAGGCGCTCTATGGGCTTAAACAAGCACCAAGAGCATGGTATGAATGCCTTAGGGATTTCCTTTTGAAAAAGGGTTTTGAAATGGGCAAGGCCGATGCAACCCTCTTCACTAAGCGTTTTGATCATGATATATTTGTGTGCCAAATTTATGTCGATGACATAATATTTGGTTCTACTAATCAAACGTTTTGTGATGATTTTAGTAAGATAATGACAAGGAGGTTCGAGATGTCTATGATGGGAGAGTTGACATTCTTTCTAGGATTTCAAGTCAAGCAACTCAAGGAGGGCACCTTCCTATGTCAAGCCAAGTACACTCAAGACATATTGAAGAAGTTTGACATGGACAAGGCAAAGCCCGCCAAGACGCCCATGGCTACAAACGGCCATCTCGACCTCACCAAGAAAGACAAGCCGGTTGATCAAAAGGTTTATCGCTCTATGATCGGCTCTTTGCTTTATCTTTGTGCATCTAGGCCCGATATCATGCTTAGTGTGTGTATGTGTGCACGTTTTCAAGCCGCTCCTATGGAGTGCCACATGGTGGCCGTTAAAAGAATCTTGAGATATTTAGTGCACACACCCAACCTAGGGCTTTGGTACCCCAAGGGTTCAAAGTTCAACCTAATAGGCTATTCCGATGCGGATTATGCCGGGGACAAAGTGGATAGGAAGAGTACCTCCGGGACTTGCCAATTCTTGGGTAGGTCTCTAGTGTCATGGTCATCCAAGAAACAAAATTCCGTTGCCCTTTCCACAGCCGAAGCGGAGTATGTGGCAGCCGGTAGTTGTTGTGCACAACTATTATGGATGCGACAAACTCTAAGGGACTATGGTTACAAGTTGAACCGTATTCCACTCCTATGTGACAACGAGAGTGCCATAAAGCTAGCTTACAACCCCGTTGAGCATTCGCGCACAAAGCACATAGACATTAGACATCACTTCTTGAGAGATCATTCTATCAAAGGGGATATTGAAGTGAGTCATGTGAGAACCAGATGAACAATTAGCCGATATTTTCACCAAGCCACTAGACGAAAGCCGTTTTTGTTATTTAAGGAGTGAGCTAAATATTCTTGATTCTAGTAATGTGGCTTGAAGGCTTGCATATCTGCTTGTGACTTAGAGTAATTGTTTTTGAAAAATAAAATTCTTGAAAAATCTTGTATGTTTTGTTTTTCGAAATTATTTGGTTCTTGATCTTTGGATCATGCGGATTTGGATGTAATCATTGTTGGAGTGATTGATTGTAGCTGGCTACATCCAATGAAGTTTTTAGCACATGTCCTTAAGTTTAATTGAGATCAAGAGAGAGAAGAGTGAAGGATCTTTCTGCTCCTGGAGCAAGGCGATTAAAACCGCGAGTCGGATTTATCCGACCCGGTCGGATTTATCCGACTATCCCTAAGGAGTCGGACATTGTCCGACGGAGTCGGACATATCCGACTCCACGGGATTTTACCCTATAAGCCCGAATCCAACTTACCCCTTCACCCTATCTCCTCATTCAAACTCCAACCTTTCTCTCTCCTCTCCAACCGGCGGCGCAAGTTCCTCTCCGGCGATCTCTCTCCTCCACCGACGTTTTGGAGAGATTTGTGGGGGAAAGGCTCCTCCTACTCGGACTCTATCCGACTCCATTGTTGGCTTCAAGGTTTTTCCCCTAATCCCATCTTTTCACCTAGGGTTTAAAGTCAACTTCCATGGATTAGGTGTTCTAGTGTTTCCCCTGCCTAGATGTTGCATAGATGTTGTTCCTAGGATGCTATAGATGCTCTAAACGCAATATGGCTAGGAATGTGCGGTAGATCTATGCGGAATATCGATTTTAGTAAAAATCCTGTTGTAGTCGGACATGTCAGAGTGAGTCGGATATATCCGACTCCCTCGACTAGTCGGATTTTGTCCGACCCGGTCGGACATATCCGACTCCAACGGAATTTTCACTAAAGTTCAAAATTGTGCATTACTTCTATCCAAACTCAAATGTCTATGCTATCCATCTCATACCATTCCTTGTTTATCTTTTGTCGGCATGGGTCGTTCGTCTACCAATCCCCATCCGGAAAAGAGGGCAAAAGTTGCTTGGAAAGAAAAGGAGTAGAACCATCCATCTTCCTATTGTTGAACCAAGGGAAGAAGAGGAACCCACGAGATCCGCGAGGAGATGAGGGATGTGGTGATCCATCCCGGAGTTGACCGTGTGATGATTGACTATATCAAAGGGGTGAGGCGGCGGCAAGCTGAAGCAAGAGAGATGAACTGGTTTGACATGGAACGGGAGTCTCTAGACAACCGTTTACGGTCTCACTTTCACACGGACTGGTACATGTGTGCCTACGGGAGCAAGGTGAAGCCCACGGTGCCAATGCGGTACATAGATTGGGACTACATGTCAAGCGAGGCACACGGCTTTGTTTGATGAGGTCATTGCTATGTGTGAGTTTCATGGACTCAAGGAGATCATGTGTTTCAAGTATGATTGGAACCGGGAGATAGTGTGTCGGTTCTACTCCACTGTGTATTTTGACAAGAACTTAGGCGAGGTTTTGGTGGATGAGCGATGGAGAGAAGCTTTCTTGTACCTTCGGTAGATTTGCAAACATTCTTGGATTGAGGGACACAATGAACAGGGATCTTCGCTTGCATGATTCGGATTCTCTCAACCCGGAGCTCATGAGGTACATGTATGAGGATGAGGACACGTGCAAGCCACCCTTTGCTCACGGTCTCAAGCCTCTTTATGTGGTCTTGCACGGGATGCTTCGCCTCACTCTCTCTCCTAGGGGTGGCAATGCGGATCATGTTGCATCATATGCCAAGGATTTATTTCATATCTTGCCCACTCAAAGGAAATTCAATGTGTGGGACTTTATCTTCGAGTGAGATGTGGCACTTGCTCCGTGGATGCTAGACGTGCTTGTGTGTATGCACCTTTTGTGATGTGCATGATTGAGAAGATCTCCAAGAAGACTTTCAACAAGGACTGCACGCACAAACCCCTTCGACCTAGGATGCCGGCCAATGCTCCTAAGACTTCATCTCGGGGTATACCTCCGGTTGCTCCAGCTGCTCCTGCTCCCGCTCGGACCCGTTCTTCGGCTCGTAGCTCTAGCACGGCTCCTCGTCCGGATAGAGCCCGTGGTCGTGGTGCTAGCACGAAGAGCAAGAGCGCTCTCTTCAAGATGCTTAAGGGTCTCTTCGGCATGTGCCGGCGGATTGATGCCAAGGTGGACGAGTCTTAAGCGAGGATAATGAGGTGATAAAGGCAAGGCAAAAGATTATTCTTGATCATCTTCGAGATCACTTCTCCTAGAGTTCCCTCTCCGAGCCCGCACTCTGCTCCTCCTCCGAGTTGAGTATCCTTGGGACTCATTCACCCCGGATGAGTCGCTCTACTTTGGCTACTTTCCACCACCACCTTTCTCTTCGAGTTCCGCTTTCACCACGGCTCCCACCGGTACCTCCACTCACACTCGGTTTCACTATGAGGAGGATGAGCCTGTGGCGGCAGCCTTACGAGGAAGAAGAAGAAGAAGAAGAGGGGCTGAGGATCCCAAAGGCAAGGGCCTCGCTGTGGAAGAAGAAGAAGAAGAAGAAGATGACGACGACGACGACGAGGATTGGGGCGATGATGAGTAGACCTCCTCTCCTCCTTTTTGGTGTTTTGATGCCAAAGGGGAGAAGTAAAAATTCCCGAGTTTCCGTTGTGAGTAGAGCAAGTGAGAGTTGCTCTTGTATCTTGTTTTACTTTATGGACATGTTGCTACTTTTGAGTTGTAATCGTGGTGAACTATGTGGTGTGTCTTTATTTGTAATAACTAGTTTTAATTATTTATGTGATAAACTATGCTCTATGAATGATGGATGGTGTAATGTTATTTGTTAATTTCTAGTTGCATTTGTGTGATTCACATGACATATGCATTGTTGTTGTTCCTTCTTATTATATGCCTTGTGAATAAAATGCATGGTTTTAGGGGAGCTCTCTTGTTTTCTCTCAAATATGTGCTTTTGGTTTTAAAATGACCAAATATTGAATTCAACTCATGCACACATTTAGGGGGAGCTCTCTTCTACTTGCTCTCTTGTTCAAGCTCTTTTTACACTTAATTGTGAATTTTAGTTGTATTGTCATCAATCACCAAAAAGGGGAGATTGAAAGTGCATCTAGGCCCCTAATTATGGTTTTGAGTGATTGACGTCAATACAATTAAAAAGGACTAATATTCTAAATGAGCTTGTGCGCAGTGCATATCTAAAATTCAATTGAGAGCAAAGAAACACAAAAAGGAAGTGGTCATACTCGCTCATACGTGCAAGATTTGAAAAATGGATCACTCATGCTCAAGATCAAGCTATGAAGCCTTTTATTTATGTCTTGAGTATAGGAAACACCGTACTATCAAGAGGGACACACAAGTGTGAGGTGTGAAAAATGAAAGTGCTCAAAACTCATTCCAAACACAAAATATCATTTGGAGTCGGACATATCCGACTCACTCGGATATTGGACTCGGACTCCGAGAGAGCTGGCCAAAGAAATTCCACATAGACTCGGACATATCCGACTCGGTCGGACGAGAGTCGGACTCCGAGAGCGAAACCCAACTACTTGAAACCCTAGGAGTCGGACAATCCGACTCGGTCGGATATATCCGACTCCACGGAGTACTCGGACTTATCCGAGTTATGTCGGATTTAAGACTCGGACTCCGGAGCGAAATCCATTCTTTCGAAACCCTAGCGATCGGATTTATCCTACTCACTCGGATATATCCGAGTCGGATCCGAGCCAACGGCTCTTTTGAGTGCCCCGACTATAAAAGTGGACCTCGTCCACTTTTGGCGGTTGGCACTCCCCACATTCTCAAAAATACTCCCCAACTCACTCAAGCTCTCCTCTTCTTCAAGTTTGATTCCCCACTCCAATCCTTGGTGGATTTGTGAGAAGATTGAGGAGAAAATCGTTGAGCTTCATCTCCATCTCAAGAGCACTTGATTTCTTCCATCGCCGGTACTTGGTGTGTTTGTTACTCTTGGGGATTCATCCCCTAGACGGTTAGGCGTTACCCGGCGAGCTCCCAAGCTTGTGGTTGAGACTCGGGTCGTTTGTATTGCCCCTCCCTTCGTGGAGCTTTGATTTAGTAGATTTAAACCGGCCTTTGTGGCGGTTTGACGAGGTTTAGGGTTGAGAGCAACCCGGTCCTTGGTGGACTCCTCAACGGAGACGTAGGCTTCTTGGTGGAGGCTGAACTTCGGTGAAAAATCGTGTGTCTTTGTGTCTCCCCTTTATTTCTTGCAAATTGATGTGCTATAGCTCTAGGGTGTTCTTGCTTAAATTCCTAGATTAACTTGCATATGTGGCTTGCTTGTTTGTCTTCTTGTAGCCCTAGCTTTCTAGTGTTGCTTGCTGCTTTCTTGTTGTTTTATTTCCGCGGATTTGTCCATCTTGACTCCCGTTCCCCTTTCCGCACGAGGGAGTCGGATTTGTCCTACTCTAGTCGGATATTAGTTCATAGTCGGACTTATCCTACTATAGTCGGACATTTGAGTCGGACAAATCTTTCCTGCGTATTTAATTTGTTAAATTAAGTGATTTTCGGGATTATCGCCTATTCACTCCCCCTCTAGGCGACTTTCGGGAGCTCACGAGCATGTCTAGTTGTCTTGGAGCTCAAAGCTCCAAGAGTAACAAATCCAAATCACAAGCTTGACGGGAATGAAAATGCTCAAGAATGGAATCAAGTCTCTCAAACACTTGCTTAAAGTCTCTCACTTAAATCCTAACTCAAGGATGGAATTTTTGCTTTTGGAGAGGATTTGGAGTAAGTAGAGTGAAGCTCAAGTGTGTTTTGGTTCGGAATGTGCAAGAGTTAGTGAGTGTGGGGTGGAGTGTGGCTTATATACCACAGCTCCAAAAAGAACCGTTGGCCTGTTCGAAACCCCGCACCGAACTTCCGATAGCATATCGAAACTTCCGGTATGGTTCGAATTAGGGTTAGATCTCGGATTTTTGGCCCGCACCGGAACTTCCGGTGGAGTACCGGAACTTACGGTACTTAGGTTTAGGGTTTGAAAACGGGACCGCACCGGAGCTTCCGGTGTCATATCGGAACTTCCGGTATGGCATTCCGGAGAGCTCAAAGCTCTCTGTTAGCCTACTCGAAACCTCCGATACCGGGGACCGGAACTTCCGGTATGGCTTTTTCGAGAGCTCAACTCTCCGTTAGCCTACCGGAACTTCGATGACTACACCGGAGCTTCCGATGGGTCCGGAAAGAATGTGTTTTGGAGGATTTTCTTGAGTTTGTGAGCATCTCCATTCTTTACCAAAGTTGTGATTTGCATCTCTCTTTATAGTACGACATTCCTATGACTCAAAGGAAAGAATAAAAGAGAGACACAATCTTTGAGAAGGGGCTTTTTAAATTCTTTTTTTATTGTATTTCACATTTCTTTTCTCCTTTTTGATTGTGCTTGCTACTCTTTCATGTTCTTTGGATATTCACTACACACATTCTCATGAAAGCATTAGTCCAAATTTAATTGTATTGATATCAATTACCAAAATAAAATGAGGGGCCCTCCAACCGTTCCTAAATTATTGTTATCACTAAAGTTTTTCGTTATGTTCATCATTCGTCTTATTCCAAATATTTATTTAGTACATAACACATTTCAACAACATATATGTTATTCTTTAAATTGCTTTAAAAATGAAGGGTTAAACATAATAAAAAAAATCAACAACGATAACACTTTAAAAACGAAGTAGTATTCATCAGTTTGGGATGGATGATATTATATGGAGTATATTACACTATTGATTTTTTATTTAGATGCCAATGTGAAAGATGACTTTTCAAAATAGCTTTAAAAAGCAAAAAAAAAAAGTTTATAATGAGCTAGCCAAGTAAGACTTCTCTAACTTCAAAGTATAAAGAAATTTACATCAATCAAAATTTTGCTGATTGGCATGGTTAGGGAAATGTTGTGCGTGGGACTCGCTCTTTCGACTTGTCCTTATGACTAGTGTTAATTGCTGATTGTCATGGAGTTTTTCTCGTTGGTTAAAATTGCTCGTAAAGCTGGTTGGAGGTTCTGGTAGTACGTGTAGGGGTTATTGCCTTCTCTCCTTCAAAAACGTTTCTTTATATGATAGCAATAACTTTGTTTGCAGTTTGGTGTCCTTTTAGGTCTCCTTTTCCTATTTTGAACATGATTCTTTTTCACCCATATATTGTCATCCATATGCGTCTCAAGAAAAAAGACGTCTGCAAATGACAGATCAGTGGATCAGCAACAACGGTCCACTGAGGACCAGGTCCATCCGCGAATCACTCCCGCGAGCTCCCCTCCCCATCCTCCTCCATATTCCCCACCCCGACCCCGATCCCCAAACCCCTACCACCCTTTCCCGTAGCGCGGAGCCGCCGCCACTCCCCACCCTCTGCTCACCATTCCCAGGGAAACCTAGATCCGGACGCCTCGCCGCCGGCCATGGCGACGCGCCGGGCCCTCTCCTCCATCCTGCGCTCCGCCTCCCGCCTCCGCTCCGCATCACCGTCCCCGTGCCCGCGCGCGCCACTACCGCACCGCCCGTCCCCCGCGGGATTCCTCCTCAACCGTGCCGTAGGCTACGCCTCCGCCGCCGCTGCCAAGGAGGCACCCGCCGCGCAGCCCCCGTCCACCGGAAAGACCACCGGCGGCGGTAAGATCACCGATGAGTTCACCGGCGCCGGCGCCATCGGGCAGGTGTGCCAGGTCATCGGTGCCGTCGTGGACGTGCGGTTCGATGAGGGGCTACCCCCGATCCTGACTGCTCTCGAGGTGCTCGACAACAACATCCGCCTCGTGCTCGAGGTTGCGCAGCATCTCGGGGAGAACATGGTGCGCACCATCGCCATGGATGGGACCGAGGGACTTGTGCGCGGCCAGCGCGTGCTCAACACTGGCTCTCCCATCACCGTAAGTCCTACTCTGTCTCGTTCCTTCCTATCTACTTGCGCGTCGAGGTGATTTGTTCGGATCTAATCCGATGAAATGGCAAAATAGTCATATTTGATCTGGTTGTAGGGATCTGCATATTGGCTAGAGAACGAATGCTTTAAGATCGATAGCTGTAGTTTGCTAACGGGTTGATGCCACTCGATCTGTACGGATCCATATATAAAAATGGATAGATGTTTACTGCGAAAATTGGCACAAATGAATAGCACTCATCAAATTTTCGTGCTATTCGCAGTCCTGAACTCCTGTTGCACAGTGTCATACTTCTACCAAATATTCTCACTGATGACACTGAAAATGTGTGCCATCTTATATTTAGGGGGTGTTCGTTTCCATGGGCTAAAGGGCTAAAACTAAATTTTAGACTAAACTTTAGCTCTAGGAAACGGGAGGGCTAAAGTTTAGACTAATCTTTAGCTCTAGAGAGAAAGAAAGGCTAAAAGGAGGCAAAACTTTAGCCCTCCAAGAGGTGCTAAAGTTTAGCCCAAATTTTAGGAGCTAAACTTTAGTCCCTAGAGGAAACGAACACCCCCTTAGTAAAGGTGCTGGCGCTGCATGCCTACTGATGCCATGGTCCTATAGTCACTCAAACCTATGATCAGTGTTTGTATTTTTCTGCGTAGGAGCTAGATTCTGTCACCAAAATACCTGGGCCTATAGGTTCTGTGAGAGTACAAAAAATAGGGTATAGGAAGTTCAGATAACTAGAAAATGAAATTTTTCCTGTTCTATAACTTCACGTCTTCTTTCTTCTTTTCTTATCTGTTCTATTTCTTGTTGCAACGGCTTATTAGTTGTAAAATTAGCCGACAAGCTTATCATTTATGTTGGCTGCTTGAAATTTGGGAGATTGTATCGCTGATGATATCTGTCAATAAGTACATAAGATTACATTGAAATTGATATCGGCTGTATACTCTTCCGTGGAAGCATTTTATCTGTTTAGTTGTACATATATATGCTTTCTTGAACTTGGTGCTGCTATTATCTTTACTACTATTATCTTTTGAGATTATGTCTTTGTATTATTTGTTTAATGACTTCCATTGTTGTTTCTAGGTCCCTGTTGGTAGGGCAACACTTGGACGCATCATGAATGTTATTGGTGAACCTATTGATGAGAGGGGAGACATAAGTAAGTCTGTGTGACAAGTGATGTGGAGTCTGTGACGAGTGACATGCATTTTATATGTAAAACATACTAATTATTCTTTGTTGATTACATTTCTTTTCTTCAGCAACAAACCACTTCCTTCCTATCCATCGTGAGGCCCCTGCTTTCGTTGAGCAAGCTACAGAGCAGCAGATTCTTGTTACTGGAATCAAGGTATAATACTATTTTGTTTCTGGTAGCTTGCCTTTTACTTGTTAATTTTGAATTGACTTGGCTTTTTTTACATCGCCATACATAACATCTGTATTCTATGTTTGGTTTTAATACCAGGTTGTGGATCTTCTAGCGCCCTATCAAAGAGGAGGTAAAATTGGTCTCTTCGGTGGTGCAGGTGTGGGCAAAACTGTCCTCATTATGGAGTTGATCAACAATGTCGCCAAGGCCCATGGTCAGTTTTTGTAAAGCTTGATGTCTGCTTTGCAACACTGTATGCTATGTGTTTTATGCCGGCTGATATGATTGGTTTGCTTGTTTTAGGTGGTTTTTCTGTCTTTGCTGGTGTTGGAGAACGTACTCGTGAGGGTAACGACTTGTACAGGGAAATGATTGAGAGTGGTGTCATTAAGCTTGGTGACAAGCAGGTAAATAATACATTATTTGTTTATCACGATCCTTATCTGTGAGGTGAAATTCCTAACGTGTTGTACTATGACAGAGTGAGAGCAAGTGTGCTCTTGTCTATGGTCAAATGAATGAGCCCCCTGGTGCTCGTGCTCGTGTTGGACTGACTGGTTTGACTGTTGCCGAACATTTCCGTGATGCCGAAGGACAGGATGTGCTTCTCTTCATTGATAACATTTTCCGTTTCACTCAGGTGAAGTTCTGTTTCATGTTATCGTCCAGTCTCTTGCGTGACCATGCTGCTTGGTACACAGAGATACCTTCACATCCTCACTAATTGCTGCTATAACCTTTATGCCCAAAGTAGTATTGCTGCATCTTCTATTTCCATTTGTTTTTTACATGATTTTATGTGCACATGGCTGAAAAACTAGCAAATCTATTCATTATTGTCAGGCCAACTCTGAGGTGTCTGCTCTGCTAGGACGTATTCCATCTGCTGTGGGATACCAACCCACACTTGCCACTGATCTTGGAGGACTGCAAGAGAGGATTACCACCACAAAGAAGGGTTCTATTACATCGGTTCAGGCTATTTATGTGCCTGCTGATGACTTGACAGATCCTGCCCCTGCTACAACATTTGCCCATCTTGATGCTACCACTGTCCTGTCACGACAGGTATGCCTGGCTAACATAATTATTCAAATATATGAATGGCACAGTTACTGAGTGTGACATGACTTTGCTTCTTGTAGATTTCTGAGCTTGGTATTTATCCTGCCGTCGATCCTCTGGACTCTACATCCAGAATGTTGTCCCCACATGTGTTGGGTGAGGATCACTACAACACTGCTCGTGGTGTGCAGAAGGTTCTTCAGAATTACAAGAATCTTCAAGATATTATTGCCATTTTGGGAATGGATGAGCTCAGTGAAGACGACAAATTGACAGTCGCTCGTGCTAGGAAGATTCAGAGGTTCCTTAGTCAGCCTTTCCATGTTGCTGAAGTTTTCACGGGCGCACCTGGAAAGTACGTTGAGTTGAAGGAGAGTGTTAAAAGTTTCCAGGTATGGATTTATTACCCCTTAAGACTATTGTAATAGTGTTTTCTCAACATGCTGGATTATTAGTTGTTTGTGCTGTGTAGTTTGTTCTATGCATGGTTGAATTCTATTTGAATTGAATGAATTATTTGTTAGGCAATGTTTTCTTTTGGACATGTAGTGAAGATCATCAAACTGCATATTTAACTTTTTGCTATGATGTGGACTGGATATAGTGTACCAGCTGCAAAAGAATCCCATAAGTGTCATAGGGAATTCGGTGTTGCTGTCCAATCTTTAAAAATTTGATGAGCCTTGTTGATCATAATATAATTTCCCGAGTCCTATTTGCCCTTGTTCCTTAGTTGGTCACATAGGAGTTAATTAACAATGCCATGTGGCCTCACATTGACACAATAAGATGGGGCTTCTGTGCTTCTAACTCGGACCGTTTTTTGTACTGCATTGCTAGTTTCTTATGTGTCATTTTGCATGGTTGTTGCCTGATGTTTCTTAGTATTATCCCAGTTGTCGTTTGCCAACACACATTGCAGTGCATTCCTATTACTGTTGTTTAATGAATTCCTGGACATATCATAGGGTGTTTTGGATGGCAAGTATGATGACCTCCCGGAGCAGTCATTCTACATGGTCGGAGGAATTGAGGAAGTCATTGCCAAGGCTGAGAAGATCGCCAAGGAGTCTGCATCATAAGCAATCCCCTGACTCCTGGCAATTCAATTTTTTTAACTTTCTGAGGTCAACATGTTGTGTTTTTAAATGTGTTAGCCAGGACATGTAGTTACAGGCAGGAGGTCCGGCCCTGCCGATGGATGTATTTCCCCTCCACATTTTTCTAATAAGGATTTGCAGTGACATGTTTATTTGGCTTACTGCCTTCGAGAAAGAATTGTCTTTTTGTGATGAGCGGCAAGACCGTGAACTTGTTAATTCTCAATGAAACTCTGGATTATCTCTTACATAATACTGTCCTTTTTCATGCTTGAAATTCTGAGGCCAACAGTTATAACTTATATATTTTTTTATTTTAATGGTTTGCCTTGCTGATCAAATTTGTTTTGTGCTGAGGGTGCACTTTTTTGTAGTTCTTGTTCGCCGGTGTTTATTTATAATGAAAATGCTGTTATCATAATGTTCTTTACTCCTTCAAATTCCATATTAAAGTACTTAACCTGTGGCACTTAGTGTGTTCAAGCTTTTTTGACTTGTTTTTTATTAAATAAATTGAAAGAAACGCGTACTCCAAATTGTATAGTAAATTCTGTATTTTTAATGTTTTTTATAGATTTTAGCAATCAACCGTAAGATAGTTGGTTTGTGACAGGGTCTCGTGAAAGGTATATGTATTTTTAAAGTTGTCAGATAAGAAAATTTCTCCCTTGCAAAAAAAAAGAAGAAAATTTCTGTATTTTATTATGTGAGTTTAGGATGACAAACCTAGTTTTAAGTTTTAAATTTATAAAACAGGTAGTTCCTATTCTATAGTAGAAACTAAGTTTTTCAGTGCCTTTATTTTCCCCATTTATTCAAGAAGAGTTCCCGACGTGTTTGAAATTGATCATCCTCTCGTGTCCTGCACTTCCTTGGGCGTATTGGATCTTTCGTGATGGATCCAGTAGGATTGCTATTTGCAAACCTTTGTTTTCCTCTAGTCTAGAAAAAAGTCAGCAGACATGCGTTTGACACGTTGCAATCCCAGCCCCACCCGTCAGCACCTCGCGCTGCTCATCTGACTTGGCAAATTGAACCAAGACGGGCCAATCCACCATCTCAACCGTCCAATTTAAAACTGAGCCATCAAGATGGAATCCCCCGGATCCGGCCCAATAAAAGAATGCCGCTAACGGCTCTCTGCTGCTGTCCCCCTTCCGAACGAACGGATTTCCAAATCCCAAATCTTCGCCTCCCCCCTACCCTATTTCAAAACAATTCAAACCGTTCTCCGCCCCTATCCTCCATTCCCTTCCACTCGCGTCGCCCGTCTCTCGCATCCGAACGCCGAACCACGCGATCCCCGGCGACAAGTCCGAAGCCCGCGCCGCCAAGCCGGCTCGACGAGGCCGCGCCGAGCGGTGAAGAGGTTAGTTCGATTCAGTCGAAAATTTTCCGGGGTTGGATCTGTTTCAGTTGCGCCGATCTCCCCTCGCGAGATGAAACCCTAGGTTCGGTGGAGACCGGCGTGAGCTGCGTCGCGGGGGATTTTGTGTGTGTCTGTGTTGCTGCCACGGAAAAGTTTGATCGGTGATCTCTTTTGCAGGCTGCCACCGCTGTTCTCGCTTCTCGCGATGAGTAGTGCCGTGAAGGACCAGCTACAACAGATGTCGACGACGTGCGACTCCCTCCTGCTCGAACTCAATGTATGTCGCGCACGTGCGCCCTCTGATTCTGCTGGTTTTCACCCTGTTCGTGTTTGATTACGGGCACACACGACTGATGCGATGGACTGGGGTGGTTTCTTTTTTTTTTCTTTTCCTGTGCCTTCAGGTGATATGGGATGAGGTTGGGGAGCCTGACGCCGCCAGGGACAGGATGCTGCTGGAGCTCGAGCAGGAGTGCCTCGATGTCTACAGGCGGAAGGTCGACCATGCCAACCGGTGCAGGGCTCAGCTGCGGCAAGCCATTGCCGAAGCGGAGGCTGAGCTGGCCGGCATCTGCTCCGCTATCGGTGAAGCGCCAATACATGTCAGGCAGGTCAGTATCTGTGTCCATATGTGACTCACAATGTCGTGTAGTGAGAGGATCAAAAGCAATGAATGTTGATTTGTAGAATACTGCTTAATTTTGGTGCCAATTTTGTGTTGCCGTTCAAAATTAGTAACCTGTGTCCTTTCTGTTTGAACAAATTGCAGTCAAATCAGAAGTTGACTGGTTTAAGGGAAGAATTAAACGCAATTCTCCCTTATTTGGAGGAGATGAGGAAAAAGAAAGTCGAAAGATGGGATCAGTTTGTTGATGTCATAGAGCAAATTAAAAAGGTTGCAGCTGAAATCAGGCCTGCGGATTTTGTACCATTCAAAGTTCCTGTGGATCAGTCTGATCTTTCATTAAGAAAGCTTGAGGAGTTAACTAAGGAGTTGCTATCCCTTGAGAAGGAAAAGGTCAGGATCACTCATCGTAATCTGATCCATTATGATCAATACATATTCCTCACCATGTATGTGGACCATTTCCAATGCTCATCTATGTCAATAAATCTCATTAGATTGTTTTCTGTCTGTTTTCGACAGAGTGATCGGCTGAAACAGGTGATGGAACATTTGAGCACCTTGCATTCTTTGTGCGAGGTGCTTGGTATAGACTTCAAACAAACAGTATATGAGGTGCACCCTAGCCTGGGTGAGGCTGAGGGATCAAAGAACCTTAGTAACAATACAATCGAGAGACTTGCATCAGCTGTAAATAGATTACGTGAAGTAAAAATCCAGAGGATGCAAAAGGTCAGTATTTCCTGTATACCTTAACAATTTTTAAATAGACAGTGCACTCAGCCCCCTCGGAACCTGAGCAATATTTCATCATTGATTTTATACAACAGCTTCAAGATCTGGCATCCAGCATGCTTGAACTTTGGAATCTGATGGATACACCTCTTGAAGAGCAGCAGATGTTCCAGAATGTAACAAGCAACATTGCTGCTTCTGAGCAAGAAATAACTGAGCCAAATACCCTCTCTATTGACTTCCTCAGCTATGTGAGTCCAATATTTTGCAGAGATTGTTCTTCTATTGCTGTCACCATTCTTCTCTTTGACCTAGGAATGTTCTGAGATTATATCTTGCTGTGATGCAGGTGGAATCTGAGGTTTTAAGGCTTGAACAACTAAAAGCAAGCAAGATGAAGGACCTGGTCCTTAAAAAGAAGGCAGAGCTGGAAGAACATAGGAGACGTGCTCATCTGATTGGTGAGGAAGGCTATGCTGCTGAGTTTAGCACCGAGGCTATTGAAGCAGGTTAAAAATCGTCACCTGGCTTGTTAACGTTATGTCTCTAGTAACATCTGTTGCTGATCTGAAAATAATCGCACGAGAACTAACTTATATTACCTAATTACAGGAGCAGTCGACCCTGCACTGGTGCTGGAACAAATTGAGGCTCACATTGCCACAGTGAAAGACGAAGCTTTTAGCAGGAAGGATATTCTTGAGAAGGTTGAAAGATGGCTGAATGCATGTGAGGAGGAAGCGTGGCTGGAAGATTACAACAAAGTAAGATTTTCTTTCAACCATTCTCCTTTTTTTGTTTTTACATTTAGATAGTTGCGGTGATTCCTTTACGGGCCATGTTTAGGATGACAATCGTTATAATGCTGGGAGGGGGGCCCATCTTACGCTCAAAAGGGCAGAAAAGGCTCGTATTTTGGTTAACAAGATCCCAGGTAACATTGCCAGATGAGAGCTTATATTCTGTTTACATAATGCTGTTTTATACTAACCAATTTACCATTGCTATGTCTTGAGCAGGAATGGTAGATGTTTTGACAACTAAAATTGTAGCTTGGGAGAAAGAAAAGGGAAAAGAATTTACCTATGATGGTGTAAGCCTTTTTTACTCCGTTTCTTTCTTTGATGGCTAATTCATTTGTCTTCTTACTAAATGTGTATCATACTAAAATATGTTTTTCATGCAATCTTTTCAGGTTCCTCTTCAGTCTATGCTTGATGAATACATGATTGTACGCCAGGAAAAAGAGCTTGAGAAGAAGAGGCAAAGGGTATATTGTGCCCATGCTTAACATTTCTATGTTCCAGAAACCATCTGTTTGGCTTGCCTTGTAATACTTGAATGTAACTGCAGGATCAGAAGAAGCTCCAGGATCAGCTCAAAGCTGAGCAGGAAGCACTGTATGGATCAAAACCAAGTCCATCCAAACCCCAAAGTACAAAGAAGGCGCCTAGACACTCAATGGGTGGTGCAAACCGAAGGATGTCACTTGGTGGAGCTACAATGCAACCACCAAAAACAGACATACTGCATTCGAAGACTGCTCGTGCTGCCAAAAAGACTGAAGATTTGGGTTTATCTCCTGGTAAGCTCCTTTACCTTTCACCTCTTGCTACGTTTCTTACATTTTCCCCCTCTGATTTTCATATACTCTAATGCTACATTGCACTTTCAGGCAGTAGAGGTTTAGACATTGCTGGTCTTCCCATCAAGAAGTTGTCTTTCAATGCAAGTACTCAGCGAGAGGCAGAAACACCTCGTAAGCCTTTTGCCCAGATCATGCCAGCAAATAATGTCCCATCGACGGCTGTGCGGCCCATCTCCAATAGCACCGAGGAAGAGAACAGAATTCCCAAGACAGTTGCAACACTGAATCCTAAAACGCCAATGACGGTGACGGCTCCTATGCAGATGGCGATGACGCCGGCTCCGGTTAACAACAAGGTCATCGCTACTCCTGACTCCCTCTTCCAGGAGAAGCCAGAGCCAGCAACACTGCCAGTGGAGATTGAGTACTCATTCGAGGAGAAGCGGCTTGCTGCTTACCAGGCCAGACTAGTGGCCTAGGCGCCGGCTGCTTTACTTAGCTGAAAGATGAACTGACTGTGTTTCTCTTCAGAGGCCAATGATACCTGTTGGTCGACAGCAGTCGGCCTATTTAGCAGTTTGCTGTACTATTATTCTGATTTACAACCATATTCTCTAGAACTAGTAAAACAGAGATTTTACACTCAATTCTGTGCTTCGTACTGCTATTGGTGACTCAAGTTGTACAGCTTTATCAGGTTGCAACATCGATTATTTTTTACCTTTCTATCCTGGCTCGCTGCTATGCTTTTTATGCAGAAATCCTCTGAATAATCTGGTCTGATCATAGCGTGACCGTCCGATCGAATGCAGTCAGCTGCCCTGTAGGTAACCAACACGCGCATGCCAAACGAGCTATAGAAATATAAAATTACTAGTGGTCCAACCGTCCAACTGGGGTTACAAAAAGGTGAGACGATGACATTGACCAATGCTTCTGTGGAAATTAGAATAATACCCCATGACTAATCTAGGTGCTAAAATCTGTGCCACAAACTAGTAGTTTTGATTTGACAGTGGGGCAGCATGCAACTTGTGGAACTACCAAATCTCAGCACTCTCAGACTCGCTGCGAATCACTGGATGTTTACCCGGGTGCGCAGGCCACCAGATGACTACTAGTTAATAACGTAACGCAGCAGATATTAACGCCCAACACTAGCAGTGTTGAGTGAATGAGTGACGGCCGGTGGCCAGTCATCAGTGCGCTGTATCTTTCGGTAACCAAAACCTGGACAAGCTGATCCATTTTCCCAGCAAAACATGTGGAGGTAATCACGTCACCGGCGGCAGGTCAAGCGAGAGCCAGCATCACGCGAGGGCTGCGAGCTGCCATTATGACACCGCCCTGCTGATCGTGCCTCAGCTACAGGCCCGGATGATGAAGCGAGCCAGAGTACCAGACACCCCGGCCGTGCCGGTCGCGCGCGCCAGGCTCCACGAGAGGAACAACTCAGCCACGCCGCGACCGCGAGGGCCCCCGGCGATCAAGTCCACACGCGCATTCGCGCATAATTCATCGTCTGCAGTTATGCGACTCATGTGGCCGGGTGGTGTGATGCGCTAGCTCCCCTGCAACTTGCCGCCGCCCCCTACCATCCATTCCCGTAACCGGTGGCCTGGCGCGGAAGGTTCGCGGCAGCTTCGCCCGTGACATTCCCGGTAACCTTGCGGTTGGATCACGTCGTCATGTTAGTTCAGATTCGCGCGCATGACTCGAGTCAATTCAAGATGCTCCTCCCGAAATGGATTTGATTCCATCCCAGCCCGGCAGCCTCGAACATGCGGAGCAGCTAATTTTCACACCGGTGTCTGTACTCTCTTGTTTTTTCTCGAAGGACTGGTGTCTGTACTTGTGACTGTTGGATTGGATCCAGGTTCCGTTTCCGTTAACGTGCACGCTTTTAGCCGCAGTGAGGTGGGTTTCAGAGAAGCGGTGGCTGTCACCCCGGCCGGCAGGTAGCACTACCGAGACTCGGAAAGGCGGTCGAAATGAAATCTTCCAGCAAAAAGGGAAAGACAAGGACGGAGAAAAAGAGAAACCAAGGAGGAAAGACAACCGCGATGAATGGCCAGCTCGCGCGTGCTGCCTACTCAAAGCTGACCGACTAACCGTGGACGCAAACGCCGGGGTCGTCCGAGTCTGAACTCCAGCGCGTACGGAGAATTTCCGTGTGAGACACTCACATGGCATGCGGAAGACGCCGGGAGCACCCCGCACTCAACAGATCTGTGTTTCGTGTGGGATCAACGAACCGGCGCTGATCAACGAACGCTAATTTGCATAGCTGCACGGCACACTCTGCGCGGCCGGCCGGCCAGCTGGGTGCGCGGCAGCAGGTCTCGTTCAGCTTTCAGGTGCCGATCGACTGATCGACCACGGTTGGCCGCCAGAAAAGAGCGTGGAAGGAACGAACAAGCCGCCCGACCCGGACGCGCCGCGCCTTACCCAGTCCACCGGCACCGGCAGCAGCAAGCGCGGCAGCAGCCATTCTCCCGTCCTTTTCTTTCCACGGCCAGCTCCGTCCCAGCCCCAAAGCTAGTACTAGCCCAACCTGACCCGCTCACCCGTGGTCGGTCGGGCCCACGCGCAATTCCATCGCGGCGACGACGACCCTGACCCACCCAATAGGTAGGCCACCACCATCACGAATCAGTTCAGTTCTCCCGCTCGCCTCAACCACCTCACCGCCGCCGCTCACGTCCGTCACACGCGTTCCTGCGGCATCAACAGCACCACCATGCCCCACCGCCACCGCAACTCCCCCGCCCACGCGACGGAGACGCGCTCCAACTATATATTAAACCGCGCAGCCTCGCAGCCGCAGCTCAAGCAAAAAATAAACACACTCTCCCTTCAGCTCACGTCCTCCTCCCTCCCTCGCCCAAAAGGATCGAGCTCTCGGTCATGGGCAATTTCGCGTCGTGCACGCTGGCCAGGGCTACGGCGGGAAGGACCACCGGCGCCAGCGTCGTGCTCCCCGACGGCCGGGTGCGGCAGGTGCCGCTCCCGGCGACGGCGGCCGAGCTGATGCTCGAGGCGCCGGGCCACTTCCTCGCCGACGCGCGTGCGCTGCAGCCCGGCCGGCGGATCGAGGCGCTGGCCGCCGACGAGGAGCTCCAGCGCGGAGTCATCTACGCCGCGCTCCCCATGAAGCGCCTTGGCGCGGCCGCGGCGCCCGCCGACGTGGCGCGCCTCGCCGCCGCGGTGGTGGTGTGCGGGGAGAAGGCGCGGAGGAGGAGCAGGAGGAGGTCGGCGTCGTCGGCCGCCGCCACGGCCAAGGTGGCCGCCGTCGTCGCGCCGCCGGAGGTCCTCGGGCTCGCCGCCGTTTCTGATGTTGATGTGGCTGCGACGGCGAAGCCGAGGGCGCCGAGGCTGGACGAGATGGACATTGACGACGAGGCAGTCGCCGCGGAGATCGAAGAGCTGAAGCAACGGCTCAGTGGCGGCGGCCGGAGGTCGAGGCGGCCAACGCTCGAGACCATACAAGAGGAGAGCTACGCCTGTTTGGCAGCCTCATGCTAAAACTCAAGGCCAACGAAGCAGAGATGGCAAAGCCGTCTCTGTTCGAATAGATTATTTTTTCCTCAATTTTTGTAAAGTACTGCTATGCCTCTTTTTCCATGTATTTTTGAGAGAGGAAAGGGGACTATGAGTTGGATCACAAAAACTTGGCAAATCAAATAATAGTAATAAAGAAAGTTCAATAAATATTTTTCCGTCGAAATAGGTTCATGCCTAATTATTTTTAACAAAATAAATTACCTCATTAATAAATAAAATATAAAATGATAATTAGTTTATCAATAATTGTTAATCAAAAATTTTATTCTTATAGTAAAATTTTTAAACCCCGAGTATCATCCACACCAAAATTCCTAACAGTGATTCAAAATGTTCTAACACGCTAATTATGATTTTTCTAGATTTCTGTAGTTTTCAATGTTAGCCTTCTTTATGTAAACAATAAATAGAATAAGTTCTCACATTTTGATTTTTGTACCGTTCACTCAATCTTGTTTTAATTTTAATAAACATAATACAAACAAGTGAATAACACTTCCATAATTCATGTCATGTTTCAAAACATATGGTCGTTATAACATATGACATTCCCAAAGAAAATATGTACTTAGAACTACACTATGTGAAATTGTTATCTTCTCATATTATGAAACCAAACATGTTATATTTGTATGTAAGGAAGAAACAACGAATAGAAAACTATGTTCCACAATAGAAAAAATTTAGCTAAATTGCATGCAAACCACAATAACTAATCCTATCATATGGCCATCTCCTAAACTTATAATCTAGTGTCAATAGTTGCTATGGAACTAATATATACTATCTTCTATCCAGAAATATCTTTGAACATTATGGGAACTCCTTCAATGCTACCAGGGCCGTCCCAATAATTTTGGAGGCCCTGTACCAAATACTGGTAGAGGCCTTTAACTTAAGTGATAAAATAATTTATATAAGCTCATAATATATTTCTTAAAGTACATTATTTCTTCAATAAATAAGCAATGTTTTCCAGTATATTGCCCCTCCAATGGTATTATAGCCAAAGTACTCTTTCTTGTGTCATTGTTGAACGCACATAAGACTTCAATAACTTAAATTAGAAAAGCTGCTCTCTGCTGATGTGGTCATCAAAATTCTATAGACAATAGGTGTATTAGGAAAAGTACCGAAAAGGACCGTGCTATTTTGTGAACTTCAAAAGGTTAGCAGGGCCAATATAAGGATCAGTTGTTTGATTATCGATGGACCTGCTGATTCTTTCACCACAAATTTATCCATAGCACCTTTCGCAAATTGAAGTAGATTCTCTATCTTCTTTTGCTTCTTACGTTTAAACAACCAGAATCATGTTTTCCTAATCCAGATAGAAGAAAACATCCTGAGGCTAAATAATATTTATTAAGCACTAATCAATTATGTAATCAATGAGGACCTTAATCCAGAGTGGAGGCGTGAATCGAGAGGTTCAGTCTTCACGGAGATGAATGAGGCAGCGGCGTGAGCGTCACGTCTCATAGTTAGGCTGCAACTTCAGTTTTTGGTCATTTCGGCTTCTAGGCTTTGGATACGTACATGGATGTGTATGTATAGAGTATCAATTCGGAGGCCCCAACATTTTGGGGGCCCTGTTCCGTCGCACCGTTGGAACATGCTTAGGGACGGGCCTGATGCTACTAGACAATATTCTATTCCCGATGTGCCATTGAGAAAAAAACTATATTTCGTGTTTTAATGACACGTGCACTACTTTTTTTCTCCTTCATTGCCTTTTTATTAGATGACACATGGACTACTTATATTTTCCTCCCTTTGTTGCCACTTTTGTTAGTTATGTACCTAAATCTCCAATACAATCAAACCTAAAGGTGATTTAAATTAGTAGGAAAGATTTTTTTAGAAAATGAAAGAAATTAATAGGTGGTTCATTTGATTCTCTCATCATCATCATCCACGATTGATTAGTTTTCTTTTCCTGAATATATCTGAAATCTAAAAGAAAGGTCTTAGAGAATGGGAGTTATGCATGATAAGGAAGATGATTATGCGTGACGTGGTATGTTTATAACTTTGAAATAGTAACAAAAAATTCTATCTAATATCTTTTTAGTCCTCCACCCATAAAAGGAGAGAAAGCTAGTTATGAGTTAGAAGTGGTGTGCAAATCTTCAAATGTAATCTTCTAAACTATTTTTCAAGTGCAAATTCAACCGGCAAAACACAGAACACATTCCAATGAAGATTGGGTAAATAGTAGAACATGGAGGAATCAACATAGAGCAACAAGGAAAAGAAAAGGCATTAGCCTGACGTAGCACTACCCAAAAAGGCATACGAAAATATCAATTGATTGATTAACCGAACTTTTGTATTACTTGCTACCCTATCTGTCCGGTGACCATAGGTGCCTTTCCGGCTTCGGTGACTGGCAGGTGGTCCATCGCAGGAGTTTGTCAACCTACCTATACATATTGACACGAATTGTCCTGAACTCCTGATATCTTTTGTTAGAAATAATTGTTGACACAAAAATATGTCATCAAATACGTTGGTTTTGGTTTCTCAACAGAAATTAATAACTAAGATAATTTCTTTAATTTTGTATATATATTTTTATTAATCTAATTGTAAAGGAAGAACCATTTCCTAATCGTGTAGAGAATCCGTTATCATACATGCCCACGCTGACGTTATTCACTCTATCGTGTGTCGGTAAACGTTATGTCATATTGACATTATTTGTTTTCTCGCATCACTGAATCATCTGTCAATAATATGTGCCTACTAAAATTCTCAGGATAAATATTTCGGCCGAGATAACTTCAGCTGACCAGAATGTGCAGTGAAAAGAGGAACAATTTGTGGCACAACGTCAGCCTATGTTAACAGTTTTGAGGTGCCCAGTGCAAGGCACCTGCCAGCTCCTTGCAACTTGTAGCTGTGTGTGGTTCCGCTTCCGCATCATAACGTACACTTGAAACTAGTACAAAATTTAGTACTAGTAATTTCTTCATACTTTTGGTTGCGTCAACTCCAAGGTTTCGTCCTTTCCATTTTCTTGTAACAACATTTTAGGGTTGGTTCTAGTGGCATGCTCTGTGACGTCCGCGATGGACGAGTGGCCCTCTGGGCAACTCACAACTCTCAAGTTTGAGAACAGTGGAAGCAACATCCAAGTTACAACGCGTACGGCGGTTGTGGACAGTCCACTTGTTAGACCTCAACATGCAAGCATGGACTAGTGACTAGTCACTTGCCAACAAGTAGCGCCGCTTCCAGTGACGCCAGAAACTATAGCCAGCAGTGTGTCCTTCATGTACCGGCACATTAGACCCGGGCAGTAGGCGATCTGATTCCGTAGCGCTAGCTAGCGCTTGACAATCTTTTTTCCAAAAGACCCGGGACATTCCTCGGCATTATATATGAATAAGAGAGAAATAAAGTTTTACATGTGCAATGAGCACAAGTTACATCCATCCTTACACGATCAGATCGGCAAGGCACAAAGGAGTTAGTGGACCACTCGCTATTTTGATAGACACCAAGTGTTGTAAGATCTTTTGCTCCGGCTGTTTTCAAGTTTCCTGCTTCGTCCTGGATTTGTGATAGCAAATGGCACCATGCTTAATTTTTGTTGGAAGATTCTGTTGTTTCTTTCTTTTTTCTTTCCAGAGGGCTAGCGCTTGACAATCGAGGCCGACTTGGTCTCCTAGAAGATGATTACCAAAAACAGGCCGCCACGGCGGTCTAGAGCCAACTTCCTGTGTTGTGCGTAGTGTGTTCCTCCATCCAAGGTTTTGATAACCGTTTGAACCGTGAGAACCGTCCGGATAACCGGAAAAGCCGGCCGGTTAGTCGGACAAAATTTAATTTCTGGTCGCCTCGGTCGCAGACCGGTTATCCGGCCTGTTTCTCCGGTTAACCGGCCGGTCGTTATCCGGTCGGATATTACACAGAGTGTGAAAATGCAATAAAATTTAGAAAAATAACACAAAACGTAGCGAAAAAATTTCATTCACTTTCCTAGAATATTAAAGACAATATTAGGCACAAATTCACAATGCATCCACTTCATAGGACATAGCACAACCATATTATCCGATACAAGTCCAAATAAAGTTGTCCGAGCAATATTTGCAACACAAATTCATACATGGTTATTCGCCCCCCCCTTTCTTTGTAGTCTTACAATACTTGCAATACCATCTTGGATATGTGTTGGTGCCATGCTTCCATACACCATCACTTTGATTTCAATCCGCCATATCTCCCTAATTCAAAAGCAACCACATATGATAAGTTCAAAATCTAATCAAACCTACACTAAAACTTAAGTTTCAATGGCTAAACTATTGTAAAATACCTAAACTGTACAAATTTATGTAAGTTCCAAAAGCTAAACTACCTAAGCTTCAAAAGCTAAAAAAAACAACTGAAAAAGGGAAAAAAATGTGCACCTATCGTCACGCCGTCGGCTAACCACGGGTGGAGACCGGTTAGCCGGCCGGCCGCACCGACTAACCGAGTGGGCGGCTCCGCCTCGACCGGCCCATCGACCGAGGCGCCCTGCCCGACCGGAGCACCAAATCGACCGGCGGTCGGTGCAGATCCGGGCGGCGACGGCGCTGGAGCGGGCTAGCGAAGTGGCGAAGGATTTGGGCGGCGGGTGCTTCGGGCGAACTAGTCCAGGCCTCCGGGGGTGAAGGGATAAGGTTTATTTTCTCTTTTTTAATTCTTTTGTTCATTATTCTTCTATGATTTGTTTCCTAGTGCAAAATAGCTCATTTTTCATTTGTTTTTTCACCATAAACACTCATTGGTCGTCTAATTTTTTTACATATTTTTTCTACAATTTTTTTCAAATTTTGAAAAAAATCAAATTTAAACCGAGGGTTAACCGGCCGACCGGGATAACCGGTCCGGACCGGTTTCCGGTTAACCTGGTTAACCGGCCGATTAACCCGGCTATTTTAACCTTGCCTCCATCCTCACGAGTGTCAAGGTCACACCTATCATGTTTCCCCTCCGAGCAACAATCCGTGAGCCTCGACGGGGTCAACTCAAACAGTCTACGTTGCTGCAACCTGAGAAGCCGAGAGGCGGATCAAGGCACCGGCCGCGGGCGAGGAGCTCCATAGCCCCGCTCTACGTTGCGCTACCCATCACCTAGGTACGCCTCACGGTCACCTCAACTCCACCGCAGCCTTAGCGAGCCACCGCGACGATGTCGCCCGGCTTGAAGAGGAATCCGTCGTGCCCGTGTAGTGGCGTCGTGCGCCATGCGCTGTGCTAGTGCCCGTCGAGGTGGCATCGACTGTCGAGGCGGGAGTGGCGGCAGCGCCAGCGCCGCGACATGCGCGATCCGGGACCGTCCGAAGTGGCGGCGTCCGGCGTGTTGCGTCTCGGGCTCTACGGCGGGGAGGCGGTAGGGAGCGATGCAGCGGTGAGTCATTGAGGTGGTACCGAGCGAGCGAGCTGCAAGCGGGAGGCGGGAGCGGCTGGCTGCTGCGGGATGCGGGTGTCGGGTGTGCGGATGCGGACGTGCGTCGTGTGGTGGTAGCCGATAGGGAGTCGGCCGGTCGAGGCTCGGGAGAAAGTTAGGGTTTAGATTAATTTGGGCTGGGCTACATGCAACATGGGTTGGGTTGTACATCAAGTCTTGGGTCCCCATCGAGTACCCCATGGGTCAGATTCAATCCCCGCCCCATGCCCTACCCATGTCGGGGCGGGTATGGACGCCACCCATGGGTGAAAAATGTCCCCCCATCCCCGTCCCTATCGGGTCGGGTACCCGGCCCTGAATTGCCATCCCTATTCCGTATACAGGCATCTTTTAGCCCAAGAAAATTTGCCTTCGATTGAACCTAGATATCAAAGCCGCCGCTAGAACCAACATCAGGAATCGGGATTGATGATGTTCCACGACAACCAGAGCCCTAGCCGTTGTTGCTAACAACGCATGCATGATTATCATATCAAATTTGTTTGCGCTCATGCAGCTTCTCCCTAGCCGTTGCACTCCTGCATATAACCTGCAACGGGATCTTTGATGCGGGAAACTAAATTGCTTCTCATTATGTGAGGCGTAGCAGGAGAACGGAGAAACATAAATAAAAGAAATAAGGATCCAACTTGTTCATGTGTTCGCCTCAGCGACCAATGGTTTTTTCGTGCAAAGTCAGATCTATGGACAACTATTTTTTCCTTGCCTCCGCCATGCTCCCGTGTTATATATATACAATTCTTTCGTCACATGAATGCAGTGGTATCACCATGATTTATTCCTCGCTGCATGCTGTAAATTCTTATTCATTTAATGTCAACAATATATCTCTCTTATTTTGCCTTTTGTACTACATGTTCTTTTGTTAATGCTGTATACAATCTTGAGAGTACAAAACTTGCATGACATGCTAACCGGATTTCAATGTTGCACAAGCATTAGGAAAGGGCACAGTTCAAGTTTGTACAGGCTTAATGTTTGTAATTACCATAGAGTTGCCTGTGGATGCTGAAATCGATGTTTCGTATCATCAAAAGTCTGTTGCTCACATGAAAAGAAGGGATTTGTCTGGATGCAGCCTTTATGAAAAAGATCGGGATAGCTAGAACAGATGGAGCTCTACACTCCATAGCTTTCATGTGGTTTCATTGCCAGGTATTTACTGAAAGCCAATGTGGTTCGGTTTTCTTTTCAGGCTATCGCAAATAATAGTACCACTACCACATGAGAATTTTTTGACTTATAGCCAAATATGAATTACTCGAGGTGCATAACTTTAACTTTTGTATGTATAAAGAATATTATGGTACATATGTGAATATATTATGGGAAAAAAATCTGCGGTTCTATTGAAGCACCAAAATACTGAGTTTGCTACAGCCATTCACTATAAAGCAACAACAATCAAATCCACTTCGCCCTCTGAAGTCCTATATCTACTTATATATAAAAGGTGCAACCCACTAAGGTCCTTTAATGCTATTTCTCTAGCTCCACGTTGCGCCACATCATCTCCAACCCACTAAGAGTCATTCACTGTAATTTCTTTAGCTTCACATTGTGCCACATCATCTTAAATAATTTTAATAATTAGATAAAAATTGAATGTTAGCGATTAAGAGCTATTTTGAACTTTTTAAATCTCTGTCATGTCATCTAGAAAGTTAGAACTGCCAATTATCACCACTGACTCCCATATATCCATCCATGCATCAATATTCTCATGTTACTTCATGTTATCCGGTCATCACAACTTTTGTTCCTATATCATTTCCGTTTTCATTACTTTCTTTTCTGAATGTTTATGAAGTGTTTTTCTTCTTCATATTATATAGTGTGTCGCGGCAACGCGCGGGTATCATCTAG
>JAUNZO010000061.1:0-50857 GCA_031894775.1 Chloris gayana
CCGGCCCGCTATTGTCACGACTCACGACTAATGTTGGGCTGGCTAGCCTCACGCAAGCGGAAACAGACAGTGAATTTTTCTTATGTAATAACGGTATTGCTTTTACTTTTTTCACCCAAGTGAAAAAAAAATTGTGTTTTCAGGTCCAAAATAATGGCCATTATTTTTTCTCAACTAATGGCCATTAGTTGGATCTAACGGTGTAGATTAAATTTTAGAAGTTAATAACTAATGGCCATTAGTAAGGGTAATATTGTCAAAATAATATGATTATAATACAAAAATTCATCATAACTAATAAGTTAGTCAATTTTTACATGAATTTGTTATAAAATATTTATTTTAAATTTGATTAATCATCATCATTATTATTGTAGTCAAGTTTTAGTGTATTTAACACAAGTTTGTATGATAAAAAATTCTAATTTTTTAGTGCAATTACTAAACTACCCTTAAACTAATGGCCATTAGTTGAGGAAAAATAATAGCCATTATTTTGGACCTGAAAACCCCTCAAAAAAAATGGAGGCTCGGCGCGCGGTAATAACCCACGCTGCAGCGTGTGCGTAGCATTTTTCTTGGTAGAGGAATCTCGCTCCTCGAGGCGGTGGCCCCGACCGGCGTAACAACCACCGCGGTTCGCCCGGCTCGCCGCGTGCCGGCGATGCTTCGGTTTCGTCCTGTCGGCAGCGGCTATATAAACCCGTGTTCCGCTTCTCCTCTCCTTCCACGCCAGCCCACCTCTCCTCTCAAATCCCCTGCCACCACCACGAAAGACCTAGCCATGGCGTGCCAGGGAGGCGGCGGCCATGGAGACCGCGATGATTTGATCGGGATCCGGGGCGACGGCGGAGTCTACGACCGATTGGCTTCGTGTGGCGCGGGTCGGGGTCGGCGCTGCGCGTGGTGCCCGTCTACGGCCACTACCTCGGCCCGCTTCACGCCGCGGCGGCTCCTCCCGGGGTGGCTGCGCGGCCGGGCCACCGCGACGACGTGGGCTACGCGCTCGGGGCCGTCGCCGCGACGGCTGGACCACCACAGGTTCCCGGAGCGGCTGCGCGGCCGCCGCACCGAGCGTTTGCGTCTCCCGGGCTTCGACCTCGGCCACCTCCGGTAAGTACCTCACCATGCTGGCACCGCTCGGGGCCGTGGCGCCGCGCGGCTCGCCGGACGGGCCACCAGCTGCGACGTCGGTGTTCGCAGAGTTCCCGCACGAGCGAGGTCCCCGGCAAGCTCCGAGAGCACGTGAGTTGATGACTTCTCAATCCCCTGATCTGTTTGTTGTGTTCGATGTCCCCCTGATTTTCCCCGATTTCCGTTGCTCCTTCGTCCTACGATTGATCCTCTGTTTGTTGTGTTTGATATCGCCCCAATGCACAGCAGCGGCGCGCAGCACTGATGAAGGAGGGCGAGACCGTCCTAACGCCGCTCCGGGCCGAGGAGGGGGCACGCGGCCCCGGGAGGGGCCACCACCTGTGGCGTCGGTGTTCACGTCGGCCTCCATGAACGAGTCCCCGCATCCTCCACTCACAGTCCCGGTGACAAACAGCAGGGACAGCGGCATCATCAACAACATCTACCTGTGCTTCGGCGATTACTACGTGAGGATTGGTCCATTAGTGCTCCTCTGTTGGCATGTTCATGTGTGATCCCGTGTTTGATTTGATATCGCCCGCCGCAATGCAATGCAGACACCCTCTCTAGGTCGGCAGCAGCGGCGCGAACGATTTTTTTTCTCGAACACATAGAAAAACTGTATGTCATTATATTAAAGAGAAGAAAAACCGACTCCGATACAAGGCTAAGCGGCCCGATGTTCAGCAGAGGACTGGGGAAGGAGGGCGAGAATAACTTGTTCCACCAATACATGGCCACGCTGACGCCGCTCCCGGCTGAGAGGGCGCGCGGCTCGCGAGTGGGGCCCTCTACTTTGGCGTCGCCGTTCGCGTCGGCCACCAATCTGGCGCCGGCCTGGATGAACGAGTCCCCGCGTGCTGCTCTAGCAGTCCAGGAGACAAACAGCAGGGACACGGGCATCATCCACAACTACCTGCGCCTCAATGACATGAGTTCTTTCTTTCTGCGCGGTGATTGTTGTTGCTACCCAGATTCAATGGTTAGAGTTTGGCCATCTTGTTTTTTTTTCTCTAGAAATGGGGTTTCACCCCCACTTTAATAGAAAGCGGAAAACAGAGTACAGACACCGAGATCCAAAACAAATTCAATCTGCTTCAACTAATGAAACTCTTGGAAGGGAGCTGATACCAACGCGAATTTTGCAAGCTCGCTTGTAGATACCCCCAATACGTGTATCTCTACCCCTCTGTCATTAAGTTAAACGATTCCTCACTGGTACTTTATGTCATTAAATCATAACAGTCTGGAAGGCAACATGATGAAAGCGAACACTTTTTTTTGCACGTCACGAGAATAAAAAAATTATATTCCTATTCAATAAGCTTAGTGAGGTGGGGACAAATATTTCATTCATAAAGCATATATCTATAGAAATCTGTGTGGCACAACTATTATCATTCATGAATCGAGCAATTAACTTTTAAATTAAATAATAAGTTAAATTAAAAATTTTAATTTAATTTATCAAAACTCTAAATCCAAACAAATTCCAAAATACTATAGATTTCATATAGTGCAATTAAAGGTGATCGTCGCAAAGAGGCAAAAACATGGAGAAAGAAAATACACAGATAGTGACAAGTATAATATATATTGATCGTTCACTATAACATGCAGTAGTCTAGTGATAGTGCAATTAAAGGTGATCGCCACAAAGAGGTAAAAATATATAAAAATAAAATACACAGACAATGACAGTATTATATATAGTATTATATATATTGATCGTTCACTGTAACATGCAGTAGTCTAGTGATATACTTTTGGAAAATATATTAAAGAAAATATAGAAGTACAAAGACAATAATAGTGTAACATGTACCGCTTACTCATTATAACATGCAATGGTCTATTATTTTTGGAGATCAGCTCAAAACAACGAAAATATGAAAAAAAAATACAACAATCGCAGCAATGTAACATGTACTTCTATTGTCTACTAATATATGTAGTGATCCACTTATGTATGGTGGCTTATTATGATCTAAATTGTTTTTAGAATCTTTATTAATTTACTTGAAAATTGCACACTAACACAGTAGCAAAAGCATACACGCTAACACGCACAAATCATGAAGTATTAAAAAATTTCATACTCTATTTCAATGTGAACGCATAAGACAAACTTTCTTTTCAAGGTGCACTACTTTTGATGTAAACTGCACTACTTTTGATACAGAGTGCACTATTTTTGATATAAACTGCATTACTTTTAACACAGAATGCACTACTTTTGAGCTTGGTCTGACATTGCAATTATTACACAGCATCCATATCATAGAAGATTAAATTCTTAACTAAAAGACACACGTGACTCGCGAATCTAAAAGTTAGTCATCAAATGGTGAAAATCAGGACTGTACGAGAGGACGCGCTTACAAGTGGATTTTCGGAGCTGATACTCGCTCGCTGACGGCGGACCAAAGATTGGCGGTCTTATTGTCGCACCTTGCTCCGTTAAACAAGCCAGAGTCTGGCATCTCAGCAGCTCCGTGCACTGGAGGCGGCCGGGGCGGCGGGCAGGAGGGAAACAACGTCTGCAACGTGTGCCACAAACTGAAGCTGCCGGGCGGCAACGCGGTACCGAAGTCATCACACTGGTGCTCGTGTGGAGCACTGGGGGAGGGCGAGAACAATCTGTTCCACCAATACACGACCACCCTGACGCCGCTCCGGGCTGAGGGGGCGCGCGGCTCGCGGGAGCGGCCACCACCTGTGGCGTCGGCGTTCGCGTCGGCCAACAATGTGGCGCCGGCCTCGATGAACGAGTCCTCGCATGCTCCACTCGCAGTTCCGGTGACAAAGAGCTGCAACTTCTTACCCGTGCCTCGGCAATTACGACGTGAGTTCTTTTTCTGATACATGAGCAGTCTTGTTATTCAGAATTGTTGCCTGTTTATCAGTTTGATCAATTGGTATTTTATTTAACGAACACAGGCCCCGGTGCAGCGTTTGGCGGTGTTGCTGTCTCACATTGCTCCCTCCAATGGAATGATGAAGGTTGGCGTCTCAGCTACACCACGCACAGGAGGTGGTGGGGGCGGCGGAGGGCGCGACAACTGCTGCGCACTCTGTTACAAGCCAATACACCCGAGCAATATGCCACAAAAGCAGACATCGCTGTGGTGCTCCTGCCCTTTTGGTATCTCTTCTGCAGGTAAATCTCTGGGAGAGCACGAGTATATCAATCCCGAGGAGGCCCAGCATGCAGTCGAAGAAGCAAGACACAAGCTGCAGTGTGAAAGGATTAAGGAAGTGTCACTACGCCAGAAGTTACAAGCGGCCGAAGAAACTTTGAGGGATCCTGCATTGGACAAACGAGTGAGGTATTAAGTCCAATGCAAAGCAGCTGATGCCAAAAAGGCATTGGATGATTGCATTACCCGTATCAAGCTCGCTGAGGAGGAACTGGCAGAGGCCCAGTCAAGATTGCAGCGCGCTCAACTACGGATAGGGTAGGGAATTGAGAGATCAAAGTGAAAGAAAGAGCAAATATAAGTTGTACTCATATTATAGTGAAAACATTTCTTGCGTGTGTCACTCATCAGGCGCTCTTTAAAACAATGGTTGATAAGCCATAGTCGTTTGTCCTGAGATTTAGCATGACCAACTTGAAATTTTACAGGCAGTGTAAAATTGATGGGAAGAGTTTGATTGCACAGATTTGTCCTGAGATTTAGCATGGTCAACTTGAAATTTTATAGGCACCGTAAAATTGATGAGAAGAGCTTGATTGCACAGATTTGTCCTGAGATTTAGCATGGTGAACTTGAAATTTTATTGGCAGTGTAAAATTGATGAGAAGAGTTTGATTGCACAGATTTGTCTTGAGATTTAGCAGTCAATTTAAATTTCTGTCTGCTATACATTTGTACTACATTATACATGTGTTTTCTTCACACCATGCTGGTTTAATTTGCTCTTAATCATTACGGCATCTGCCAATGGCAAATAATTATCTCTCTATCAAGTCTTGCTGCGTGCCTCCACACACGAAGTACAAGCTGCTACTGACTTCAGAAGCATGCGCTTATCTGTTACCGGGGGTTGATTAATTAGAGAGATCATGTATCTCATGCTTATTTGTGAACTGTTTTGATTATATCAGCCTCGAAGAATGTAGTAAAGTAGCTAATGCTCTTACTGTTTTGGGATGTCAAAGCCCAGATGGGGTGATCCAATTATGGACACTCTCCCAAATGGCATCATCTCACTTATTTGCTGACGATCTGTCGGCAATTCAGCAATCGCCAGGCAAAAATAAAATAAAATAACAATTGTTTCTCAGACATTCTTAGCAGAATTTCGTTAGCATCTAAACTCAGGTATCGTAACTAGTAACTACCCAAGCAGGCCATAACACAGAACATCCAATTTGGATCCATTTAAAGAATCATGTCATTGGCTTCAAATCTGACTACGATAAAAATGGTGAAACTGTACCATTGTGGCAGTAGCATGAGCATTTTCATATACCACTATATTATTCCTTTTTATATAATAAAAAAAGAGCAGGAGGATGCCATATCCAACTCCTCACAAAGAACAGATTTGAACAGCTATATGCATCTACCAAAGAACAGATTTGAACTTAACCGGATATCTGAAAACAAATACGAATAATGCCATCTACTTTAGAGCGTGGCAAACTGATAGTCAATCCCTCAGATGCGGCTGCGCAAAGGGCCGGGCGCCGTATCTTGATCATGACCGACCATATCACTTGTTGTTGTTGATGATGAATCAGTGGCGTTTAACGCCGTGATTGCCGCCTCCGCCAGATCAGCCAGCTCCTTCTCAAATACGTCGAGGTAAGAAGAGAACGTCTCCGATGACCAGACATGGCCATGACCACGGTCCACTGGAGCAGCCGCCGATGAACCGGTACTTGCCGCCGCCGACACGGTCACAAGATCCGCTAGCTCCTTGTCGAAAGCGGCGAGGGCGGATTCGAGAGAACTCTTTAAGCGCAAGGCCTTCAGGTGAATATTGAAAAGATCGAGGAACCGATCCAACAAGCCGATTACGTCTGCGGGCGGATCCTCCTTTCTGCGCGCCCTGATCTGGCTTTCGAGATCATCCGTAAGCGTGTCCAGACTGCGTACCAGGTTGATGCTCCTGTCCGTGGCGCTGTGCATCCGGGCCATCAGATCCCCGCTGACCATAGCGCTTCTCTTCGTGTCGCCGGCCTCCGACGACATGATCGGTGACCTGCTACTTGCTTGATCGCTAGTTGAGGGCTTGAGGTCTGGTCTGAACTTTTCTCCCTCTTTCCGGTTTCTCTTTTCTAGCAACTCCCTAACCTTTCTCCCTGAAGTCTATATATCGCCTTGGAGCACCGACTCCGATAATAATAAGAAGTACAAAAGCCAGCCAAGACCGATTCTGAGACGAGGCGGCCGGTGGCCGAATTTATCGACAGACGATTTTGTGTTCTTTTTTAAAAATCTCCATCCGGAAGATGTAAAATGACATCTCCTATATGAACTCGGGTGTTCGTTAGCCCACGACCACGAGCATCCATTCCAATGGACCCCACAACAACAGCATAATATACACATCCTATTGGTCTAAAAAAAGTACATCCTATAATATTTTAGCAATTTCATTTTTCTCTCTATTTTCAACTCGTTTATCCTTTCCCATCACAACCGTCCAACATTTTCCTCGGTACTTACAAAGTCAAAAATAATATAAAATACTTGACTCAACAATTTTGCAAAACTAATTCAACACTTTTAGTAGAGTATGCTCAAATTTTTTTATAACTAACATGTTTAACATATTATATATGGGTTCAACTTTCTAAACAAATTGATTCAACAACTCATGAAAATAATTCAATATTTTGATAAAATTATTCCTCATTTCATGTTTAAATTTTGGAAATTTATTATCAAAATTGTTGAAATATTATATTGAAATTCTTAGATTTTAAAAAATATACACATATGTGTTATAGAAAGTGCATGTAAAATTCTATATGGGATATTCATATGCTAGGACGGCATATATAACTCCCTAATGCTATATAGGAAAATTCCATAATTGCTACAAGACTATTGGCCTATGGCATGCTCAATAAACCAGACCATATTATCGTTTATATGTAAGGACAATTGCAAAACAAGCCTTGTTTGAGACGAATTAGCACCGGTTTTGCAACGAAACAAAAAACAGAATCATTTTCAGAATTATAACCTGAAATAGGACCTGCTATATGTATCTATACAATATTGAGTTATGAGCCTTGTGATCCACAACGGGCAAACGAATGGAAGGACAAAATATTCCCCTAGAGATTTTCACTCTCATGTGTTTGTGTCCTTTGCCGCAACTATCTCAAAGGCCATAATTCATTAAGAAGAGACATCAGACTTGCTACTTGCTACTTTGGAGACAAACATATGTGCCATTTTGAAAAACAGGAAACCACTGTCAACATTGATGATATCAAGCTTTCTACCTTATTTTTGAGTGTAGGGATACCGTACTATAAGGAGGAACACAAAAGAAATAAACATGAAATGACCAAGTGCACAAAATCTTTCACCAATCTTTTTCTTCTTTGGGTCGTTGGACATGTCGAGAGCGCAATCCCAATGCCGCCCCTAAGCCTCATCGCCGTTGTCCCTTAGCCTCTTGCTCATTCGGAAGTACAATGTGGGATATGTTGCTACTCAAACTGCACGCCACCATGACCTTGTAGAGGAGGAGTAGGTCAAGGGCAATCGGGCAAGCCTCTCGATGTAGCAATCCCCGGAATCGAAAACTGTGTGGAGTTGAACAATGGAGGAGGTTGGTGGGAGGAGGACATAGAAACAATATAAGATTTGAAGGTGGTGGATGAGTGCACTGCTGGTTGAGCCTCATGTAGGAATGCTTATATTGCTTGATGGAACAAATTATTAAATGAGAAACTCCAAGAATGGTGTCAAATTGTAAATAACATAAACCATGTGAATTTAGATGAAGAGAGATATTTTAAATGAAATTTACACAAAAATGAGCTTTCATGGTCCGTTGTATGGATCTTCATATGTTGAATCAACATGTTCCCTTTCATCATAAACTTAAAATGCCTCTCAAGACTAAGATTTTCTTTTGGTACACCTTCTGAAGAGAGTTGTTCTCACAAAATATAATGTAGCAAGGAAGAATTAGAAGCAGAATTAAAATTGTTGCTTTTATATTAATATGTTGTTGAGTACATACTCAAATTACAAGCACTCTGTAAATCAAAGAGATTATAACAAATAGCACTCAACATGTAGCTCCGAACTCAATTCCAAACCTGTGTGGTGGTCCATATGGATGATCTGCACGAGCAAGTGGCCTTCGTGCGCCATAGACGACTCAACCAGAAGCGAGTGCCGCACTCTAGTGAATGACAGTCAACATTCCTGTAGGTGAAATTGAGCATCATCTTCTTTCTCAAGATTTCCTCCTTGCTTCGCCATCTGAAGAAAAAGAAAAACTAGACCCAAAGTTCTCACTAGGCTTCCATCGTGATTGGATCTAATCACGACAAAACGGAGAAGGACCCGGAGGATTTTATTCCATGGCGGCGACATCATCCCCGCCTCCATGTCATCGTCCGAAAACCTAATTCTCCATGTCGTCATTAAGCTATTGACGTCGTCGCCGCCACCTTCATCGGAGCTGCCATGGTGAGACCAAATTTACCCTTCATCTTCGCAGTCGTCGGAGAAGAAGAGGAGGAAACAAATCTCCAATACCAAAATTCTTGGCATAGGAAGATCTCAACCCTAATTTAGGACTCGATCTAAACTAAATTATTGGAGAGATAGGACCCCCGCTCCCTTCGACCCTCGGATCGCCGGAGGGAGGATTTATATAAAATAAAGGCACTCATGTTCTACATTGTTATTAGGGACGAATCGGGATAGCTCATTGAGGGTATTCCTGTCCATTAGCAAAAATTAACTGGACTAGATGAAAAAGGGTAAATAAGGGATTGAAGTTTAACTATAGAAAGGAAGAGAGTTTGATAAGGGGTAAATAAGGGAGACACATCTAAAACGGGGGCAAATAAGGTACTTGCTCTTGATAATATGTGTTATATTAAGTTTCACTACTCAAATAATTCGAAAATATTTTAAAATATTTTTTCTAAAAAATATAATTTTAGAAAATACTGAAACAATTGAATTGAAGTATTGGAAAAATAAATATTTACTGCTGAAACAATTGATTGTAACTACTGGAAGGAGACCAGGGTTCAATTCTCACCTTTACTATCAAACAATCTAGGGTGCGAGTATCCTCCTCTAGTCGAATTTTTTCTTATTGTTACTACAGGAACAATTGATTTTAACCGTTAGAATAATTCAAGAAAAACTCAAATACTTAAAATATATTGGAACAATTGACTTCTACTATTGGAACTATCAATTTTAGTCACCAGAACAATCAATTTTAACTATTGGAACAACTGATTATCAATGCTAGAACAATTCAAATTCATAATTCAAAAATTTTAATTTTGTGAATTTTTCAAAAGTCTTGTGGGATCTCATTTTTAATCAATTTTAATGAACGTAACGGTGAAAAAGATTCAAAAATGAAGTTTCCATTTAAGAGAAAAGCATTTTGAAATTAGAAAATGAAAATCGAATCGCACCCACGAATCGAGACGGTGACATGTGGCGCATGCTATCTGTAAGCATTGATTAAATTTCCGAAGGTAACCACACCGAGACAAACCGCGTTGGTCCGGTAGCGGCGGACGACCAATTTTGGGTCATCTGAAATTTGATTTTTTAAAAAAAATGATTCAAGAAACTGTAAAAAAAACTATTCGGTAGAGGCTCCCTTATCCAATTATTATCCTAAATAGAATTTTCTTTTTTAACTAATCCGCTCTATTTTTCATAATGAAAAAACAAAAAAATTCCAAAAAAATAAAAAAGTTTAATTAGATCTATTTTGAATCTTTGGGAACCCCTTTGAAAGACTTTCAAAGGGATTCCCAAATCAAAGAAAATGGGAAAAAACATTCATTTTATGAATGTTTTATGTTATGTAGTTATTTAGATGGTAATGTAAATGAACCATAACTATGTAAACCTATTCCTAAAAGATTGATACCACAATAAAAAAAATGATGAATTTTGGTGAAAGCGTTTTATGAAAAGTTACAAGCTTTAGTGGTGAAAAAATCAAGGAAGATAAATCGTGGAGAAAATGAATAATAAAAAAAGAAAACCATGATCTTGTGTGTAGCTCATGCTTAATATTTGTAATATATTGTATCTTGTATAATTATTTGTTCACAAATTATATGTTGTAATGGACAATTTATTCGAACTCATGTAGTATGGATTCTTCATGCATTGTCGGTTTTTATGATTGTTAATTATATATGCTTAATCTGTCAGTTACATTGGTGTAAAAGTTATGCAAAGGTCATGCCAATTTTTTAAACTTCATATTTTCTATTTTTTCCTTTTTCCAAATTTTATCTCTTTTCCGGCATGTCCGGTTGGTAAACTGTAAAGGTTATCGCTCAAACCGCTCAGTAACCAATCCGAAAACCATTTTTGGTTCAAATGATTTTAAAATTGTTATCCGTCCGGTTTTCCGAGCGGTTTACCAACATCTCAAGGGCGGCCGGTTCCATCGGTTACCACGGTAAGTTAAACCTTGCGTGTAAGTACATGTAGCGCGCTAGATATGGGTTTCCACGAATGAAAATAGACCTAACATCAATAATGAATAGATAAAATACTTACTTTTACTATGACATAAAATAGAAAAGAATAACAATCGGAAGATGTACCAAATCCTATGTTTCACAATTCACCATAAAAAACCCTATAACTGGTAAATACGAAAACAAACACCACGAATATGATGAATTATTCTGCTCTATATATAACATGCACATCACTAAACTGATATTGTATTACGTACGCTTGAGTCAATCAGATGCGGCTGCGCAGAAGACCAGTGGCCTTATCAACCGTATTACTTGTTGAGGAATTAGTGGGCTTTGTTGCCATCACTGCTTCTGTCGCCTTTGCTAGATCGGCTAGCTCCTTATCGAACACGTCGAGGTTAGAAGATAGAGTGTCCGACGAACAACCACCCGCCAATGAATCAGCCGCCGACGCGCCGTTAGGATCCGCGAGCTTCTTGGTCGTCGCCACAAGGGAAGGTGAGAGATAGCCCATTGAGTGGAAGGCCTTGAGGTGGATATCGTAAAGAGCAATGTAGCAATCCAACAAGCTGGATATGTCAGCGGGCGGATCCTCCCGGCAGCGCGCCCTCATCTCTCTTTCGAGATCCTCTGTATGCGCGTCGAGACTCTGTATCAGTTTCACGTTCTTACTCTTGGCGAGGTTTATCATGGCTACTAGCTGATTCCCGTTGGTCGGCCTCGGACGACATGTTCGGCAACAAGCTTGATCGTGGTCTGACTTAGGGTGTGTTTGATTGGGCTGTGGCTGTGAAAAAAGCTGCTGTGGGTTGTGGGCTGTGAAAGAAGCAGCTGTGGATTATGAGCTGTGAGAAAGCTGAAAGCCGTTTGATAAAACAGCTGTGGTTTTTCGAGATTTACTAGCAGACCCTACTTATCATCATATATACGTATTTAGATATGTGTACATACTCAAAATGATAAATAGGTATGTACACATACCCAAGGTGGTTTTTGAACGTGGGAGTAATTACACCTGTGAGTAAAGCTGCTTTTGGCTTTGGCTTTGTTGGCAGCCAACCCCTTTGATTGGACCACTAGCTTTTTGAAAAAACAAAGCCAGAAAAAGCCCAACCAAACACACCTTTAAACTTTTCTGCCGGTCTTCTCTTCTCCGGCAATTACCTAACCTTTTTGCCTCGCATGAGACATCTACAGTACTAGTTATACATCATCTCGGAAGTAGAAGTAGAAGTCTGCGACGGCCGATTCTAAGTCCTAGATGAAGCGGCTGGTTGGTGAACTCGATACCCGAAAGTTGTTCTAGCTGGTATGTTTCTCAGCTCCGAGCAACATGAAATATAAATTTGAAAACAAAAAAATAAACATTACGAAAAATATAAGAAAAAAATTGAACAAGAAACAGAGGCACCACGTTCGCTCTCAAGGCATAGAAATTTCAACGTTAATAGTAGAAAAAAAGAAAGAAAAAGTACTCACCACTACCATTATGAAAAAATAGACTAAAATGCCCTTATATTTACGTCTTTATTACCCACCATTACCCTTATTAGGAAACTAAAAAATAAACATAAAAAGGAAAAATTATCCACCAGTGCCATTGCAAAAAAGCTAGACTAAAATGCCCTTATATTACTTCTTTATTATCCACCATTGTCCTTATTAGAAAATAAAAAAAGAAACATGTCATAAGAGAAGGAACCTTGACATTCTAAAAAATGGAACTGTGACCATTTAAAAACAAGGAATCATGAGATGAACGTAAAGAAAGAAAACATAGATTTTTTCATTATTAGAAGAAGACAAACAAAGAAACATATAGATAATTAAAAAATGAAACTGTACCATGAGATTTTAAAAAAGAAATTTCTGGAAGACATAATTCACTCACATTGAATTCATGAGATCAAATTCAATGAAAAGATAAAGATATGGATAAAACAAGAAATTACGAGATACATCATCTCCGTAGTCATAATTTTGATTATTAATTATGCTAAAAAAGTTAATCCTTTATGATGAAATGATCTTTTTCATTCAAGTTAATTAATAGTTTTATTAATACAAGTCAAAGCTTAGAATTCAAAGAATGCTATGGTGTAGTTAATCCTTACAATAAGATATCTAAATTAATTAACCACGCAAATGCACGGGTAGGTTGTCTAGTTTTCAGTTATACAATACTAGTTGGGATAAACAGCTGCTTGAAACCTCTACACATCAACTTTTCAATATTTATATGAATTTTCTAGTGATCTAAGGGCACATATAATACGATTCGGTCGGCCCTGAGTTAATCATAGTCTTATGTGTTTGTTTCTAGATCAAAAGAGCATATGTTTCATGCAAATATTTTCAGTTGTGAGACACTGTTACAATTGAACAACATTTACAAACAGAGATATCTATCTCGATGCATATCAACTCAAGAGCATTCTTGGTGGCAGTTCCAAAGTGCTGGTGCTACCCTCCAGCATTTCGACAACTCTAGTCATAGTTGGCCGACTTGTCGGAGTCAATTGTATACACCACAAACCAACAACTATCATCTTTCTCACAAGCTCAGTGGTTTCACCATTAATTTCAGAAGCACTGATACAATCGATGCATATCAACTCAAGAGCATTCTTGGTGGCAGTTCTAAAGTGCTGGTGCTACCCTCCAGCATTTCGACAACTCTAGTCATAGTTGGCCGACTTGTCGGAGTCAATTGTATACACCACAAACCAACAACTATCATCTTTCTCACAAGCTCAGTGGTTTCACCATTAATTTCAGAAGCACTGATACAATAGTCATCCAAATGTTCGTAAATCCATTGTGGAAAATATTGGCTACTAGATTCACTATTTGCACTGGTATTATTATTGTCCCTTGCCCCAACCATCTCAAGGACCATCATTCCATAACTATAGACATCCGACTTGCTACTTACAGTTCCAAATTGCTTTGAATATACCTCAGGGGCAATGTAGCCTATTGTTCCCCTTGCACCAGTAATGGAGATAGCACTCTCTTTATTCAAGCATAGCTTGGCCAGTCCAAAATCAGAAATTTTAGGACAGAAATCATGATCTAGTAGAATGTTATGGGGTTTGATGTCAAAATGCACGATGCGAGTATTGCATCCTCGGTGGAGATATTCAAGCCCTCTAGCGATGCCAATTGCTATCTCAAATAATTTATCCCATGTGAAAGTACTTTCATTTGAAAAGTTTTTGTTGAAGGCATACCTTTCAAGTGAACCATTAGGCATGAACTCATAAATGAGAGCCCTTTTCGGTCCTTGCAAGCAAAATCCTAGCAGCGTAACAACATTGACATGAGATGTTCTGCTAATACTAGAAACCTCATTCATGAATTCCTCTCCATCACCCTTGCTGCTCTTTAGCATTTTAACTGCCACCTCGCGGCCGTCGCGGAGGTTGCCTTTGTATACAGTTCCGAATCCACCTTGGCCTAGTTTGACTGCAAAAGATTTTGTCATTCTTTTCACCTCTGCATATGTGTATCTTTTCGGATGTATGTTTCCATTCTTTTGTAGGA
Organism: Chloris gayana; assembly: GCA_031894775.1. Taxonomy (NCBI): domain Eukaryota; kingdom Viridiplantae; phylum Streptophyta; class Magnoliopsida; order Poales; family Poaceae; genus Chloris; species Chloris gayana. The sequence goes on from JAUNZO010000061.1 coordinate 14,366, forward strand.
AGGACTCGATACTTGGTGCATCCTTAGTTTTAGATAGCAGTGAACTATATTTGTAAGTCAAGTAGAGCGTGAGAGTAATTAGGCACAACAGTAGTAGGCACGTCGTGGTTGCAATAATATCTGCATCACAGGAGACATCACGAGTGAGTCTAAATTAATATTCCAAAAATAAAAAAGTTAATACAAATTGGAAAGCGTTTTACAAATTTAGTTTGTTGCACTATGAAGGTGAAGTATAAATCCTCTTCACTATTTGCACCACAGTGGATTCCAAAATATTTAATATTTTTCAGAATATGGACTCAAAACAAGACATCGGACATCAATTTTTAGACCAAATGGAGATGGGTACATGACTCTACATATGGCCATAAGGGCATGACTGAAGGAGGCTTGGCGAAAGATAGATGCAGATAAGTAAATATTAAAAGTGAGTCGAAGATAAAGATTACTTACATATTTTAGTTCTCTTCTTATGCCCTGCAATAATTTAAGTACAGAAGCATATGTGAGTATATAAAATTCATAAACTGATTATAGTTTACACAACACTATAAGCGGATTATATATGTGGATTCATTATCTTGATTAATTTTACTAGCCAGGTGTCATAAACGAAGAAAGAAGATTCTGTTATATGAATGATAAACAAGGAAGATGCACTGTGTATCCAGCTTTTTCTGCAGTCTTGGTAAGCAAGGCTTAGTCTTAAAAGAGTAAAAGGCATGAATAGCCATTGTACTTGTTCCAACATTTCAATTTAGTCATTTTACTCATAAAATTGCAAATTATGGTCACTAAGCTAGCTTATACGCATCGATGCAGTCATTATCCTCATATCCCTCCATACTTTGATGATGTGGCATGCGTATATTCGTGACTCATCCACGTAAATGCCAAATCATCATCCTAGTAGTAGATCTTTTCTTCCTTTACATTTAAAAACTTCTTTACTATATTTTATTAATACACAAATTTCATCTATTAGGTATTCCTTTTCGAAAGAGATGATGTACCTATCTGCGGTGGCGGCCGTGACCCTAGTCGTGGCAGCTATGAAGAATGAGAGAGATTGACGGGCAGCAATAAGGGTATAAATGTAAAGGAAGAAAAAGATCCACTACTAGGGAACGACTAGGCGTTAATGTGCACGGGGAGTCACGAATATACACATGCCACATCATCAAAGTATGTAGGATCTGAGGATAATGACCGTATCAATGTGTATATGCTAGCTTAATGACCGTAATTTGCAATTTCATTAGTACAATGACCAAATTGAAACATTGTAACAAGCATAATGGCTATGTATGCATTTTACTCTTCTTAAAAAATAAACTTGGTAAGCATGCAAATGCAAGAAGTAGAGACAAAATAATATTACTCCCTTACTAAATTGTTGTCGCCGTTGACTTTTTTGTTAAGTTTGACCATTTGTCTTATTCAAATAAAGTTTAATAAATGTCATATATTTTGTTGAAATATGTTTTATCACTAAAGAAACTTGAAATGTAGCATATTACTTTTTGTATTTGAAGAAATTTTTTGAATAAGACGAATGGTCAAACGCTATGAAAAAGTCAATGACGACAACAATTTAGTAAAGGAGGGAGTACATAATAATCCTTGCATCGGTAAACTGTATAATGGGCTCACTTGATGGCGACACTATATATGATCTTGGCACCAAGGCGTCGCGGTGTAACTAAAACTGTGGTAGGGTTCCGTGATGACCCAGCAGTGTCCTAATAATAGCCAGTAGTGATAAACAGTGATTCTCCATTGGTTTGTTCGGAAGTCGTCGGTGTCTCAGGTGACAGATGAGCTCACGTAGCTACAACGCCTATGTGATGCCACTAAAACATGAATGGGTGAAAACAGTGGAACGATGCAAAATTGCAAGCGCGAGGTAGAGATGTTCCTTGACTCCTTATCGATTCAAGAACGGAGTGAATAGAATTTTTTTTCTTTTTTGTAACTACCCACAGTCACTAATTTTCTCAGGCGCATGATCGAGTAGGTCAAGTCAAACGCGAACCGTGAGCAAGGGGCAAGCAGAAGAACCAATGAAGGATGCTACGAAATTCAAATGTGAAAAACAAAATTATGGGCTGAGTATTTTCTAGGACTTACTTGACCGCGACGGTGTGTTACTGCAGTACTGGGTCTGCACCTTCTCATCGGGGCACAGGCAACCCAGGAAGACCTTGTTCTGGCTGTAGGAGCACCGTCCGCCGGACTCCTCGCACCGGTAACAGTCACCTGCCACGGCCCCGCTCCAGGCCAGGTCGAACCCTTCCCTGAGCAAATTGCCGTATTCGCTCCGTAGCATGGACCGGTTACTCATCCTAGCCACGGAGTCGCTGAGCACCGGCACGACAACAATATTGTAGCAGTGCTCGGCCAACTACAATATTCGAAGCGTTCCATGTACGAAACTTGGTTTAAGTTTTGATTTAAACTTTTTTTCACAAAACTTTGACTTCAAACTTTTTCTCGACGTAACTTTGATTCCAAACTTTGGTTCAAAACTTTTCTTCAAACTTTATTTTCAAAGTTGTCTCAATCTTCGGTTTGATACATTTTGTTCATACTTCGAAACTTTTTTACGAAAAATTTTATTTCAAAGTTTTCTTAGAAGTTTTGACCTAAAGTTTTTGCTTATAAGTTTTGGTGAGAAGCTTTGAACCGAAGTTTGTTTAAAAGTTTTCACTAGCAATTTTGTTTTGAAAGTTTTGTAAAACAACTTTCCTAAAATAGAAACTTTCAGGAGACGAAACTTTTTTTATGAAACTTTTCAGTTGAGTTTGAGATTCAAAATTTGGATCGTAGTTTGGTTCGCAAAGTTTTGATGAAACTTTTCTATGAAACTTTTTTCGATCTAACTTTCAACGAAACTTTCTATGAAACTTTACCCGATTTTAGTTTTCTAAAAAGTTTGGAGAAAACTTTCCATTTTTGAAAAGTTTGTGGGATGTAAAACTTTCCAAAAAAAGAAAGTTTCATCCCTGTCTGAAAGTTTGCTACGAGCCCTGCTCGCGCATGTGCGTGAATTATCCACTCCCGTCCTACTTATACTAACAGGACTTAATATTGGTCAGATTGACTGGCAGGGAGGAGGGCCATCTTTCCCGGCTCAGATAGCACAGAAGGCCCAACATACTCCTTGGGGTTTTAACGCATACATACGCCCACTTCAATCATAATAGCACACGAGTCTAAGTTTTCGTGCTACAGTTAAGAAAAGTAGTAGGCCTCTCTTATCTAAGACGAAGAAAAATGGAATTGCCTCCTGTAATGAGAAAGGAAATCAACTCTTACCTGATCTGCAGATGTTCAGATCGCTAATTCGCCCGTCGGGGCACAAGCAGGCCACAAATTCCCCAGTCTCGCTATAGCCGCAATGTCCGCTAGATTCCTCGCACTTGCCACAAGATGAGTTCCTCTTCCGCTCCCAATCCCACTCCAACTGGAAACCGGTACGAACAGCATCGCCAAACGGGCCGCCCCTTACTGAAGTACGATTGCTCCCGCTCCAGCTCTCGAGTACAGGCAATTTGATCTTCGTGCAATTATTCTGCCAATCTTCGTACGGCACGTCGCCTGGTTGCAGTTGCAGCGCGACGAAAGACCGCCTAGGCCCCTCAGATGTTGTTGGACAGGTGATTTCGCCGATGGTTTTTGGCGGGGACCAGTCCATGGTTAAGTTGCAGTTGAGAAAGAAGAAGAGAAAATCGACTGTGTTCTCAGGAAAGTACAGCCACCACCAATTCGGGATCGTCGCGTTGTAATCCAATCTTGGGCAGCTCTCATCACCGGGGATCTCCTCATCGGCAAGGGAGACGGTGAAGTTCTTGTAGTCGATGGGCGAGACCCTGTAGTTATCACCACCGAGTTGCAGGACCGCCTTGCCTTCCTCGCACTCAATCGCCAAACCAGGGTAACCGCAGTAAGAGCTGCCATTACCGAGGAGAACTCCTGTTTTGCTACGAAGGTAAAATGGGTACTCGATGAGGACTTCGCCGCAGGTGAAAGGCTCCCACAGGCACAAGGAGCGGTCGTAGCTGTCGTTGCCGGAAGGGGCGCCGTGGGAACAAGCGGCGAGCAAGAGGGCAAGGAGAACCGGCAGGCGGTGCTGAAGAAGGGGAGCCATGGCTAACGGCGCCAGGCGAGTTGAAGCCGGTGGTGATTTGTATTGTTTCCGTCCGCGCGCCTGCGCTTATAATCGCGATAGCCAGGCGAGTTTTCGCGGAAGGTTGGGTGGCCGGGGCGACGAGTGGAGCATGGCGACAAAGGACACCAAGAAAAGAAGCCGCCGTGGACCGTGACCGGCTGGGTCTCGCAAAAGGCCAGTTATACTGGCACGCAAAGGCGGCTGCTATCCAAACTTGTGCGCTTGTCATTGGTTCACGTCCACGGAAAAGCCCCCTTGGTCCTCAGTCTCCATTAGTATTCTGTCTTTTTCACCACTTCAATACTAGGAAAAGATTTTTTTCCCGAGAACTACTACGAGATCGGTATCGGTAAGTGGCCAGTACTAGTTTTGTCACTCTGCCCGGACTTTGGAACAGCGAAATCAACACAAGGTGTGGTTTCTTTCGACCCCGGGAACACGTCGTTAGACCAGAGCAGAGAGTGAGAGAGCACGATAAGCTATACGACGGTCTCTCTTGCTGGTGCTCCGGCGAAAAGCCTGCCGCGACGAAACCATCGCGTGTTCCAGACGCGCAAGGAAAAACGGCGTTTGGTTCACCTCTGCTGAGCCTACTCTATCCTAACCAACTTTGCCCGTTCGACGACGCCAGTCAGGTCTGTGGACCGTGCGTGTGTTCGCTAGCCTGTCCCTTGTTTCAGACCGAAGCAGGGGATAAAACAGTGTGGATTGATGCAAACGCAATGCAAGGACGGGTGTGTTCCGTATCAATTGACAGATGCAGTAGCTACCCAGGCACTTGGGTTTTGCAGGCGAACCCGACTAATTCCTGATCAACCGGGTAAGTCAAACGCGCACCGCGAGCAAGGGGGGCAAGCAGAATCGAATCAATCGGGATTCTAGGAGACGCAAATGTGAAAAAAGGTAAAAATGAGATGGGATGCGTCTGAAGGGATGAGTTTCTCAAGGACTTACTTGATCGCGGCGACGACGGTGTGGGACAAGACTTGGTCTCCACCTTCTCGTCGGGACACAGGCAACCCAGGAAGGCCTTGTACTGGCTGTAGGGGCATCGTCCGCCGGACTCCTCGCACCGGTAACAGTCACCTGCCGGGGCCCCGCTCCAGGACAGCTCGAACCCTTCCACGAGCAAGCTGCCATATTCGCTCCGTAGCATGGAGCGGTTTCTCATCCGAGCCAAGGAGTCGTTGAGCACCGGCACGGACAGAATATCATCGCAGTGCTCGGCCAAATAGTTGTATCCAGGCGCGTCGTGCTCAGCAGAAGAGAACACGAAAACTTGTCTGATGAACTGTTGGCAGCCGATCCGATAGTCGTCGATCACAGGCGGCGCGTCCTCGCCCAGGTAGCAGCGGGAGAAGAAGGTGAGGTTGTCGCGGGCGTCGGTGTAGCGCAGCCACTCGTCGCTGAAACTGACGTTGTGGTGGATGGTTGGGCAGCCCTTGTCGACGCCGCCCGGGAACGCGTCGGCGTCCGCGAGGAGCAGAGTGCGGGTGTCGTAGGAGATGTCCTTGACCGTGTAACTGTATTGGCCCAGCTGGATGATGGCGGTCTCTGTTTTCCCGTCGTCCTGGCAGGAGATGCTCAGGTCCGTGTAGCCGCACGAGTAGGTCGTGTTGTCGCCGGCGGTGACAACTTTGGTTGCGTTGGCTAGGTAGAATGGATACTGGATTTCGATGCTTCCGCACCTGGACAGCTCCGAGCACATGGAACCGTCGTAGCTGGATGGAAGAGGTCCGGCATGGAAGGCTGGGACATGGACGCCGACGAAGAGGAGGCAGACTAGCAGGAGAGTCATGTGGTTGAGCAAATGTTGTGGTTTACCGGAGAGCGCCGGAGATTTTTCAGTCATCATGGCTAGATTCCTCCGAGCTGTATTTGAACTAGTCAAATTGACGACCGAGGCGATGACGCGCTCGTTGACTCCAAGGACACAAGACTTCAAAGTCTTGCAATACGATAGTACTAGTTCGCTACGCTAGCATTTTTTACGCCGGACGAACTAATAATTTGAGAAGTCTGAACTGAACTGGTATACGGTCGCTCGTGGCAGGACTAGTCTAGAGCTGCGTCGTCGCTGTACACTTCTCCGCGCCGTTGAAAAACAAGCGGAACGTGCCGCCGGCCAAGCCGGCCGGCCTCCATGGAAAGCGGTAGCAAAGCGAGGATCAGGAAGTAACGGAGGAGAGTCATCATGAGGAAAGGAAACTCGTCTTCAGGTTGTGCGCAAACCTTAAGAGGTCACCTGATGGGCAAGGGAGACGGTGGAGTTCTTTTTTTTTTTTGAAATTGGGCAGGAGCTCTGCCATTCATTAAGAGGAGGGGCGAGAGAGTACAGACAAAAGGGGATCGGGGTCCCCAACAAAAGGAAAGAAAACCCAGCTAAAGCAAAAACACAAACACGCCCAGCTAAAGCAAAAAACACAAACACGCTTAAGACAGAGAAGGAGCTTCTCCTTGGTGCTGAAAGGCCCGGCCAAAGTGCTGGACTTCCTCCAGAATACGCCTTGAGATCTGAGGAACTGAGAGTTCGTCGCGTTGAAAAATTCTTCTGTTTCTTTCTTTCCAAATGCCCCACCAGAAGTAGAAGAGAAAGCCTAACTTGGTTTGCTTTTCCACTTTTGTGCCCGACTGGATCAATTTCGTAGCCCATCCCTCCGGGTGCCTCATTGTTACCATCTCTCCAAAATCAGGGAGGTTGAGCCGATGAGCAATGGCGTTCCAAGCGGCCTCTGTGTAGTTGCAACCAGTAAGAATGTGCGTAGTTGTCTCATTCATTGCCATGCAGAGAGGACAGGTTAGGTTGCAGTCCCAATTTCTTTTGTGCATGTTGTCGGCTGTAAGAACCTTGTTGTGCATCACGAGCCAGGCAAAGAATTTACACTTTGGTTCAGTCCTGGCTTGCCATAGACTAGTTGCTGGGAAGGTGACCATGGCTCCCTGGAACTGACAGTCATAGGCCGAGGCTACAGTGAAGCGCCCGTCAGTTGTCCATTTCCAACGGATTTCATCCTCTTGGTCAGATAGTGTGATCGTAGAGAGAGCTAAGTAGAGCAGAACATATTCTTCCAAAAGGGTTGGGGAGTTGACTCGTTTGCAGTTACGAATCCAATTATGGTTATGAAGTTCTTTCGCAACCGTTCTTGTTTTGTTGGTAGCTAGCTTAAAGAGGTGAGGCGCTATCTCTTTAGGAGATGTGCCATTGATCCACTTTGCTTCCCAGAATGGGGTGTTCCTCCCGTTTCCAATGTTTATCGGTGTGGAGGCAAAGAACAGATCTCTTTCAGTTGCATCAGACATCTTGAGGAGCTTCTTCCAAGGCCGGTCTTGTCTATCCCAAGCAAACCATAGCCACCTCAGACGAAGGGCTCTATTAAATCTTTCTAAATCTTTGATCCCCAGACCACCCCATTTCCTTGGTCTGGTGCAGGTCGCCCAGTTGACGAGACAATGCCCTCCTTTCACATTTTCTGGGTCCGAGCCCCGCCAGAGAAAACTTCTCCGATATCTGTCCATCTGATGAATAGCCCATTTTGGCAGCTTAAAGACGGTCATGAAAAAGGTTGGTAAGGCAGTGAGCACCGTTTTGATCAGTAGTTCCCTTCCCGGGTATGAGAAAAATTTTCTTTTCCAACCTGGTAACCGTGCTCCAACTTTTAGCACCATTGGGAGTAATTCATTCTTGGAAGGTTTTCTTATGTTCAATGGGAGGCCTAGATAAGTGCAGGGGAAAGCTGCAATGTTCATGTTGTTTTCTTCAATGAAGCTTAGATCAAAGCGCCCATACTGCCATGCAAACTCCCTCCAAGGAATCTTGCCCTCTTGCAGTAACTCTTCTCTAGGGTAGTGGTAGAACATGAGGTCTTCCACCACGTCAATGTGGATGAGAATTCTGAAAACATGACCATTTTTCATGCTCCTTGGCCTGACAAAAGAGATTCTAGCAGAGTTCTTGACATCTGGCTCAAGCTTACTCAAGGTGAGGTACACCATTTGGGGTATCATGGACGGGTCCTGGCTGTAAGCCCAGCACCGAAACGCACGCTGATCTATACCTCTCAGTGTGTCTTCCTCTACATGGTGGATATTAGCTTGATCACAAAGAACTTTGTCTGCAATTTCCTGGAACCAAGCATGCTGCGGCAGCCCCTCTAAGCTTAGCTTGACATGAAACGGAATCAAAGCCCTATCACCAAAGCGGTCTAGATCCCATGCATGCACCCTTAACTCAATAGGACCATCTAGGATGCGGCCAGCGACATAAACCAAGTCTCTATCATAGGTTTCAGCAAAAATCACTATGAAAGGATCTGGGTTGCTGCGATAAACATCAAACAGGTGCTTACGGATGCCAAAGCGGTGGAAGATGATGTCCTTCAGCTCTTCTCTAGATTGAACCCCCAGCGGCCCTTCCTCCGTGATCAGGACTGCATGGTTGATGAAGTAATCTTTCCGGTCTTCCATGGCCGCTGATGTTTCCACCAGCTTGAAAGCCATCGGCGGACGGAACCTAGGGTTTCCGGGATAGTTGACAGCACTTCCACGGGGATCCCTCTCGGGTGTCCTCACTTGGGACTGCTGGAAAGCGCCCCTCTGCCCGCCCAGCATTGAGGGGGACACGATCCGAAGGCAAGCGCCTCTCCATCCGGGAGGACTGGAGGGGAGAAGCTTGGGAGAGGCGAGATGAGCTATGCTGCTTAGGCGGCTGGAGTGGAGACTGCGCGAGGAGGAGGACGGTAGCTCTTGCAGGTTAGGTGGGGCGAGTGAAGAGGGGCGGAGGGCTTCGCAATACTATCAAGGCTCCTTCCGGGGGAAGCTTTGCGGGCCGATGTGCATCTTGATGAGATGTGACCGCTGCCCTTACAGCGCCAGCACTTCGTGGGGTCTCTGCAATTCGCCGCGCGATGGTCACGCGCCAAACAATTGAAACAGCGCCCTTTTGCCTTTTCCTTGAAAAATTGCCGCCCTTTGTTGTCCGTGGCCGGTGAGGCGGAGTGAATGCTTGGGATTCTTTCTCTTCGCCACCAGTACCGCTTACGCACCAGCTGCCATGAATGCGGAGCATCCCTGTGTCGGGAGGAGTGCCCGTCCCCAAGAAGCTGCGGCGGGGGAGATTTCCGAGGGCCCGGTGGTGTGGGGGTTGAGAGAGGGAACCGGGCCAAAAGGCCTGTTCGTGGGTCAAAGGGATGGGCTGCTTAGTTGGCCGGGCCTGACCCGACCCGAGAGCAGACGGGGGATCCTACGAGAGAAGACAGCAACGGTCGAAAAAGGGGCGAAGCTCACCAAGGTACGCCGGCGGGGCGAACGTCGGCGGTTACTGATCTGTTGCACCGGCTGAACCGAAGCCGCAGGTCGGGAGATTTTGGAGGCCCCACTAGACGCAGCCACTTCAGCATAGGAACGCCTTGTGGATTTCAGAACCGAAGGGCAGAACGGAGCTTTGACAGGTCCGGCGAGAACCGCCGGGCTGGGGGCTGGGACCGCATCACCGGCGAGCCTCCGGACCGGAGTGCGACGATGGGGCAGGGGAGTCGGACCGAAGAAGGTGGAGCGGCCACCTGCTTTAGCAGATCTAGAGGGGATTGGACCAGGCACTTCGAACTTCCTCCGGGAGGGAGGCGAATCCGTCCCCGAGCTGGACGGGAGTGCTTGGAGAGCTCGTAGGTGGATCGGGGGTGGGCGAGGCAAGGTTGAAAGGATTCTGGAACGGATTGAAGTTGGGGAGGATGAACTCGAAGAATCGCCTTCGGAGTCGCCTCGGGCGGGAGAGGACCGTTGGGGGGCCATCCACGAAGCACGACGGTGGAGTTCTCGTACGTAGTTTATGCCCGAGACCGTGTAGTTATCATCACCGAGTTGCAGGAACGCCTTGTTGCCATCCTCACACACAGGATACCAAAGCCAGGGTAGCCGCAGTAGTAGGAGCTGTCGGAACCCAAGAGAACCGCCGTTTTTCTAGAAAGATAGAACGGGTACTAGCTGCGTATTTTTCCGCAGGTGGAAGGCTGCCTGCGTGCACAAGTTGTTGGGGTCGTAGCTGTCGTTGCCGAAGCGGCGATCAAGAGGGCAAGGAGGAGCGGAAGCCGGTGGCGGAGCATGATGGCTCGAATGTGAGGGCTTCTGCTGCTTTGCGCGAGCGCCACTATTGGCCGTTCAACGGCCGCGACGCCTATGCAATTTTCAAGAAAAGGTTGGCCCGGAGAGGGACGTGACAGGCTGACAACACACTTTAAACCTTACGAGTTTACTAGTCCACCATCGACATGGACCAACCCCTGCGTCGATCCAAATTGGAAATCGGTGCCGCTAGCGCACGCTTTTCCCTAACGAGAAAGACTGGTTACAAAGACTTGTTAGTTTTTTTAAAACTACAGTACTGAACGATTGAAAAGGAAAAGACACTACCAAAGAATGCGGTTAACGCGCGACCGGTTGCGCGCTCGTCCGAGCATGCGACCGGCGCTGTCATCCACCGTGCATCCGATCAGCTGTCGGAACGACACCAATCAGAACACGGCCCGTCACAACTTTCTCCTTTGCTCTCCCACCGCCTGTCCCGTACATTGTCCGCCGATCACTCACGGTCCCGCCTCGGACACCGGCCACCTCCCCAGATCCCTCCTCCATAGCCGTCGGAAACTTGAGGTGGAACATGACTCTTCGTATGTGGGCCGGGCCGGACCGTGGCTGTTCGCGTGTTGTCGCGTGCTAGTGTTTCCGCTATCCAAACCCAAAAGTTATGAACACTGAGACTTTTTTTTATGTAACTGGATGGCCAAAGCCTGGCACTACAGGTTATTATATAGTTTTAAATATAAAGACAGTTTGCCAATATAGAAAACAAGAAAGAAAAGAAAAAAATATTACATAATGGAATCTAGCCATTCTCTGATTTTTGGGGAAATGTTTATTATTGACCCTATGCAATACGAACATTGAGACTTTTTCGTAGCGTAAAGCAAACGATCGACCTCGGCTTTTTTCACTGTCTATCAGATCCAAGCAAGCAGAATATCAGTAAAAATTATTCACTATTTGTGCATTTTACTCAAAATATTCAACATATGTGCATTTAAAATTTAGAAAAAAACCATTTGTAAATTTTACTTATTATCCCAGCATAGTTATTATTTTAAGTTTGTACTCCTGTACTGTATTTGGTTTTCAAACCCGAGGCGAGGGGTGTTCCTGAATGACGAAACAAGAAAATTTGGTTTTCAACCTATTCTAGCACAAGCTGGATTCTAGCACCTCTGATTTGTAGGTGGAAACCCATGCGCTACTTCCAGCACGGTTGGCATGGAGAGGAAAAGCTATAACAAATTAGGCCTATGTAGAGAAGTAAAATATGATTAGCGGTAACCGAATCGGATAAACTAATGAATTCAGGCTTTGGAAGAGCTTTTTTTAGAAAATGGAACCAAGTCCCGGCTACTACATGCTATATATCAAAGAGCTTACCAATAGAAGAATCAATGAATGCAATTCACCCACCAGTGTAATATAGAAATACAATTTGAAATAATGATTCTAGGCTTCAAAGGGCTTACCAGAGCTAGTCGATGACGAAGAAGAGGAAGCGGAAGACGGCGGTGGAGGTCGTGGACATTTCTGATCCGCTACTAGCCCATAGGAGCACAAGCAACCCGCGAATTCCATGCCCTGATTGTACGCGCACTTTGCGTATGAATCCTCGCACTGTTGACACTCGGGAGGCTTCTTTGGACCCCAATCCAACCGAAAACCGCGACGAACAGCCTCGCCGAATCCACCGTTTGTCCATTGAGAATTATTCCATGGACCATCCGGGAGTTTGAGTACAGGCACTTTGATGACACGCGGGCACACCGCAAACAATTCACCAGGCAGCGATGCATTCTCCGGGAACACAAAAGATAGTTTATCTTCCTGTCCACCGAAGCTACCGCAGCTGATTGGGCTGATGTTAATGGAGTGGACAAAACCGAGAGGGCAATCGAGAAAGAAGAGATAATTGGCCGTGTCATTGGGAAAGGACAGCCACGATGAACTCGGGAGCGTCACGTTGTGATCCACTCTTGGGCAGCTGTAATCCTTGAAGACATCCTGATCGACAAGGAAGACTCTCATGTTTGTGTAGTCGATGTCCAAGACCCTGTACATCTCTTTCCCGAGTTGCAGGGTGACCTCCTTGCCATCCTCGCCGTCTTCGCACTGAATCTCGAAACCAGGATAGCCACAGTAGGAGCCATTGTAACCCGGGAGAACTGTTGTCTTGTTATAGAGATAGAGCGGGTAGTTGATGATGACGCTGCCGCAGGTAGAAGGCTGCCGCAGGCACATGGAGATGTTGTAGCTGTCATCGCCGGCAGGGGCGCCATGAGAAGAAGAGGCGAGCAAGAAGGCAAGAACAAGCGGCAGCGGCAGCCGGTGGTGTAGAAGGGGAGCCATGGCCAAAGGCGAGGCGAAGGCGTTAATAAGATCGCGATGGGGCACTCATCTTTTCTAATTGGCGTCAAAGCGAAGATTCCCTCGGCCTGTGAATGCTATTTTTATCCAGGTTATCTAGAAGGCCTCGTTTTCGTTTTGGAATGGTTCTCAGCGTGGCTCAGTGCACGGAAGCTTCGGGCTGGGACTTGGGACAAGGATTGGTCAACCTATTGCCCGGTTCGAGTGAGGCAGTGATTACAAGTTCCATCTGTAACACTTCTATGCAAGTCACAGGCCTTAAGCGGTTAGAATTCATGTTTATCTAGAAGGCACTGTTTTCATTTTGGAATGGTTCTCTAGCATGTGCTAAAAAAATGCAGTGTGGCTCGGTGCGCGGAAGCTTCGGGCTGGGCCTTCGGACAAGAATTGGTCACCCTAGCTGCTCGGTTCGAATCAGGCAGTAACTGCAAGTTCCATCTGTAACGAACACTACTATGCAAATCACAGGGCTTAAGCGCTTAGTATTCAGGTTACGAAGAACTTTTAAAAAACCAACAGCTGGGCAGCATGGTCAGGTTCATGCAAGAAAGCCAAATTGAAGCATTGAGAGGAAAAGGCGCAAATAACTGGACCTACGTAAAGAAGTAAAATATGACGTGATGAATTGAAGCTGGCCAACTGATGAATTCAGGCTTTGAAGCTTACCTGAAGAATAGGCTACGCAATCCCAAGGCTCGACTCGCCCATCGGTGCACAAGCAGCCCATGAATCCTGCGGCCTGATTGTACGCGCACTTTCCGAACGTATCCTCGCACTGTTGACACGCGGGAGGCTTCCTCTGATCCCACACCAAATGAAAACCGCTACGAAGAGCATCGCCGTATCCACCGTCTCTCCATCGAGGATCATTCCGTTGACTGTCATCCGGGAGTTTGAGCACAGGCACTTCGATGACCTGCTGGCACGCTCGAGCCAATTCTGGAGGCGGCACTTCATTCTCCGGCCACACGAAAGACGGTCCAACTTTCTGCTCATCGAAAATGGCGCAGCCGATTGGGCCGATGTTCGTCGGTCGGACCGAGCTGGAGCAGTTGAGCAAGAAGAAGAGAGAATCCACCGTGTTGTCAGGAATGGACAGCCACGACGAATTAGGGAAAGTCACGTTGTGATCCACTCTGGGGCAGCTGTAATCCTTGGAGACGTCCTGATCGACAAGGGAAGCGGTATTGCCCGAGTAGTCGATATTCGAGACGTTGTAGGTCGCGTCCCGGAGTTGCAGCATGACATGCTTGTCGTCCTCGCACCGGACCGCCAAACCAGGGTAGCCGCAGTAGGACCCGTTGTAACCCCGGAGAACTGCGGTGTTCTCATGGAGATAGAAGGGGTAGTTGATGCTGAAGGTGCCGCAGGTGGAAGGCCGCCATAGGCACAAGGAGCGGTTGTAGCTTTCGCCGGAAGCGGGGCCGTGGAAAGAAGCGGCGAGCAAGAAGGCAAGGAGAACCGGCGGCACCCCGTGGCTCTGCAAGAGCGCCATGGCTAATCAGGCACAGGGGCGCCGATAAGGACCAAGTCGTCTCTTGCTTGCCGTCGGCGGCGGCGATGGAGGCGTCGGCGAGGGAGACGGTGAGGTTGTCGTAGTCGATGCGGGACACCGTGTAGGTGTGGCTGTCCGCGCCGAGACGCAGCACGGCCTTGGTGCCGTCGTCGCAGCGCACGGCCAGGCCCGGGTAGCCGCAGTACGGCTCCGTGTCGCCGGAAAGGTAGAACGGGTAGGTGACGTTCACGGCGCCGCACATGAACGGCTGACGCCGGCAATTTGCGGGGGCGGCGTAGTTGTCATCGTCGCCGTGGGTGGTGGCGACAAGGAGGGCGAGGAGGAGTAAGACGCCGCCGCCGCGGCAGAGCGAAGACGGCATGGCAACTCTGTTTCTCGGGTCAGGTCACGGGGATTTCTGGCGCGCAGTTTGGTTTGGTTGATGACCGGACGGCACCGTTTAAAAACGAGCCAACTTTTAAGCTCGGCAAGGTGGTACCGGTGAAGGTTGGGTGGCTGACGCTGACGGCACGGCAAGTACATATACGGGCACACGATGGCTGATGGGAGGCCTGTAGCACCAGTGACCAGTGAAAAGCGACTAGTATTACTCAAGACGTGCCAACTTAACAACGCGCCACTCTGCGAGAGTCGCCCTGCTACTTCAGCATTTCATTGTCCTGTCGCGACTCGAGAGGGAGGGGCACTCATCTTTTCTAATTGGCGTCAAAGCGAAGATTCCCTCGGTCTGTGAATTCTATTTTTATCCAGGTTATCTAGAAGGCCTCGTTTTCGTTTTGGAATGGTTCTCAGTATGGCTCAATGCACGGAAGCTTCGGGCTGGGATTTGGGACAAGGATTGGTCAACCTATCTGCCTGGTTCGAGTCAGGCAGTAATTACATGTTCCATCTGCAACACTTCTGTCAAACACAGGGCTTAAGTTAACGGGTCACCTCCGGTTTCTAGGCCGGATACCGTGAACTACAACCAGCATGGAGCATGTACAAAGACAAGGGACGAAAGCCGACTAGAAGCGTGGAGAGGAAAAGGCATCGAAAAACTGAACCTCGACGATGAGTAAAATATGACATGGTGATGAATTGAAGCAGTCCAACTGATGAATGAATTCAGGATTCGATGGAAGGGCTTTACCTGAGGAATAGGCTGCGCAATCCCGAGGCTCGACTTGCCCGTTGATGCACAGGCATGCCATGAATCCCCCGGCCTGATTGTACCCGCACTTCCCGTATGATTGCTCGCATTGTTGACACTCCCAAGGCTTCCTCTGATCCCAAACCAACTGAAAACCGTTACGGAGAGCATTACCATATCCACCGTCTATCCATGGACGATCATTCCTCACACCGCCCGGGAGTTGGCGTACAGGTACTTCGATGACACGCGGGCACGCCTGAACCAATTCCGGCGGCGGCACTTCATTCTCCGGCCACACGAAAGACGGTCCAGCTTTCTCCTCACCGAAAATGTCGCAGCTGATTCGGTTGATGTTCGCTGGCTCGACCGCGCTGGAGCAGTTGAGAAAGAAGAGAAGATAATCCACCGTGTCAGGAAAGGACAGCCACGACGAATTCGGGAAAGTCACGTTGTGATCCACTCTGGGGCAGCTGTAATCCTTGGAGACGTCCTGATCGACAAGGGAAGTGGTATTGCCCGTGTAGTCGATATTCGAGACGTTGTAGGTCGCGTCCCGGAGTTGCAGCATGACATGCTTGTCGTCCTCGCACCGGACCGCCAAACCAGGGTAGCCGCAGTAGGACCCGTTGTAACCCCGGAGAACTGCGGTGTTCTCATGGAGATAGAAGGGGTAGTTGATGCTGAAGGTGCCGCAGGTGGAAGGCCGCCACAGGCACAAGGAGCGGTTGTAGCTTTCGCCGGAAGCAAAGCTGTGGGAAGAAGCGGCGAGCAAGAAGGCAAGGAGGAGCGATAGCCGGTGACGACTTAGTTTGAGAGCCATGGCTACCCAAGCCAGGCGAAGCTGGCTGCCCAAGTTTTTGTTAGCTGCTCTCGCGCGGCTCCGTTGATCCGTTCAAAGGTTGGGCCTCGGCCCTGGGGAGGTTCCGAGAAAGTTGTGTCATTGTGTGCCTGGATAGGGACTGCCAATCGGCACGGCACAACCGTACAAGTGTGCTGGGGATCCTTTTTTTCTTCTTTTGTGCTGGGGACTTGCAGCCTCTGTCGCTGTAGCGTCTAGACTGGGTTCTGACTGTTCTTTTGGTTTACTCAAGTCGAAGATGTATTCGACTATTCCTCCTAAAAAACAGAAAACTCTTTTAGGCCTTGTTCGTTTTTGTGGGAATAGATCCCACATGGACCTGTCCTCAGCCATGGATTGAGTGGTTAGAACTTCTTTCACTTCATCCAGGACGTCTTACGTTCAATGGGTTAGAGTCACGGATTGATGCTTAGACCTTCAAGCCATAGAATGGGCATGGAATGGGCTGGAATCGGATGGGTTCCCATACCAATCCATGCGTAACTGAACGGTCATTTTGAGTTGGACTAGATTAGTTTCACATTTTTCTATTCCATATGGTTTGTGCTACGATCCACGTTGATCCATGACAAAACGAACAAAGCCTTATTAGGACCTACAGAAAGGAAAGCTCGAATAAGTGTTCCTAGTTGTTCGCAGAGTAAAGCAAACGAACAAACTCTTCGCGTAACCTCAACAAATGAAATACTCCGACGTGTATAGATTAAATATTAGAAGTTAACAACTAATAATCATTAGTAAGGATAATATTGTTAAAATAATATGTTTATAATATAAAAATTCATCATAACTAATAAGTTAGTCAATTTTTACATGAATTTCTTATAAAATATTTATTTTAAATTTGATTAATCACCATCATTATTATTGTAGTCGATTTTTAGTGTATTTAACACAAATTTGTGTGATTAAAAAATATTAAATTTTTGTGCAATTACTAAACTACCTTGAGCTAATGGCCATTAGTTGAGAAAAAATAATGGTCATTATTTTGGACCAGAAAACTACTCAAATGCAAACACCCAGAATATCAAAAGAAGTAGTAAGGCGGGACAAGAGGAGACCACCATGCCGTGTACGAGCTATGCTCGCAGGAACAGGTGAAGACCATCCTGTCGTTCGCCGAGTTGCCCTAGTAGCCGCGTGCACCATCCGTCGGAGAGCTCGCATTTTTGCAACGCTCGGAGTTTGGGGTGGTATATAGATAACTTGAACTCAGCTTTGACTAGCATCCGGCTGCTCCCAGCCGGCAGCCGCCACAAGAGCTTGAGACCAGGGCTCCGTTCGTTTCCTGCCCTCTAAAATTTAAGCATCTGTCACATCAAAAAGAATCTTACTATTTAAGAATATTTCGATCAATTTAATGACAAAACCCTATTGACAGATTGGTGCTAATTTTCGAGATGAATCTAACGAGCTTAATTAATCTATGTTTTGCTAAAGTGATGCTACGAGTAACCGTCTTCTAATCATGATTTAATTAACCTCATTAGATTCGTCTCGTAAATTAGTCTAGAGGCCTGTAATTTATTTTATAATTAAACTTTATTTAGTGCTCATAAATAGTAAGATTCTTTTTGATGTGACAGCTCTAAAGTTTAGACCCTAGGAAACGAACACACCCTAGCCCGATTACGACCGCTCCCCGCCGGATCCGATCGGAGGAGGACCACCACGTTGTATCCGGTCGGAGGAAGGCCACCCGCACCCCGTTCGGATCCGCCGGAGCACCACCAGCGAGACCCTTGCCTCCGCGCGGTGGGTGCTCGCGCCTCCTGTGCTCCGGAGAGGTTTTCGGGTCTAAAATAATGGTCATTATTTTTCTCAACTAATGGTCATTAGTTCAATGGTATTTTAGTAATTGCACTAAAAAATTAATATTTTTTATCATACAAACTTGTGTTAAATACACTAAAACTTGACTACAATAATAATGATGATGATTAATCAAATTTAAAATAAATATTTTATAACTTATTCATGTAAAAATTGACTAACTTATTAGTTATGATGAATTTTTGTATTATAATCATATTATTTTGACAATATTACCCTTACTAATGATCATTAGTTATTAACTTCTAAATTTAATCTATACCGTTAGATCCAACTAATGATCATTAGTTGAGGGAAAATAATGGTCATTATTTTGGACTGAAAACACTACTGCTCTGAGGGCTCTCCGCCGCCTCTGACTTGCTGCATCGCCGCCGACCTACTGGGTGCCTCCTCTCTTCTGCTCCCAAGCCATCGCCGCCGCCTTCGACCTGTCGCACTGGACACGAGTCGAGGCGCGCGTACGGGTTGCGCTCGCGCGGAACAGTGCACAATCGGAGCTCCGCCAACCCGCTGTTGCCGGATCTCCGCCCACTAGAGCGCAACAGCGAGGCACCGAGGGGACAACGAGCACAAGAGGCGTCGCGAGCACAGGAGATGCGGTGGCACGAGCACCGAAGGCGCGAAGGCAAGGGGTCGCCGGCGGTTGCGCAGCCGGAAGGGAACCTGAGCGTGCGGGGCTCACCGACAGGAGCAGTCGGACCCAAGCGAGGTGGTGTAGGAGCAGCTCCTGCGGCGTGTGCTTCTTTTTTTCTCAGCCTAACGGTGTTTGTGCACGTTTGTGGAAAGGGTGTGTGTGTGAGGGCTTCGTTCGTGACAAGGTGACCGCGGGGGAGATTCGAGTTCTTCATGTGCCGACTACTTCTCAAGACGTTGACATTTTCACGAAAGGTCTGCCTTCATCTATCTTCCACCGAGTTTTGATCCAGTTTGAATGTCTCCAGTTGTGGCTAGCGACGATCGTTCGAACTGCCGGGGCGTGTTAGACAGATTAAGTACAAGCTTTAGCATTGTATATGGCCTTTCATGGTCTTGGGGGAGAGGGAGAGGAGGCAGCATACGCACCGCAGCGTTTGGAGGTTGGGCCGTCGTTGCAGAAACAGGTGAAGGTCAATCCGCCGCCCGCCGACTCGTTGTGCTGGAAGCCGCACCATCCGCCGGAGCTCTCGCAGCCGTCGCACTGCTCGGAGTGAGTGTACATCAGCTCGAAGCCAGCTGTCACCACGCCGCCAGGGCCAAGCGACCCGTTCGTCGCCAAAGGCGGAATTCCGCCGGGCGCACCCATCATTCCGGTCTTGTGCACGCTCAGCACCGGCGCTACCACCACCTCCTCGCACTCGTGCTCGTACGCCTCACTGCCCGTGGTCACGCCATTTGGGAGCACGTACGACCTGTTGCTGCCATGTCCTTCGCGACACCCGCTCAGTTCCACGGCGGATGACAAGGAAAGGTTCTTCTTGCAGTTGTAGAGGAAGGTGATGTTGGAGTCGGAGGGAGCGAGCTGCAGCCAGGAGCTCGTGTAGTCGATGGTAAGGTTCCAGTGGAGGCGTGGGCAGCCTGACCCGTACTCGTCGTCGCCGGCGTCGGTGTCGGAGACGGCGACGATGTGGTTGCTGTAGTAGATTTCCCTGACTCTGTAGCGGTGGGATTGGACGTCGAGGATCAGACTCTGGTTGTTGTCGCAGAAAAGACCGAGGCCTGGGTAGCCGCAGTGGGATCCGCCGGGCGAGTTGATGAGCCAGAACGGATAGCTGATGTTAAGGCCCGCGCAGGTGGCGTTTCTGCAGGAGGCAAGGGTGGTGGTGTCCGCTCCGGCGAGGAGGAGCAGAAGAGGCAGCAGGAGGGCGAGGAGCAGAGGAGCCATCGCGGGTGTGAATGAGTGAACGGAAAGAGGACAAAGAAGAGACTCGGGGGTTTACTCTGGGCGATGTCGTGCCGGCGTGAGGGTCAAAGTCAGGATGTTAGAACGAGTGCGATGGGACTGTTGACCAGAAACACTACGAGGTGTTTGTTTCGGCGATTGTAACGTAATGCAATAGTAATCAGGATACACTGTAATCATAAACAGTGTATGCCATTACGAAATCAGGAGTTTTGGTTCACAATACTTACAAGTAGTTTTAAAAAAATCCTTGCAAATAGTTTAATCTAACGGTGGAGATTTACGATCGGAAATACACAACTCTTGCAAGTATTTTACCATGTTAAGGGTATTATCGTCAAAGTGATAGATTTGTCATGATTAATTTGTATTTTCATGATAATATAAATGAAAATCAGTAATGTAATTAATCTTTAATGTTAATAATGTGTTCAATATTATTCTTACAATAAAATTATGGTTCATATATCTAAATTAAATTTTATGAAAAAAAATATAAATCTATTAATTATTAGTAAAATTACAAAAATACCTTTAAACTACTTGTAAGTATTTTTTCAAAACTACTTGCAAGTATTGTGGATCGAAAAACTTCTCGACGAAATTTGCTTGGTTGCCCTGTGTAATGGCTCTCTTCTCCATTACGTTGTTTAGATGGGAACAAAGGAATTGCATCTTCAATGCCACACTATCACAAATTTTCGGGGGACACCTTCATCGCCGAGCGCACTCTTCAAAATTCTTGGAAAATTCCATATCCCAACATACATGAACAACAAAATTAAATGAAGGAGAATGGAAAAGCGAATTAAAAGAGAGGTTTTCGGGTCCAAAATAATGGCTATTATTTTTCCTCAACTAATGGTTGTAAACGAGTACATATGATGTCCGAATTTGAATTTCGTTTTCACCATTATGTTCTACGCGACGAAACCAACAAAACTAGATCTCACTTGCATATGTTTTGAAAAAAATTATAACTTAAATTTAAAAATATGTGTACTACTTATTTAGGGGTTAAAAAAATATTCGAAGCATATGTAAGTGGGATCTAGTTTGTTTGTATCGTCACGTACAATACAATGGTGACAATAGAATTCAAAATCAAAAAATTTATATCTTAAATTTCACTATATGTGATTTATATCAAAAATTTTATATCTTAAATTTCATATGGCGTGATTTATTCGGGAATCACGCCATACAATATGGCTTGACAAAGACGTCTAGATCTTGAAAATTTAGTTTGAGATGGTTTTTTTGAAAATTTTAGATTAATAATGATTATTTTAAAATAAAAATTCTCCATTCTAGGGAAGCTGACATCCTCGAAGGCCTCTTGATCGACAAGGGAGACGGTCTTGCCTGTGTAGTCGATGTTCAAGACCATGTAGTTGCCTTCACTGGTTAACGGTATGGTCGGCTTGCCGTCCTCGCACCGAACGAGCCAAACCGGGGTAGCCATAGTACGATGTGTTTGGTTCGTCGGTTGTATCGCAATCAGATTGCGAACGTAACTGAAATCGTTACAAGTGTTTGTTAGGAGGAACTCCGTAATCCGATACGTTGTAATCCGATTACAAGCAATACAAATCCGACTCCCACCTCTCTCAACCGGAATCGAATGGATACATCTCTATTGTCGATATCTCTTCCTCCTCCCGTCGTACCGTGTGTCTTCCTCCCGTCTCTCCTCCCCCTCCACCCCCCCCCCCGTCGTCCCTGTCCTCCTCCTCCCATCTCCTCTCTCCCTATGCTTAATTTTGAACGAGATCCGCTCCATCAACCGGCGTTGTGGACAAAGGGAGACGGGATATGAATCGATTGGAAGGACGACTCCGTTCAACCGGGATTTGATCGAGTAGAACGCAGAGGTTCTTGGCTCCTAGAGACCATGGCGGTTCAGGAATTCGTCTTCTCGATCAAGGATATGATCTGCGGCCATGGCGGTCCGGGACCGCATCTTCTCGATCAAGGATGTGATCGGTGGCCATGCCTGTCCGGCGAGATCTATGCCAAGCTTCACTCCGGGGCTAGGTCCGGTTGGGACTTGCCTGCGGCGACGGCGACACAATTTTTGTCATGGCTTATGGGAGCATCATCGCGTGCATGAAGCGGATCGATGCGGTCGGGTTGTGCCGCTTTTTCTATCCGAGTGGACAGAAACGACAGCATTGCTACGATTCCGATCTATTGTTTTCGTTACGAAACTGAACCAAACAATGTCGGGATTTTTGAAAGTCGCCTAGAGGGGGGTGAATAGGCGATAATCCCGAAAATCACTTAATTTAACAAATTAAATACGCGAGAAAGATTTGTCCGACTCAATGTCCGACTATAGTAGGATAAGTCCGACTATGGACTAATATCCGACTAGAGTAGGGCAAGTCCGACTCCCTCGTGCGAAAAGGGGATCGGGAGTCAAGATGGACAAATCCGCGGAATTTAAGCAACAAGCAAGCAGCTAGCAACACTAGAAAGCTAGGGCAACAAGTAGACAAACAAGCAAGCCACCTATGCAAGTTAATCTAGGAATTTAGGCAAGAACACCCTAGAGCTATATCACACCAGTTGCAAGAAATAAAGAGAAGACAAGAAGACACACGAATTTTCACCGAAGTTCGGCTCCACCAAGAAGCCTACGTCTCCGTTGAGGAGTCCACCAAGGACCGGGTTGTTCTCAACCCTAAACCTCGTCAAGCCGCCACAAAGGCCGGCTTAAAATCCACTATATCAAAGCTCCACGAAGGGAGGGGCAATACAAATGACCCGAGTCTCAACCACAAGCTTAGGAGCTCGCCGGGTAACGCCTAACCGTCTAGGGGATGAATCCCCAAGAGTAACAAACACAACAAGTACCGGCGATGAGAAAGAATCAAGTGCTCTTGAGATGAAGATGAAGCTCAACGAATTTCTCCTCAATCTTCTCACAAATCCACCAAGGATTGGAGTGGGGAATCAAACTTGAAGAAGATGAGTGCTTGAGTGAGTTTGGGAGTGTTTTTGAGATTGTGAGAGGTGCCAACCGGCCAAAAGTGGACGAGGTCCACTTTTATAGCCGGGACACCCAAAAGAGCCGTTGGCTCGGATCCGACTCGGACAAAATCCGAGTGAGTCGGACAAAGTCCGACTCCTAGGGTTTCGAAAAGAGGTTTTGGCTCTGGAGTCCGAGTCTTAAATCCGACAGAGTCGGATTTATCCGAGTAAATTGGGGAGTCGGACAATGTCCGATCGAGTCAAACGATCCGACTCCTAGGGTTTCAAAATATTGGCAACGTTCGGAGTCCGAGTCAAATATCCGACCGAGTCGGATATATCCGACTCTATAGGCATTTTTCTTTGGCCAACGTTACGGAGTCCGAGTCCAATGTCCGAGTGGGTCGGACATTGTCCGACTCCATAGATTATTTTGTATTTGGATGAAGATTTGAGCACTTTCATTTTTCACATCTCACACTTGTGTGTCCCTCTTGATAGTACGGTGTTTCCTATACTCAAGACATAAATAAAAGGCTTCACAACTTGATCTTGAGCATGAGTGGTCCATTTTTTAAATCTTGCACGTATGAGCGAGTGTGGCCCACTTCCTTTTTGTGTTTCTTTGCTCTCAATTGAATTTTAGATATGCACTTGCGCACAAGCTCATTTAGAATATTAGTCCTTTTTAATTGTATTGACGTCAATCACTCAAAACCATAATTGGGGGGCCTAGATGCACTTTCAATCTCCCCTTTTTGGTGATTGATGACAATACAACTAAAATTCACAATTAGGTGTAAAAAGAGCTGGAACAAGAGAGCAAGTAGAAGAGAGCTCCCCCTAAATGTGTGCATGAGTTGAACTCAGTTTTGGTCATTTAAAAACCAAAAGCACATATTTGAGAGAAAAACAAGAGAGCTCCCCCTATTTCCATGCATTTTATCCACAAGGCATATAATAAGAAAGGACATCAACAATGCATATGACATGTGAATCACACAAATGCAACTAGAAACTACACAAATAACATTACACCATCCATCATCCATAGAGCATAGTTTATCACATAAATAATTAAAACGAGTTATTACAAAGAAAGCACACCACATAGTTCACCACGATTACACCTCGAATAAAGCAACATGTCCAAAAGTAAAACAAGATACAAGAGCAACTCTCACTTGCTCTACTCACAACTAAAGGCTGAATAAAAACGGGAATTTTACTTTACTTCTCCTCCTTTGGCATCAAAACACCAAAAAGGAGGAGAGGGAGCCTACTCATCATCGCCCCAATCCTCGTCATCGTCGTCGTCCTCATCTTCTTCTTCTTCCACAGCAGGGCCCTTGCCTTTGGGATCCTCAGCCTCATCCTCTTCTTCTTCTTCTTCTTCCTCGGAAGCTGCTGCCACGGGCTCATCCTCCTCATAGTGAAACCGAGTGTGTGTGGAGGTACCGGTGCTAGGGCCGGTAGGAGCGGTGGTGAAACCAGAACTCGAAGAGAAAGGTGGAGGAGGTGGGAAGTACCCAAAGTAGAGAGACTCCTCCGGAGTGAAGGAATCCCAAGGATACTCAATCGGAGGAGGAGCAGGTGCTGGCTCGGGAGAGGGAACTCTAGGAGTAGTGATCCGGAGATGATCAAGAATAATTCTCTCGCCTTGCCTTTATCACATCATGATCCTCGCTTGAGGCTGTCCATCTTGGCATCCATCCTCCGGCACATGCTGAAAATGCCCTTGAGCATCTTGAAGAGAGCACTCTTGCTCTTTGTGCTAGGACCACGACCACGGGCTCTATCCGGCCGAGGAGCCGTGCTAGAGCTTGGAGCCGTAGAACGGGTCCGAGCAGGAGCAGCCGGAGCAACTGGAGGAGCCGGAGGAGCATCATACGATGGGGTCTTAGGAGCATTGTGTGGCATCCTAGGCTGAAGAGGGGTGTGCTTGCGGTCCTTGTGGAAAGTCTTCTTTGTGATCCTCTCAATCATGCACATCACAAATGGTGCATACACGCAAGCACGCCTCGCATCCACCGAGCTGTGCCACATCTCACCGAAGATGAAGTCCCAAACATTGAACTTGTGCTGAGTGGGCAGGACATGGAAGAGGTCCTTAGCATAAGAGGCCACATGATCTGCATTGCCACCTCTAGGAGAGAGAGTGAGGCGAAGCATCCTGTGCAAGACCACGTAGAGCGGCTTAAGACCTGCAGCGAAGGGAGGTTTGCAAGTGTCCTCATCCACATACATGTACCTCATGAGCTCGGGGTTTAGAGAGTCCGAGTCATGCAAGCAAAGATTCCTGGTCATTGTGTCCCTCAGTCCAAGGATATTTGCAAACCTGGAGAAGGTGCAGGAGAACTTCTCTCCATCGGTCATCCACCACATCCTTCTTGCATTCTTGTCAAAGTACACAGTGGAGTAGAACCGACATACTATTTCCCGGTTCCAGTCATACTTGAAACCCATGATCTCCTTTATCCCGTGAAACTCGCATATGGCAATAACTTCATCAAACAAGGCTGTGCGCCGGCTTGCCATGTAGTCCCAATCAATATACTGCATGGGTACTGTGGGCTTGACCTTGCTCCTATAAGCACACATGTACCGGTCGTGTGAAAGTGAGACCAAAAGCGGTTGTCTAGAGACTCACGCTCCATGTCATACCAGTTCACTTCTCTTGCCTCGCTTGCCGCCGACTCAACTCCTTTGACATAGTTGATCATGACTCTGTCAAGTCCGGGATGGACCACCACATCCCTCATCTCCCTACGGATCTCGGTGGGTTCCTCTTCTTCCCTTGGTTCAACAATGGGAAGGCTAATGGTTCTACTCCTCTTCTTTCCGGCAATCTTTGCCCTCTTTTCCGGATTGGGGTTGGTAGAAGTACGACCCATGCCGACAAAAGATAGACAAGGAATGGTGTGAGATGAATAGCATAGATAGTTGAGTTGAGATAGAAATAATGCACAATTTCACATTTTAGTAAGAATTCTGTTGGAGTCGGACATTGTCCGATCGGGTTGGATAAATCCGACTAGTCGGAGAGAGTCGGACATATCCGACTCACTCGGACATTGTCCGATCGCAACAGGATTTTTACTAAAATCGCTATTCCGCATAGATCTACCGCACATTCCTAGCCATATTGCGTCTATAGCATCTATAGCATCCTAGGAATAACTTCTATGCAACATCTAGGCAGGGGAAACACTAGAACTCCTAAACCATGGAAGTTGACTTCAAACCCTAGGTGAAAAGATGAGATTAGGGGAAAAACCTTGAAGCCAATGGGGGTATCGGATAAAGTCCGAGTAGGAGGAGCCTTTCCCCCACAAATCACTCCAAAACGCCGGTGGAGAGCCTTGAGCCGCCGTTTGGTGAGGAGAGAGAAAGATTGTGTTTGAATGAGGGAGTTAGGTTGAAGGGGTAAGTTGGATTCGGGCTTATAGGGTAAAAATCCCGTGGAGTCGGATATGTCCGACTCGGTCGGACATTGTCCGACTACTCGGGGACGATCGGATAAATCCGATCGGGTCGGATAAGTCCGACTCTGCGATTTTAGCCGGCTTGCTCCAAAAGCGTAAAGATCCTTCACTTCTTTTCTCTCTTGATCTCAATTAAACTCACGGACATGTGCTAAAACTTCATTGGATGTAGTCAGCTACAATCAATCACTCCAACAATGATTACATCCAAATCCGCATGATCCAAAGATCAAGAACCAAATGATTTCGAAAAAACAAAACATACAAGATTTTTCAAGAATTTTATTTTTCAAAACAATTACTCTAATTCACAGCAAATATGCAAGCTTTCAAGCCACATTAATAGAATCAAGGATATTTAGTTCACTCCTTAAATAACAAAAACGGCTTTCATCTAGTGGCTTGGTGAAAATATCGGCTAATTGTTCATCGGTTCTCACATGACTCACTTCAATATCCCCTTTGATTGAATGATCTCTCAAGAAGTGATGTCTTATATCTATATGTTTTGTGCGTGAATGCTCAACGGGGTTGTATGCTAGCTTTATGGCACTCTCGTTGTCACATAGGAGTGGAATACGGTTCAACTTGTAACCGTAGTCCCTTAGAGTTTGTCGCATCCATAGTAGTTGTGCACAACAACTACCGGCTGCCACATACTCCGCTTCGGTCGTGGAAAGGGCAACGGAGTTTTGTTTCTTGGATGACCATAACACTAGGGACCTACCCAAAAATTGGCAAGTCCCGGAGGTACTCTTTCTATCCACTTTGTCCCCGGCATAATCCGCATCGGAATAGCCTATTAGGTTGAACTTTGATCCCTTGGGGTACCAAAGTCCTAGGTTAGGTGTGTGCACCAAATATCTCAAGATTCTTTTAACGGCCACCATGTGACACTCCATAGGAGCGGCTTGAAAACGTGCACACATACACACACTAAGCATGATATCGGGCCTAGATGCACAAAGATAAAGCAAAGAGCCGATCATAGCGCGAAAAACCTTTTGATCAACCGGCTTGTCTTTCTTGGTGAGGTCGAGATGGCCATTTGTAGCCATGGACGTCTTGGCGGGCTTTGCCTTGTCCATGTCAAATTTCTTCAATATATCTTGAGTGTACTTGGCTTGACATAGGAAGGTTCCCTCCTTGAGTTGCTTGACTTGAAATCCTAGAAAGAATGTCAACTCTCCCATCATAGACATCTCGAACCTCTTTGTCATTATCTTACTAAAATCATCACAAAACATTTGATTAGTAGAACCAAATATTATGTCATCGACATAAATTTGGCACACAAATATATCATGATCAAAGCGCTTAGTGAAGAGGGTTGCATCGGCCTTGCCCATTTCAAAACCCTTTTTCAAAAGGAAATCCCTAAGGCATTCATACCATGCTCTTGGTGCTTGTTTAAGCCCATAGAGCGCCTTATGGAGCTTGTACACGTGGTTAGGATACTTGGGGTCTTCAAAGCCCGGTGGTTGCTCCACGTACACTTCTTCCTTGATTGGTCCGTTGAGGAAAGCACTCTTCACGTCCATTTGATACAACTTGAAGTTGTGGTGAGTGGCAAAGGCAAGTAGTATTCTTATTGATTCAAGCCTTGCTACGGGGGCATTGGTTTCATCAAAATCCAATCCTTCTACTTGTGAATATCCTTTTGCCAACAATCTTGCTTTGTTCTTTGTTACAACACCGTCTTCATTTTGCTTATTGCGGAACACCCACTTGGTGCCCACAACATTCTTGCCTCTTGGTCTTTCTTCTAATGTCCAAACTTCATTTCTTGTGAAGTTGTTCAATTCCTCTTGCATGGCCATCACCCAATCCGAGTCCTCGAGTGCTTCTTCTACTCTAAATGGCTCCAAAGAAGAGACAAAAGAGTAATGTTCACAAAAATTACAAACACGAGAACGAGTGATTACCCCTTTTTCTATGTCACCAAGAATTTGTTCCACGGGGTGATCACGTTGCACACTTTGATGCACTCTTGGGTGTGGTGGATGTGAGCTTGTTTGGCCGCCGTCTTGTTCAACCTCTTGATCATGCGATGTGGGTTCTTCATCTTGTGCTTGAGCATGATCTTCATCACCAACTTCTTGATCTTGATCAACTTGATCATGATTATTGCATTGTTGGTCTTGACTTGAGGGAGGAGGTTGATCTTGATTACTTTGTGGTTCTTGCGGTCTCACATCACCAAGTGTCATTCTCTTGATTGCTTGCCTAGGAGCCTCAACATCTCGCATTATTGATAACAACTTGCTCCCCTTGAGAGCCGTTAGATTCATCAAACGTTACGTCCCGCGAAACTTCAACACAACCGGTGGTTTTGTTGAAGACACGATAGGCGTGACAATTTGAACCATACCCAAGTAAGAAACCTTCATCAACCTTAGGGGAGAACTTCGAGGTCTTGGGTTTCTTATTGAGCATGAAGCATTTGCTCCCAAAAACTCGAAAGTACGAGATGTTAGGCTTTTTACCTGGTTAGTAGCTCGTATGGTGTTTTCCTCAAGAGTCGATGAAGATACAACCGGTTTGAGGCATGACATGCGGTGTTGATTGCTTCGGCCCAAAAACGGTCGGAGGTCTTGTACTCATCAAGCATGGTTCTTGCCATCTCTATGAGAGTGCGGTTCTTTCTTTCGGCCATCCCATTTTGTTGAGGTGTGTAGGGTGCCGAAAACTCATGCTTGATGCCCTCCTCGTCAAGCTACTCTTCAACTTGAGTGTTCTTGAACTCGGTACCATTATCGCTTCTTATGGCCTTGATCTTCACTTCAAATTCATTTTGTGCTCTTTTCAAGAATGTCTTCGAGTACATCTTTCACTTCACCTTTATCACACAAAAAGAATACCCACGTGAAGCGAGAATAATCATCAACAATAACAAGTCCATATTTGTTACCGCCAATGCTTATGTAGGCGATGGGACCGAAAAGATCCATGTGTAACATCTCCAATGGTCTTGTAGTTGTCACTGTGTTCTTGGATGGGTGTGGTGCTCCAACTTGTTTTCCGGCTTGGCATGCACTACAAATTTTATTTTTCTCAAAGCAAACATCCGTTAGTCCAAGGATATGACCGTCCTTTTGGAGTTTGTGAAGATTTCTCATACCGACATGGGCTAGTCGTCTATGCCACAACCATCCCATGTCGGACTTTGCAACTAAGCATGTGTCAAGTTTTGCTTTATCCGCGGTAAAATCCACGACATAAAGCTTCCCTTTGAGCACACCGTCAAAAGCAATCGAGCCGTCACTTCTCCTTGAGACAATCACACCCTTGTCGTTGAACAAGCAATTGTAGCCCATTTCACAAAGTTGTGAGATAGACAACAAATTGAAGTCAACGTTATCCACAAGCATAACCTTTGAAAGTGAATGCGGAAAAGTTAAAGGAATGTTACCATATCCTAATACATAGCCTTTTCCGTTATCTTCAAAGGTGATATATTCATTTCTTTCTTTGCTTGGCTCGAATGACTCGAACATTTTCTTGTCTCCTGGTCATATGATTGGTGCATCCACTATCCACCACCCATGATGAGCCACCGGAGGAGTATTCCTACAAAACAATTTATGCTTTGTTTTTAGGTACCCAAATTTGTTTGGGTCCTCTTACATTAGTGACAAGTGCTTTGGGCACCCACACACAAGATTTGTGGGTCTTGTTGCGTGGCCCAACATATTTTGCATAGACACGACCATGTTTGTTTTTCATTAGCACATAGGTCGCATCAAAATCATTAAAGAGAGCACGAGAGGAATTAGGCACATTAGTACGCAAATCATGAATAAGAGAAGATTTGTTAGTTTTCTTGATTTGCTTCTCCGTCTTGACTTGCTTCTTTTGGTGTCCACTCTCTTTGGTGAACTTGATGAACTCGGTGCCGTTCTTGTTGATTCTTGCATTGTGCTTGTCGCCTTGCTTGTACCCAATGCCATCCTTCACATGTGACCGTCTCACGTTTGTGTATGCACCCCTTGCATACTCGGCCTTGGCATCATCAATGACCTTCTTCTTCTTTTGTGCTTGGTCTTGAAGTTCTTGCACTTGCTTCTTCAAATCACCAATGGTCTTGATGTTTCTTGTACAAGCTTCAACATCAATCTTGAGGCACCTAGGACACTCAATGCTAGATGAGGGGCAAGACGAAGATTGAGAGGAAGTAGTGCTACACTTAATTTCCTCAAATTGAACTTTAAGAGAGTTGTGATCCTTTTGCAAGCTATCACACTTCTCTTGAAGTGACACATTTGTGACTTTAAGTGTCTCACTCTCATTTTCAACCATTTTGAAGGACTTCACTAAGTCCTCATTCTTCTTCCTCTCAACTTCTAGGAGCCTCTCAAGTTCAAGCACTCTTTGTTTCTCTTGAACAAGCATTTCTTCTTGTTTCTCAAGAAGCTCCTCTTGCCTCTCATTAGTCTCCTTTTCCTGCTCAATAATATCCAACAAGTCAAACATGTTAGGAATTTGAGAACTTCCATTAGCATTTACCTTGGAGCCCTTGACCATCATGCATTTGTGCCCGACGTTATCTTCATCATCGGTCAAGCTTCCAAACAAGGAGGAGTTGGTCGGTGTTAGCCCTATAGCAAGTGAAGCAATCCCTCCTTTTTTTCATCGGATTCCGACTCGGAGGAGGAGGATGATCCATCGGAGTTCCATTCTTGCCCAATGTGTGCTTCACCCCGACGATACTTTCTATGCTTCTTGTATTTCTTGTCACCCTTCTTGTTTTGCTTGTTCTTGTAGTTCTCCTGGACACTCCGCCATGAAGTGACCTTTGTCTCCACAAATGTAGCACTTGTTTTTGGCTTTTCTTGATTTGCTCTTGTCTTGATCATTCTTCTTGAAGCTTCTTTTTGACATGAGCTTGTTGAATCTTTTCACGAAGAGAGTCATCTCATCATCACTATCATCATCACTCTCCTCAACCACCTTCTCTTTCTTTTCTTGTTCGGCGTTGAGAGCCAAATCATTCTTGCTCCCACTAGCCTTTTCCTTGTCCCTAAGCAAAGCATTGATTCTATTCCCTTGATCAATTTGCTGTTTTTGGGAGAGCACCTTTCTAATGACTTCATCGGTGGTAAAGTATCTAAAGCCATCTTTGTTCCTTATGTTGGACACTATGTTTGCATCCCATGCTTGCAATGCTTGTAGCAACCTTCTATTCACATCCAAGTCCAACACCTTCTCTCCAAGTGCTCTTCTCATGTTTACTATCCTCATCATTCTATCATGGGCTTCCCTTGGCCCTTCATCCGACCTCATGACAAAGTAGTTGAACTCTTCTCTAAGCCCTTCTAGCTTAGACTCCTTCACACTATCAATGCCCTCATGAACCAATTCAAGCTTCAACCAAATTTGATGGGCATCCTCCAATCCGGTTACCTTCTCATACTCAGCGGGACTAAGTGCGGATACTAGAGCACTAGCCGCCGCCACATTGCACCTTAAATTGAACAAGTCTTGTGCGGTTGGCTTGTTTCTACATTCCCACAAGAATCCATTTTGAGTCACACTTATCACATTTTGATGCATTGAGTCCAAATATAGCAAGCATCTTTGTTTTCCAATGATCAAAGTATTGACCATCAAAATATGGTAGCCTTCCGGAGCCGGGTCCAATATGCTCATCTCTTCCATCACCATAGGAGTATGGGGTTTTGTTGTAGCTTATTGGCAAAGCACTTGGCACATGTCCATCCTTGGCAATTTCTTTTCCACTTCCTTCTCCAAGCATCACCCGGTGAGTTTTCATGCCTTCCTCCACCGGTTACCTTAGGTGGTGCTTCACCACTACCACTAACGGTTGCATCTTTCTCATTTGCCATCTTTAATCTTCAAGCGGTGAGGCTTCAACGAAGATACCCGCTCCGATACCAATTGAAAGTCGCCTAGAGGGGGTGAATAGGCGATAATCCTGAAAATCACTTAATTTAACAAATTAAATACGCAGGAAAGATTTGTCCGACTGAAAAAAGAATATACAAGGGTGAGCATTTAGAGTGGCCGGTTTCATCTACAAAATCGGCCTTATGGAAATAGATCGGCTACACATACCTCGGCGAAGGCTTCGCTCGGGACTAAGCCGGAGAAGAATGAAGCGATGTTCGAGCTGCGGAGGTGCCGGTTCCACTCGCCCCACCGGCGGTCGAAAAGGCGGGTGCTCCGGGCGCCGGGAAAATCCGGCTAAGTCGCCGGTGACGACATCGGCGGTGAGGCCGACGAGCCAATTCCATTGAACGGCGTTGTCGACGGTAGCCCGCGCCTTTATTTGCCCCACATAGAAGAGGCTGGGGGCAAGCGGCGAAGCCGAATTGACGGGCCGCCACCGACGGGTGGTAGAACTCGTAGGAGCGAGAGAGCCTTGCTCCCGGCAGCGAGTCCCGTCGGCGGCGAGACGAGGGCGGAGGCAGGTGGTGAAGATCTTGACTGCCTCCCCGTCGGCCGTTGGGAAGGTGGGGTCGATCGGAAAAGGAGTATCGTATCCCTTCTCGAAAAAATCAATGTACGGATACCAATCCGTACTTTCATTGTTGAGGCCCTTGTAAAGGGCAGCGAACCGATAAGCCGGGGTGTCATCCGATATGGCCGCCCCTGGAGCCATGGATAGCGCTTCCCAGAAGGAAATACACCGGCTGGATCGGGGTGTGGCCGATTCTGCGTGATTGCCGGGGAAGGTGAGGACACCGAGGTCCGGATCGATGGCCTTGGTGGTGTGAAGGGACAACCACATCCGGATAAACCACCAAGGGCCACCCGGGTTCTTGGTCGATCGGCCAAAACGCAACTCCACCGAAACCTGGTGAAGAAGGAAGTACGCCGACCCTAAAAGATATTTGCCCATAGGAAGGGCATAGCCGTCGGCCGATCTATCGGCTATCGGCGGGAAGTTGTTTGTGGGGCTCACGCCGACCCCACAAAAGAAGAAGTGGTCAAGCCACATGTTGAGAAAGGCAACGTGCTCGCGGCGATCGGCCGAGCCGTGCCCCTTGTTGTAGGTGCTGGATATAGACCTTCCAACCCCTGGTGTCCTTGGGATTGATACGGTGGGTGGACTTGATGCGGATGGCGTACGGGGTGGCCTCCGCCGTGATATTCAAATCGGCCAACATGACCGTGTCCGGGAGGGTCATGGTAGCCGGGCCGTGCCCGAACATGAAGCGATTCGGGGCATCGACCGAGAGATAAGAAGCGGCCGCTAGCAATGGTTCGTTCTTGTGGTGATCGGCTAGAGAGAGTTTGATGGCATGGGCGATGCCGATGTCGGCCCAAACTTGCTGATGGGCGGCCGATACCCGGTTATACCAATCCCGCCACCACGCAACGAGAGTCGGCCATGACCTAAAGCTACTTTGGACCACTCGGCCGATAATGGAGATTGTTGCCGAAACGGGACCCGGTTCGTTTCGGCACGAGATAAGATCCGTGGGGTCCGGATCGCCCATGGGGCCCAAGAAGAAATGGGTCGGGATGTTAGAAGGGATGACGATTTGGTTCCGGATCTCCTAAAAACAAGGAATAGGGCTAAAATGAGAAACAAGACGGAAAGAAGATAGATTGTGAAAATGAACAAGAACAAGAACACAAAGAAAATTGCAAAAGTAGAGAAGAGGGATGCCCGAATGTACATTACCTCCGGAACGGCGTTGGTGGTGGCGACGACTCGGTCGGCGGCGGCGGCACAGCAGCGGCAACGGTGGGATTCATGGTCACCGGAAGAGAAAACGACGGCGGCGCGGTGGGAAGTTGAAAAGGCTCGAAAAGGGCAAAGGTCGCTAGAGCGAGGGGAAGATGAAAGCCAAAGGAGAGGAAACGGATGGGAAATGACCGGGGGTAACCACGGCTTTTATGAAGAGGTGACGGGCGATAAAACCGGCGCAATAAAAGAGGATAAATCAGTCCGACGCATGCGTTGCATACCCCAGACCGGGGGACATGTGTTGACGCCGGTTTTTGACCAAGGGACCCATTGTCGGCGACTATAGGTCAAAAAGGGCCGGTGGGCGAGAAGGCCGACGGCCGCTTGGGCGAGTAAAGGCGCGTCTCTCCCGGGAATCGTGCGCGGACGCCAACGAGAAGAGCACAACATTGATGGGCCTGGCCCACGTTGTAAAATTAGAAATAATAGTTAGTTTTGGAAAAAGGATTCTAGTCGGTTAGGAAATCGGCACTGAGGAGGGTCCGAATAGGATTCTTTTTGCCGAGTATAAATACATACTCGGATGTAACATGTAAACTCGATTCACATCCAATACAACTTTCGGCGCATCGCCAAACCCTAATTTTCTGTCAAGTCTTTACTTGTTTTCGCGCGGGGATCTTCGGGGCTCCGGTCGACGACACGTTGGCTTGACAAGGTAATTATGTTGTCTAATTCTCGGCGCATTGTTCGTAATTAGATGGCTTAATTGCTAGTTATCCGGCGACCGGATCTGTTTTCGATCGGCGTAGTGAGTATCGGCGGGATGAGTCAAGTTGACCTGGTCGGGCTCGTGGTGGAGGTAGTTTGACTTGTCCTGCCTCCCCGTTCCAGCCTTTGCTCACGGCGCCGATTGGCTCGGATCTGGTCGTTCGAGTCACGGTAGCCGCTATGAGAATTCTTCTACATCTTGGCCGATTCGATCGTGCGGATTCGGTTGACGTGTCCTGTGTTTGCCTTTGCGATAGTTGACTTGTCCTAGGCGCATGCAGCCGATTGGCTAGGGTGTAGACTTACTTTCATAGTTAAGACGTTTATGATTGTGCTTGTCCTGAATCGGCGGGCGTGCGCGGCCGTTAGACTGGTCCGACCGCGTGCCATCGGTTGACTTGTCTGTTGGAGCGGCCGGTCGATTTGGGATCTGTGTGGTTGTATTTGTCTTATTGTTCTTTCGGAGTGTTTAGCCGATTGCTTATCACGTTCATTAAGCTGTTTTATGTTTAATTAATGCTAAACCTGTTAAAGCTGCTTTTGAACCCGAGTTACTAAGTATGATCTTATTGATCATCATTATACCTTTGGATAGATCTAAATAATTCAACGATATAATCAATGGCGAGAATCGGCCGCATACCCGATCGGCCGATTCACGGATCCGATTGATGATTAAACTATCCTCTTGCTACCAAACTAATTACATCCTATTAATAATTGCTCTGTTTACATTGTACTCGATAACACATCCCTGCAAAGTCTTAATGATTTGATCGTTTACCGACGAAATCGGCTGCTAGTCACCGATCGCATGTTATAGCATCGGCCGATTTCGTATCGTTTGTACCACGGTTCGTTTGCCTAACATTTAATACATAAATGGATGGGCCGTGCTGTTCTCTGTTCATGGCCGATTTTGTCTATCTTACGCCGTGATCGGCCATGGCTGCACATCGGTCTATCCGGGCCGATGACCTGGAATTTTACACTCTTTTATTGTCTTTGTTGGTTTGCAGGAAAACCATCGCACGCACCGGCGCACACGAACATCGGCGAGTTGAGCCGGTCCGTTGGGAGCACAGGATTCTGCGTCGGCTGGAATTTCGGTGGACTCTCCGGACGACGGTGTGTCGGCGACTTTTGACGTCAACGGTTCGACTCCTAGGGTTTCGAAAAGAGGTTTTGGCTCGGAGTCCGAGTCTTAAATCCGACGGAGTCGGATTTATCCGAGTAAATTGGGGAGTCGGACAATGTCCGACTGAGTCGGACAGATCCGACTCCTAGGGTTTCAAAATATTGGCAACGTTCGGAGTCCGAGTCAAATATCCGACCGAGTCGGATATATCCGACTCTATAGGCATTTTTCTTTGGCCAACGTTCGGAGTCCGAGTCCAATGTCCGAGTGGGTCGGACATTGTCCGACTCCATAGATTATTTTGTATTTGGATGAAGATTTGAGCACTTTCATTTTTCACATCTCACACTTGTGTGTCCCTTTTGATAGTACGGTGTTTCCTATACTCAAGACATAAATAAAAGGCTTCACAACTTGATCTTGAGCATGAGTGGTCCATTTTTTAAATCTTGCACGTATGAGCGAGTGTGGCCCACTTCCTTTTTGTGTTTCTTTGCTCTCAATTGAATTTTAGATATGCACTCGCGCACAAGCTCATTTAGAATATTAGTCCTTTTTAATTGTATTGACGTCAATCACTCAAAACCATAATTGGGGGCCTAGATGCACTTTCAA
>JAUNZO010000062.1:0-193321 GCA_031894775.1 Chloris gayana
GTCACATGTTCCTTCTTCCCACAACCAGCTCTAATTGTAGTCTCTAGTATTCATAATTGTTTGCAGACCATTCCCTATGTTTTACAACCTTGAGAAACTAATAATACAATATACACACTTCTAATGATACAAAATACCCTACAGAGCACGGAGTATGGAGAACCTCTACCTCGGACCAATTCCCATGATTATTAACCAAACACAACCAAGCAAAGCGAGAGATGATGCTTAACAACCAAAGCTAAAGACCTAAAGTGTCAAGCTCCACACAACTAACCGCACGAACCGGAGACATATAGACACGTAAAGACAACATCTCGCCCGCTCGAAGCGCCCTGCTCCGAGAGACCTAGGGTTCCAAGCGCCGCTGCCACCGGCCCTCGCTCCTTCTCCCCTCGGGTGACCTCGCCGGCGGCAAAAGGGAGAGGGAAGCCCATTCCGATAGCTTAGTTTCTTTTTCTACTGTTTTTCGTCGAGTATCGGTAGATGGTCATGAGCCGCCTTGCCCTCTTCACCATCTAGGTCGCCATGGTCGTCGGGATTGATCTTTTGCTCGTCCCCGGCGGCATATATGGTGATGGCTCTGGACCCCGAGAGGTGCTTAAATAAAGTAGTGATAGGATCCCACTCCCCTCCACCCTATTTCGCCCCTCGCTACCGGCTCCCTTGCCGAACTCCGGCCGCCTACCTCCGGCCCCGTGCCTTCCGGCGCGAGATCTAGCGATGCAGCCCTCGGATCCAGCCTCGCCTCGTTCTAGGATCACCGCCCCTTTTTCGCCACCGGCCGGGGAGCCGCCCTCCCGCTCCACGGTAGATCTACACCTCTAAGCGTTAGATCCGCTAACCCCCTCGCCGGATCTCGCCCTCTCGCGGCCTCCACTCCACCATGTCCGTGACTTCCCGGAGTCCTAGGGGTGATTCGTCGCTCCTTCGGATCCCGAAGCTATCGGACATGGTGCCGCCGAGGAAGGCCACCTCGGCCGGTGCGTGGTTTCGGATCCCACCACGAAAGGCTCGCACCGCGTGCACGGCTCACCTTGTGACCAGGGCTAAGCCCTACCGCTAGGGTCGATGCCTCCTCTCCATCGGTTCTAGCTCACTATGGGTCCACATGGTTTGGGCCCTTTCGGACCGAATGGTGGCTCGGCCCCGGGAGGCCTCCTCGCACACGGCGCTACAACAATCGAGCCCAACCGCCAAGTTCCGCTCGATGCGGTGGAAGAATGCTCGGCTCCATCCACCTTGGGAGTCCACGTACCCTCCCATCCGTGTCTCGGTGAAAGTTCAACCACACTACAAACACCGACGACGAACTTTCATGCCGGGTTCATGCTCCTACCTCAACCTCCATAAATGCAGTGGAGGCCCAATCGTCCGGCCGTCTTTCAACCGCTAATGCCACCGGAGCTGAACCAACCATTCCCATGTCGAGCTGACTCACTTCGCTTCGTCCATGAGCCGGGATTAGAGGATGGTCGCATTACACGCGATCTACATTCATGTGTACTTGTTGCATGTTTGTGTGTGAACTTGCAGTCTGTGCGGCGATATCAACACCTTTCTCAAAGGTGTCTTTGTACTCCATGTTTCCGCAATATAATATAATCCATCTGTTATTAAAAAAACTAACTACATGAACTGACCGAGCTACCCTCACTAACGGAAATCAGTAATTTGTCGTGTGCTCGTTGCACATGGCGAACTAGGTTGTCGTAAGTGGCCTACGGCAACCGGTCGACAACAACAAACCGTGACGGCAAAGAGGCGTTTGTCGTGCGCCAAAGCACGAGCACACGACGAAGCATTTGTCGTGTGTCTGGATGCAAAACATGGCGAAAGAGTGCCATAATGGCGAGAAGACGGACGACGCCATGAAGGAGTTGTCGTGTGCTGTAAAGCAGCACACGATAAACCCTAATATTTCGTGTGCTAAGGTGACTGCACATAGTAAAACATGATTGTTTGTTGTGTGCTAAGGTGGCGACACACGACAAACAAATGGTCGGTTTGTCGTGTGTTGGCCTAGACACACGGCAAGCGGCTAAACCGAAATGTCGGTATGGGTACTTTGTTGTGTGCCACACCTTGACACATGGCAAAGTGACCATTCGGTTTTTTTTTTGTTTTTCCTAGCCCCGGACACCTCATATGCATTCCAAACAACACATATAACAAACACAAGACAAATATATCACATAAACATCAATATCTCGCACATATGAACGATACGACACATACATCACAAATAAACCGGATATATCATCCATGCGTCGCATAACATCACATATATCGTCACAAACATCACATAACATCCATAAACCGTCCACGAGTACAACAAACCATGATTCACCGCGTTGGGTCTAAGGGCAGTGGCTTGAAAGGCGGTGGGCGAAGGGCGGCACTTGTGGGAACAACTGCTGCGGGTGTAACGTATGTGACATGTTCACCGAGGCATTCGATGCCGCCTATATTTTCTGCAAAAAGTAGAAAAATTTACGGACGAGACAAAAATCAATTTCTTCGAGATTGTAAGTGTAACGTCCCGCCACTCCGGCCGGGCCCGCTTACACTGGCAGCTTAATAGGCCCTCAAGATTTACCCACGGACCAACACTAGTCTTTTCTGCGCACTTTGTCCTCACTCATGCACACCCAAGAATCACTTCCCGGTCGGTCACCCATCCCTAAATTGCTCCAAGCCAAGCACGCTTAACCTTTGAGTTCTTTAGAGATGAGCTTCGGAAAAGAAGTCGCAACTTGTTGACATGGGTATTCTATCAATCCTATTAAGCCCTAGGCCAGGATGTTACACACTCACCCCTTAGAAGACCGACGTCCTCGTCGATCAACCCTGAGCCAGGAACTTCCTCTCTTGGCCACGTCCGTGTGTCCATCGCCGAGCGCATGTGCCATGCTCGTGTGACCACTCCGGGTCCACACCGACCATGCACACCATGCTCGCACACGTGCAACACACGCGCCCGTGAAACCGTGAGAGTCGGCTCGATACCATCCGTAACGTCCCGCCACT
Source organism: Chloris gayana (assembly GCA_031894775.1). Classification (NCBI taxonomy): domain Eukaryota; kingdom Viridiplantae; phylum Streptophyta; class Magnoliopsida; order Poales; family Poaceae; genus Chloris; species Chloris gayana. Next base: position 3,031 of record JAUNZO010000062.1, read on the forward strand.
CCGGGCCAGGCCCGCTTACACCTGGCAGCTTAATAGGCCCTCAAGATTTACCCACGGACCAACACTAGTCTTTTCTGCGCACTTTGTCCTCACTCATGCACACCCGAGAATCACTTCCCGGTCGGTCACCCATCCCTAAATTGCTCCAAGCCAAGCACACTTAACCTTAGAGTTCTTTAGAGATGAGCTTCCGGAAAAGAAGCTGCAACTTGTTGACATGAGTATTCTATCAATCCTATTAAGCCCTAGGCCAGGATGTTACGAGTAAGTTTCTACGATATTTAAGTCTCTAAGTGATTGTAAATTGAACAATGTTTCTAGATTACCGGGTCTCTAGGTTATCTAAGTCTCTAATTCTTAACATAAATCAACAAAGTTATGAAGTAGGTTACCCGAGAAGTTACCGGAGCTCGCAAAGCCGGTCATACCATGCTAGGCAAGTGGACGCAGCGGCGTAGGCGAGTTGCCATCGTCGCCACTACTTGAGGTCCGCAGCAGCGGGCTGGAGTGCCGACGCTAGTTTACGGAATCCCGAGTCATGTGCGTATCCGTAGATTCGTCCGGTTGAAATCGATGGTGGCCGGTGGTGGTGCGGCTTGTTGTGTGGTGATGAAATTGATTTGCAGTGGTAAGACCGACACGGACGTCACTTTGGACGAGGCTCACTCAACCATGGAAGCCTTCAAGTCTGGATTAACAAAACCACAGACCGTGGTCCTTGGTTAACCAAAAAACCGGTTTTGAGACGGTTACACCGGTCGGTCGGTTAACCATCAGTTTTGATTTACAATTTTCTTAAATTTGAAAAGAAAAATTACATCGAAACCGACTAGTTAACCCCCAAAACCAATAAAATTTGAATTGAATATATATGAACAAAACCAATAAAATTAGTCGGTTAATCGTCAACCGATCGGTGGATCGGTTATATAAACCTTGCCTTCAACTTGGGCAAATCCAGCTCTAAATGGGTCCATGGGTCGTGTCATGTAGGTAAACAATTTTCAAGCCGACTCAAATGGAGCTCGCCAGCCATGAATATGATGATTTTTCTTATACGCAAAGCTTTCTAGATTTATCATATGGTAGATCACTTTAAAGTCCAAGAAAATATAGCAATTTTAGCCCAATTAGCTTCGCGTAGGAAGAGAGAGGAATCAGAAGTTGCCAAGTGTAACCCTATGATTGGAGCTGGTGGGGGGTAGGGAAAAAGAACTGATTTCAAAACATTAATCGCAATTTTTCTCCTGAAATGTAACTCCCTCAAATCCGTCCGAACCACCATATTGTGGTTTTGTAATTAATTTTCCGAAATGAGAACCAATATATAGTCTCACGGGCTACCAATTATTGATTTTTTGAAAATTCAAAATTTTTGTCTATTTTTACTTTTTACCAACAATGTAGATGTTCTATATCTACTTTTTTAATGAAAATGTTGATTTCATTTTTCTGAAATATTGATATAAATTTAAAAATATTGATATATTTTTTGAAACTATTAAGTTGATATATAATCAATGTAATAGATTGTAAATTAATTTCTTTGATTAAAATAAAAATATATGTACACTTATTTGCGGAAAAATTCAGTACAAATAGACAATTGAGTGCAATGGTGCAAATATATAATGTCTAGATCTCGATCTGCTGGCCTTTGTTTCTCCCACCATCTGTCAAACGCATCTTTGCACAAAACCCCTACACAGGATGAACAGTGTTGGGAAACAATATATTCCTCTCCTTCACAGCACGTCTCACGATCCTAAGTTCCTAACGATACCTTCCTCTCTATCCCGGTCCATCAACCACCTAAGCGCAGAACGCTGCCGCCTGAGGTCGCCTTATTCTCCGGTCCCAGATCTCCCCGTTTCTCCACATCCTCTCTCCATGAGCACGACCCTCGATTCAGTTCTTCTCGTTGGCCCCCGGCCTTATAGAACCAAGAAGTGCGAGAATGTGTTGGACCGTTGGTGCAAATTGAGGTTGTTTTGTGTTAAGCTATTGATTATTTGATTGCTCAAAAATACGATTTGATTTCTATAGCTAATTGGCGTTGCTTTGTGTGAAGCTATTGATTGTTTGATTGCTCAAAAATACAAGTTAGAAAACTCCATAGAATGTCACAGGTCATTAGCGAGTAGTGGCAACGTCAATACTGCTAGCGGCTAGTCGTCGATGATGCCTGCATGGGAGATTCAGAGTTCTGCTATTACCAGTCCATCATAATGGGCATCATAGCTCTCCGATAATTGTAACATGAATGAAAAGGTACGCAATGTCAACATATTTTTCAGGAGAAGGAAGGAGAAGATGATGAAGACTTGTGAAAATTAATTTCCTACGTTTCAGAAAATGCACAATGTGGGAGGTTTATGCAAAATTGTGTGTCGCGCGGTGGGTGGAATTGCTTCCTTCAGATGTAGATTGTTGTAATAGGTTGTACTTTAATCGTCTGATCTACATGTTGCTAAATGTAGATCACTCTACATACATATTGTTTTATTCAAACTATGGTAGGACAAGGTTGGCCGAACTTTTATTGATGTATAAAAGGGTGGTTACATCATTTGTTTCGAGCAGCAGAGCGTCAGCCACAAGACCGCTTTAGAGTAGGTGGTTGCCCCAGGCCCGAAGATCTGACTTACAGAGGGGATCCTGGTCCTGTGGACCCAAAGAAGTACATCATACGCTACCTCACGGGCTACAAGAGAAGGGGAGCGACTTGTTTCAGAAAACTCTACTATTCCTACTCTTCCAGGTGTTCTAGAGCAAAGCCGCTAGGGCTATAAAGCATGCTTGTGATGGCGGTGAATGACACATGAGTGGGACTTCCTAGAGATTTGCGATGGGGAGGGAGGCTGCCATGTCAATCGCGTCAATTAGGGCCCATACTTAGTGAGCATGAGGGTAATGTAGCAGCAAGTGGTATTGGGATTCCACGTTAGCGCAGAAGGGGCAAGTGTTAGAGTCCAACATGTGTCGCCGGTGGAGGAGCTCCCTTGTCGGGAGGCTTTCCGATGTATGAGCCAGAGAAAATGTTTGCATTTCGGTGAGAGGGCACTATGCCGGATGTCAACCGCCTTGTTGTCGGTGGGGTGGATAGCCATGCAGAGCTTGTACGCAGCAAGGGCGTAATAAGGTGTCATGGTCCTTCTGATGAATCTTCTATATGCGACTCCTGTAACCAGGCTAGCCCCTTGAAGGGCGACAACTAGGAGTTAGTGTTCATTTTGTGCTGTCGTGGACAGACGCGGTGCTAGTGCCGTCATCTGGTAGGGCATATGATACGGCCAAGAGAGGATTGGTGATGTGAGTGTATAACGCTGGGAAGAGTGCTGACAGTGGCGGGCCAATCCACTTGTCCTGCCAGAAGTTGTGTATGTCCTGTCACCCACCTTCACCTCTGTGGCATCACGGAAATCAGAAAGGACAACTAGCATCATCCCCTTCCAAACCGGTGTGTCCAACCTATGTGGGGCCTCTAAGGTTCTCCCATCACTTGTGTCTTACATGCGCATGGACCATTGTTGTCACAATGTGGTCGGCGCACTTAGGAGTTTGGTCCAGAATTTCCCCATGAGGCACCGGTTTTGGGTGTGAGCATCCTTGATTCCAAAGACGCCTTTATCCACGGGGCGGGTGACAACATCCTATACCACTTTGCATTGGCCAACTGAGCAATGGTCTTGTCCGGTACAGAGGAAAGTCCGATCTTTCCGCGCTAGTGTTGAGAGTTCCTTTCGGGAGGGCAACAGAGCACATCGCGTAGACTAGCAACGAACTAGAGGTGGATTTGCTTAGGGTTGTGTTGCTGGGTGGGTTGAGTAAGTGCCTTGCCCAGCTGAGGTATCTGTCGTGGTAGCAGATCAAAGGCTGCATGTCAGAAAATTTAAGCTTCGATGCAGAGAGCAACAGGCCAAGGTAGGTTTGTGGATACGAACCACAGAGATTCCATGTAATGTAATACGTGTTATTTTCCTAAAAAAGACTACATGTAGTAATTATTTTCTTGTATATACACACAAAGTAGTACTCATCTCTCTGCATATATGCGTTTAGTGTCATTTTGAAAGAGATCTTGAAATTCACATAGTCACGGCAGACGTATGAACTGGGATGTTACTTTTTATTGAGTAAATATGTAATCATTTTAGTAATATCAATATTAAGTCTTTTCTTCGATAAACTACGATAGAGAAGTTATATCGATTCCAACTTTATCAAGATGTACTAACATGAAGGGTTGTGCATAGAAGATTTGTGAAAGTCAGGTACAGTACAGTGAGGGAAGAAAATCATAATTAAGTATATTTGCAAAGTGAGGTACATGAGCAATAGTGATGTGTCAAACAACAATTATGACGACCCATAAAACTTCTTGTTCATTCTTTTTCATTATTCCTCGATCGATTGACATATCGTGTGTATTCATGTAGTAGCAACACGTACGAAAGCATGTGCCATACGTTCGTGCTTTCATATCTTTTAAAAAAGAGTTTCCAACCACCAACGACGATTCAGTTAGTTGCATTAACATAGTATGCTAACGTCTTAGCTTTCTTCTGCTGCTGCCGCCGCTGATGAGTGAGATACGCTTCCTTCCTTCCACTTCGAATCGAAGAGACATATGAGATCATATATGACATTTAAAAAGTAGCAACTACTAGATCGCAACCCAAGCAACGGAGAGGAGACGTCCTAATTAAACTAGGTAGAATTATCAATGGTGAAGTTATTTGTAATGTAAATTTTAAGTTGCTGTCATAAAATAGTTTTTTCTGATAATTCATCGAATAAGAGTAAGAAGAAGAATATAAAGTTTATTGCGAGAGAGAATATAAAATAACAGCGAAATTATCCATAGTGGCAAAACATCGAGCCACAGGTACAACTGATGGCAATAGCAGTTATTATGAGTCTGTGGCAGAACATGGAAGGAAGTCTACTATAAATCAGAGGCACTTTTTTTTGACCAACCTGCTCCCAAATCCTAAGTTACAAGCCTAGTTGCGCCTTGCTCGTACAGCTCACATATCGCTATTGCAATTCACATATCCTTATGTTATGAGCCTAGTTGCGGCTTGCCCCTATACAAAACTTATCACGAGAGAGAATATAAAATAACAGCAAAATTATCCATAGGGGCAAAACATGGAGCCGCAGGTACAACTGATGGCAACAGCAGTTATTATGAGAGTTTGTGGCAGAAGATGGAAGAAAGTCTACTATAACTCGGAGGCACATATTTTCTTTCACCAGCCTGCTCCCAAATCCTAATTAGTTGCGAGCCTAGTTGCGCCTTGCTTCTACAAAAAGGCTCAGCTATCGTAATTCACATATCCTTATGTTATGAGCCTACTTGCGACTTGCCCCTACAAAATTTATCACGAGAGAGAATATGTAATCCTCCCCCAAAAACCGTTTATTATGTGCAGTAATTTGCAGCAACAGGCAGAGCTCGTGCTGCTAATTAATAAATATTCTCTACTCGCCATCTACTCGATCGCCATTTTCCTTGCATTATAAGCGACCAACAACACAACACCATAAAATACGAATGAACCGCTTGCAGAAACTCGAACCGTAAGGCATCGGCAGACGTGCATTCACACGAAGCTGCCACGTGAGACGGCAGCAATGGACGCGGCGGCGGCTCAGGAACGGCGGGAAGCCGGCGATGAGGACAAGAAGCGGAGCGACGATGCAGGGAAGGTGTCCTTTGCCGGACTGTTCCGGTATGCCGACGGCAGGGACGTGGTGCTGATGGTGGTCGGCACGGCGGCGGCGCTGGCCAACGGCATGGCGCAGCCGCTCATGGTCGTAATCTTCGGGCAGGTCATCAATGCCTTCGGAGGCGCCACCACGGACACCATCCTCGAACGTGTCAACAAGGTCAGTCTGCATGCAGGTGTCTAGCCTGCAAGCTCTCCCATCTGTGGCTATGAACACACGCCGCGAAGGCAGTCTCTGCTTACGCTTTGCACTACTTGTGCTTGGCAAGATTTTATCTTCTAGCTAGTCTCTCGGCGGGCCTGATCAAAGGCAGGACACGCTCGCCGTCTGAATTCCTATTGTTCTTTTTTTTCACTTATTACCTCAAGGCTTGACTATTCCTTTATTTCTTGGAGTACACATGTACTTCTCAGTTTTCTTTATTAATTATTTTGTGGTTCATGTCTATGGTCTGAACCACAAAAATTACAGGATGGATTTTATTTTATTTTTGCAAATTTTACATCTTTAGAGCATCTCCAAGAGCCTCTCTATATGCCCCTCTATCTTAAAATTTACATATTTTTAGTGAAAAATACAATCCAAAAGATGCTGTATATGCATTTATATTTTTCTAATTATTTTGAACGAGCCATGCTGCCTTGCTATCCATCCTAGAAAAGCGCATGCGTGAGAGAAGAAAAGAGTAAATGCTGATGTCATCGCATGCAAATATGGGTTCAAACATAAGAAATATGATAACTCATAAACTAAATATCTAAATTGAAAACCGATTCCACCATTGTATTCGTAATGATGAAACCTTCAAAACTAGATCCCACTTGCCTGTATTTCAACAATTTTAAAGATAGAGATTAAAAAAAAAAATTAGAGTCTCTTGGATCACTCATATCTTTTAGAGGATGTTTTATTTTAGAGAACATGTATAATCAGAATTTAGCTAATCTTTTTTAGCTACGCTCTTGGAGATGCTCTTATAGATGCAGATATGCAAGTTTTCTACAGGTATTCAAGTATTTTCTTTTAGTTTTTGTGATGAGCAAACGTACAAATGATTTCTGAGTTTTCTTAGGAACTCAAATGTACAACAGATGGCACGTAATAGATTTTCAAACCTTGGCCCAATCCCCAATAGACCAGCCAGCTCTCCCTAACCATTCTTGCACTGTTGCACATATGAAGAAGATTAGTAGGCCGAATGGATCTATTCAAAGAAAGCTACTTTGTAGTTCTGATATAAAATTTCCTTCTCAAAAAGAAAAGTAAGGTGATATCCTCGTGCTTTGTAGTAATAATGTAGCGTGCGGCATTCAATGGTTCATGCTCCTCTAAAACCATGTGCCCAAAAAGGAAAGCCATGGATTTATCCAAGGCGATCTCAAAAACATACTCCCTCCAATTTTCTTTGTTGGCGTGAGGAGAGAGTTTCTAGTACAAAATGAATTAATTCCCTTATGTTAGAGAAGAAAACAAAATTGGAGGGAGTAAATCTTTATTATACGATTAAAAATAATTATATTTCATATATTTACGGTCTAGCCAAAATGGGGTTAGCCATTTCAGACCTTCAGCATTAAAGCGTCACATTTTTCAGAGTGCAGTTTCTTTGATAATAGTTCGCAACCATTAACAAATTGTGATCACAGCTTTTCTTACATTTTTTTCTCCTTATTCATCCACCCTTTTTTCCAGGTTGTTCTGAACTTTGTCTACCTGGGCATTGGGACAGCGGTTGTTTCCTTTCTTCGTAAGTATGAAAACACTAGACAAACTACCCATTCTTCATCTACATTTGCCGCACGTGTTGATGCTGTTACTGATGCTAGTTACAGACAATTGACCATAATAAGGAAAATAAAAGCTTAATTCACATATCAGCTATACCCATAGTCCCATATCGTGTCAATGCAAAATGTCATGACAGAGCTCAATTTAATTTTGACTTCTCTACATCCATTCTTAATTTCTTATTAACATACCAAAAAGATGTAGCGATCTATTATGGATATCACTTGTATTGAATTGTAGCCTATGAGACTATATATGGGTCACATGAGTGTAAATACAAATAGAAAAAGGACTCTCTAACAAAAACTCATAATAGGAATCTTGTACACTTAACATTATCAGCTGCTTCTGATATTGTAAGGTTTTTTATCAGCTATTGGACGGTACACAACTTCATGAGAAACAACCTAAACTGCAGAAGCTGTTCTATATTTGTTAAACTAACCAAACTAATGCAATAGAAATTGAAAAATAGTTCTACATGTTTGGCATATGGTGCACATACAGAGTACTGAAGCTAATTTACTACTTGCCCAGAGGTGTCATGCTGGACAATAACAGGGGAAAGGCAGGCAACACGCATTCGATCACTCTACCTCAAATCTGTCCTGAAACAAGATATAGCATTCTTTGATGTAGAAATGACAACTGGACAAGTAGTTTCAAGAATGTCTGGAGATACCGTTCTACTTCAAGATGCTGTTGGTGAGAAGGTACTATTTCTCCCACAAGTAAAATGAGAAGCAACAACATTATCAGAATTTGTATAGTTCTACTAACCACAAACTTCTACAGGTCGGCAAGTTTCTACAGCTTGTGGCTAATTTCATTGGTGGTTTCGTCATAGCATTTGTGAAAGGTTGGCTTCTATCTCTCGTCATCCTGTCCTGCATTCCTCCAGTGGTCATTGCCGGTGGTGTTCTCTCAAAAGTATTGTATAAACTCTCTAGCAAGGGACAAGCATCATATAATGATGCAGGGAGTGTTGTAGAAGAGACACTTGCTGCCATAAAAACCGTGAGTTCAATGCACTCAGCAATTTGAAAACCAGCTAGACCCAGAGGAATCCCCTTCAGTTCAGTGTACCAACTATCTTTTTCTGTAAAACAGGTTATCTCCTTCAATGGTGAGAAGCATGCCATCGAGTCGTACAATAAACTCATACACCGAGCATACAAGGCTTCTGTAGAGGAAGGAATTGTCAAAGGTTTTGGCATGGGTTCTGTTTTCTTCGTACTTTTCTGTAGCTATGGTTTAGCAATATGGTATGGCAGCAAGTTGATTCTTGGCAGAGGATACACAGGAGGTGACATCATTAGCATCTTGTTTGCTATCATGATGGGTGCAATGTGAGTTTCTTTCAAAAAAAAATAGAAACCATAGTTTCTTTACACAATTATCAATATTATAGAGCTTGTGACATTGATCGCTTTTCTATATTTGTGGCAGATCATTAGGTAATTCAGCACCCTGCATGGCAGCCTTTGCACAAGGACGATCTGCAGCATACAGATTGTTCATGACAATCAAGAGGAAACCAGATATTGATCTTGATGACCCAACTGGCCAGCAGCTAGAAGATATCAAGGGAGATGTTGACCTAAAGGACGTGTACTTCAGCTATCCAGCAAGGCCAGAGCACCTGATATTCAATGGATTCTCATTACATGTGTCTAGCGGCACAACAATGGCTATAGTTGGGGAGAGTGGTAGTGGCAAGTCGACAGTAATTAGTCTTGTACAGAGATTTTATGATCCACAGGCTGGTGAGGTTTTGATTGATGGGATTAACATCAAGACTTTGCGGCTTAACTGGATCAGAATGAAGATTGGTCTTGTTAGCCAAGAGCCATTGCTATTTATGACATCCATCATAGATAACATAAGGTATGGCAAAGAGGATGCGACATTCGAAGAGATCAGAACAGCAGCTGAGCTTGCAAATGCAGCACATTTCATCGACAAATTGCCCAATGTATGTTACGTGTATTATGCATCTTCTTTTTGAGCCAAGTGCTAATTTTTATTTTATTTATTTATTTTGCTATCTCATACCAGGGATATGACACAATGGTTGGCCAGCATGGGGCACATCTATCAGGGGGCAAAAGCAAAGGATTGCAATAGCAAGAGCAATTGTTAAAAACCCCAAAATCCTTTTGTTAGATGAAGCTACTAGCGCATTGGACATGGAATCAGAGAGGATTGTTCAGGAGGCACTGAATAAGATCATGGTGGACAGAACAACCCTTGTAGTTGCACACCGTTTGAGTACTGTAAAGAATGCTGATTGCATATCAGTTGTTCAACAAGGGAAAATACTGGAACAAGGCGAGTCTAATCCTACTATTTGTAGTTCATTCATTGCACCCTTCACATTTTTAACTTGGTTGATCACATTCTTACGTGAATCAATAATTAGCAGGTCCTCATGATGAATTGGTCATGAACCCTTATGGTGCTTATTCTCAACTTATTCAGCTACAAGATATCCCAGAGAAAGAAGAGCAGAAACATCATCACATATCTGATCTAAGGTCCCAAAGTGGAAGCATCTCGCTGATCCAATCAATAGGCAGAATTTCTGCAGGAAATAGTAGCCGGCACTCATTCACTCTCCCTTCTGGCTTGCCTGGCTCAATTGAATTGCTTGAAGGTGACGATACAAATCAGAAGAACCAACGAGACAGGTCTCGTGACAGCAAGGTCACAAGGAAAGCTATTATTGGACGACTAACTGATATAAACAAACCAGAGTTACCAATTCTTTTATTAGGATCACTAGCTGCTGGTATTCATGGAGTGCTTTACCCATTGACTGGTGTCTTGATTACAAATGCCATCAAAACTTTCTATGAGCCAGCAGAGCAACTGAGAAAGGATTCTAAATATTGGAGTTTGATGTGTGTTGTGTTGGGAATCATCTCAATAATATCAATACCAGTGGAGTATCTCTTATTTGGTGTAGCTGGAGGGAAGCTGATCAAGCGCATTCGTTTCTTGTCGTTTCGGAGCATTGTGCACCAAGAAGTTGCTTGGTTTGATGATCCAAAAAACTCAAGGTCGGTTATTGTTCCCTTCAGCAATTCTTTTCTCTTTCGACGTAAGAATGACAATTTTGCCTCCCGCATATCTGATTGTCAAATTATGCTTACAGCGGAACACTTGGTGCAAGATTGTCAGTTGACGCTTTGAATGTTCGACGTCTAGTTGGTGATAACTTAGCCTTGCTTGTTCAGATTACTTCGACGCTCATCACAGGATTTCTCATTGCTATGGTAGCAGATTGGAAGCTTTGCTTAATCATCATCAGTGTGATTCCACTAGCGGGTCTTCAAGGTTATGCACAGGTGAAGTTCTTGAAGGGGTTCAGTGAAGATGCCAAGGTGATAATTATGATATTGCTTACAAAACAGCTTTTTGGAAACTACTGCTGAAAGTTTACATATATGCATTTATGAATGGAGAAAGTCCAAATTACTCCCCTCAAGTATCTCCAAAGTCTGAATAACCCCTAAACTATTGTTTGGTTCATTTTACCCACCAAAATAGCTTATTTAGTTTAATTCACCGCTTAATTGAACTTATCTTCTTTGTTTCTCCATGTACAAGTGGAATATTAAGTTAAAATTTCATGGGGTGGTAGTTGGTATCACATTGCATGTCCAAGATTATATTTTTTAATTTTTGCAATTATTTTTCATACACTTTTGTATTACCATATCAATATGCTATATAAATTTTATTATCTATCAAAATAATGATAAAAAACTCATGATGTATTTTTAAAACTTGTGTTACAAAGTGTTCTAGCACCCTATAAAATTTTACATTAGGACTCCACTTATGAGTGAAGAAACAAAAAAGATAACTTATGTTAGGGGGTAAAATAAACCAAATTGCACTATTTTAGTGTTAAACTGAACCAAATAGTTTAGCGGGTTATCCAGACTTTGGCTATACTTCAGGGGAGTAATTTCAACTTTCTCCTTTATGAATTTATGAAAAGTTTGTAATTATCAGCTAAAGCTTGAATTTATGAAAAGTTTATGGCACATGGTTATAGTACTTGAATTTATAACAATAATGAGAATCGGTCTTTATACCTTACATTCTTTTTTACAATTTGTTCTAAGGCTGTATTTGGCACTGCAGTGGATTTTCAAAAGTATTTATTTCTTTCTACTTGTGCATGTCGGAGCATTTTTTCGGGCTCATGACGACACAATTTTAAGGATTTATAAAGATTTTTGTAGCAGAACGTATTGCATAGCACAGCCTTAGTTTTCAGAAGTTAAATAAGTGATTCCATCAGTTCAGATCAAGGAAAAATTTTAAATGGGAAAAATATCAAAAAGGAATGTTCCATCTCAGCTCGATTTTGCTACAGGGCATATACAAAAAAAGTGGAAAACATCGTGGGGAGGACTCAAACATGAGCATGTTGGTTGAGAGTTGCCTCACTAACAGAGAGCACTCGTTCATTATTTCATTGAACCCCAGTTCAACAGCTGTTGTCCAACCGCCAAATGATGGATGAGTAGCATGGCCAATGACCGTTCCAGAATTTTCTTTTTCTTTTTTTTTCTCTCACTAGAAACACAGATTAACAAACTGGCTCTTGGCTGATAATGTATTTCTGGTCCTGCAGTTATTATATGAAGACGCATGCCAAGTGGCCTCTGATGCAATTAGCGGTATCAGGACAGTAGCTGCCTTTTGTTCAGAGAAAAGAGTGATGACAGTTTACAATAACAAATGTGAAGCCTCAAAGAATCAAGGAGTCCGAACAGGAATGGTTGGAGGCCTAGGTTTTGGCTTCTCGTTCTTAGTGCTGTACCTTACATATGGTCTTTGCTTCTATGTTGGGGCGCAATTCATACGACATGGACAATCTAGCTTTGTTGATACTTTCAAGGTTAGAATGTGTAGAAACATACATTATTTCCCTTCAGAGTTTCACTTCTTCCTACTGAATATTTATTTTAGCATATCAATAATGTATCTTGTAGGTTTTCTTTGCACTGATGCTGGCAACAATCGGAATATCTGAAGCGAGTGCACTGGCTTCTGATTCTACAAAGGCCAAGGATTCAGCTTCTTCCATATTTGCTTTACTAGATCGGAAGTCGGAAATAGACTCTAGCAGTGAGGCAGGTTTGACCCTGGATGACGTCAAGGGCGAAATTGATTTTAGACATGTCATGTTCAAGTATCCATGCCGTCCTGATGTTCAAATATTTAGTGATTTTACCCTGCACATTCCCTCTGGCAAGGTTTGCCTCTATTTAGATACCTTCTGTGTTCAGCATATTTTCTACAGTAACTCACTGCTGCAACGATTCTATTACAGAGCGTTGCGCTTGTGGGAGAGAGTGGTAGTGGCAAGTCAACAGTAATCGCTTTGTTGGAGCGATTCTATAACCCTGATTCAGGTACCATCTCACTGGATGGAGTGGAAATCAAGAGCCTAAATATCAGTTGGCTTAGGGACCAGATGGGACTGGTAAGCCAAGAGCCAGTCCTTTTCAATGATACAATCCGTGCCAACATAGCCTACGGGAAGCATGGGGAGGTCACTGAGGAGGAGCTCATCAAGGTCGCAAAGGCAGCCAATGCCCATCATTTCATATCAAGCCTTCCACAGGGTTACAACACCAACGTTGGGGAGAGGGGGTTCAGTTATCTGGTGGGCAGAAGCAACGAGTGGCTATTGCAAGGGCCATACTAAAAGATCCTAGCATACTGCTACTTGATGAGGCAACAAGTGCATTGGATGCTGAGTCTGAGCGCATTGTGCAGGATGCCTTGGATCATGTAATGGTTGGCAGGACCACACTTATCGTTGCACACAGACTCTCAACCATCAAAGGTGCCGATATCATTGTTGTCCTGAATAATGGTGAGATTGTGGAAAAAGGAAGACATGACGCACTAATTAACATAGAAGGTGGAGTTTACGCTTCATTAGCTGAGCTTCATTCGGCCTCATCATAGGACTTAAATTAAGATTATGTTCCTATTACTAGGCACTGTACATCATTGATTCTTCTCTTTACTTCTGCAGTTCGAGTATAGTGTGAATTCATCGACGATTGAAGAATAATTTGAGAATTAAACTTATTTTCTCTTAAATATGGTTTAGTGTAAACATTTGCTTGAGATTTTTTAACAGTACAGAGCCATGTAGATATGAAAAGAAGGAACGATGTTGATATCTAAGGATCACCCTTTGCAATGCCTATTTAAGTGTTCTGAAATTGACAGAACCTAAACAGATAAATGCCTATAAAATACTTCCTGAGAATTCAAGAAACCTATTCCCCAGAATAAGTATACAGTATCGAGGGCCTATTGCATATTCCTTCTGGTTTGTTATTATATAAGTGTCAACGAATATATTATGAATTCATTCATAGACTATCCTAGCAACGGACAAGTTTCAGTTTCCATTTAGAGCCCCACAATTTAACAACCTCTCAAATCATCTAGAATTTTAAGCTACCATAACAAATCAGGCAAGCAGAATAAAAACTTACCAGCGCACTATGACATCAGCGGTGGCACGGTCGACATCGGAGTATCAGTGTCGGCTTGCGCCCGAACTACAGGAATCCGAGTAGCCCAACTAACTGCACAAGCAGAGCGACGACCCTCCGGGAACAGTTCGGATAGCCGCAATGCCGCCCGACGAGGCGGCGTCGACGACACGCCATCGCCGCCAAAGGAGTGCCGCGCGCGAGATAGGGGAGTCGCCAGACTAGTTGGAGCCGCCCACAAACAAATAGGGCGCACCTGTGCCACGGGCCCCAGGCAGACCAGTAGAACCGGTGTCTGTTTGCATCAACGGCGGCGGCCGGCGGGCGCCACCGTGGCCCTGCTGTGCTTGCTGCTCCTATGTTTGTTCGGGTCGTTGTGGGCTTATGGGCTTATCTTCCGCGAGCCTGCTACGACTACAATACCGGCCCACTCAATAGTAGTCGCATGATTAGCCCATCGCCGCCGTACTACGTTGGCGATTTTCACCGAGGACGTGTTCGTTTTCCATGCGTTATTGCTAAATTGCTCTTGTACGCAAGTTCGATCGTGTATTCTGTCGTCATTTTCCATGTGTTATTGCTCTCGTACACAAGGTCTCAGGAGTATCTCCATAGATTTGCACCAATGTGAACGCAAGGAGCTCGTTCTCCATGTGTTCGTTTGCTCTCTCGTACACAAGTTTCATCCTATCTGCAGATGGTTCTGTTCTTCCTCCCAGGAGCAAAAGATACTCAGGTGACACACAGATGAAATTATTATCGCACATGGCGAGAGAGAACCAGTGGTTAATCTCTGCAGCCACACGGACTATGGGAGACTCCGTACACATAACACTTTTTCTATGTGTGACACATCGACTTTCTAATTTTGTTCTGTGAAATAAAATTATAACTCTCAGTCTACACTTTCTTTTCAAAGTTTCATAGACATGATAAACACATTATTAAATTCCTAATAAGTGACACTTAGTTATTGGTGGAGGTTATTGAGGATGAAAGGAAAAGCTCTCAATATACTTTCATTTGTCTTTCATCAATTTGAAAAAAGAGCTCGTGACCTTTCACTAAGATGAAAGGTTTTCCCTCTCTTTCATATTCATTTCATTATCGTATCATCTATTTTTCTGATGTGATCTTTTTAAAAAATTTGGAGCGTCAAACAAGCATCGGTCGGTTCAGCGCGGAGCAGATTCGGGAGGTGGCGGCCGGGCTGGAGGCAAGCGGGCAGCGGTTCCTGTGGGTGGTGCGGCCCCGCCCAGCGACGACCCGGGCAACAAGTTCGACAAGCCGCCGGAACCGGACCTGGACGCGCTCCAGCCCGAAGGCTTCCTGGCCCGGACCAAGGACCAGGGCCTCGTCGTAAAGTCGTGGGCGCCGCAGCGGGACGTGCTGGCTGACCCGTCCGTGGGCGGGTTCGTCACGCACTGCGGGTGGAACTCGGTGCTGGAGAAGGAGCTGCGTCTGGCCGTTGCCGTGGAAGGCTACGACAGCGAGACGGGGATCGTGCCCGCGGAGGAGGTGGCGGCCAAAGTGCGGTGGCTCATGGAGTCCGACGGCGGAAGGTTGCTCCGGAAACGCACGCTGGAGGCCATGCGACAGGCCAAGGATGCGCTGCGCGAGGGCGGGGAGTCGGAGGCCACGCTGGCCGCGCTGGTGAACTCGTGGAGGACCACCTGACCTGGCTACATGTCCTGGTGGTTTTACGTGGGTTCGTCCCCACTTCTCCACTTTCACAGGAGCAGGACCGTGACTCGTGGGGTGGTCGATCGAAATGGACGTTGTGGGCTCAAGGTTGGCATCATGTGTTTGGGGTAATTCAAGTATTGCATCGGTAGGACGTATCATTCAGCAGCCCGCGATCTTCACTTTCTTCGTGTGGCTGTGGAAATAAACCACTGAATATCTCTTAGTACGTACATTTTTATATCCGTGTGTGTCGAGTTTCCTGAGAGGTAGAGTCGAATCTTTCTGTATCATTAGACACGACGGAGCCTGCGTACGACAGCAAACACACAAGGAGAAGGAGCTCCTCCCAGATCGACAGAGATTAAATTATCGATGGAGTCTGTCCAGCAACGGCAAAAAAAATGTGCTCTACTGTTGTCTGTTGAGCATGGCACAAATGATTATCGCATTGTTTATCCTCGAAAAAAAAAACTAAAAGAAAAGACATGCTTCAGTTGTTCATATATCTGTCAATGTTCTCAAGCACAAGTAACTCATAACTTTCAGGGACATTACTTTGAGAAGTTCAAATGCAAAGAGTAGGGACTAATGTACTTTCGTACACGATAGTTCAACCCTTCGTAGCTTTGCCCTTGCAAGCATACAAAAGCCAATCAACAGACTAAGGGTGTGTTTGGTAGAGCTTATGCTTATGTAGCTTATTGTTTATGATTCAACTTATCCGTCAAAATTGCTTATGTAGCTTATCCAGACTTATTGTTGCATAAGCTGTCAAACCGTTTGGTAAAATAACTTATCAAAGCGGCTTATGGGGTAAAATGAAGGCATAAGCTGGAAAAGCAAGGTTTTGGTTGCTTTGCTTCTCTAGTACAAAAGGAAAAACTGCTTATGATTTGTTTAGTAATAAGTTGCTTATGACTTCAACCTGTTTGAGTACAG
Organism: Chloris gayana; assembly: GCA_031894775.1. Lineage (NCBI taxonomy): Eukaryota > Viridiplantae > Streptophyta > Magnoliopsida > Poales > Poaceae > Chloris > Chloris gayana. The sequence continues at coordinate 19,719 of JAUNZO010000062.1, forward strand.
ACTTATGGCTTATGGTAGCATAAGTCTGCCTCATAAGTCTGGTCCATAAGTTCGTACCAAACACACCCTAACTGCATCTCTTAATGCAAAATATTATGAGTCTCCCTAGGATATAGCCATTACACGTGATTTGACAGGAGAAACAAAGTGAATACTGCCACAAAGCATTAACAATCAATAATATAGAAAGTATTTTCCACTATGTGGTTTGGCAGGAGTCAGTGTGGGGGTGTAGCTTCTTCCATGAGAATTTGAGTCACAATGGACTAATACAATCTTTGCATTATGTAAAGAGCTTGTACTCTGGCGGAAGATAAAGTGGAATGAAGTCCAAGTCCTGTATGCCGACTGAAATCTTGAATAAACATCATGGAATCTTGGGTGCTATCGTATTTTTCAATGTAATAAGGGAATCTCACCCTAAAAATTTTGTCAAATTTACTCCAATTTGATAGAATTTCGAATATGTCTCAACACTCAGTGGGGCTCGTCCTGTTCATCTAATCGTCTCGGCGGGGCTTGGCTGCATTCTTACTAGTGCTGCATTCTTACCTAGTGGCAGCATGCGGCTGTAGCAACCTAGCGACCCGCGACGATTTACATATATGAGGTGACACATAAGGAACGGTTGTTTGATTTGAATGGTAACCTTTCTTTCGCAAAACTTACTACTCATCTCATCATCTAAAATCTGTGCGCAATCCATTGCATAAGCAGAGAGATAAACGTCGGAGCAACCTTTCCATGTGCTTTTTTTTTTTTTGAAAAATCTTTCCATGTGCTTATAAGTTCAATGAATGCAGATGATCCCTCCACGCGTTCACCAGTCCGGACAGTGCCACCTCCGACTCCCCGCCTTCACGCAGCGCGTCCTTGGCCTGCCGCATGGCCTCCAGCGAGCGTTCCCGGAGCACCCTTCCGCCGTCGGTCTCCATCAGCCACCGCACCTTGGCCGCCACCTCCTCCGCTGGTACAATCCCTGTCTCGCTGTCGTAGCCTTCGACCGCCACGGCCAGCCGCAGCTCCTTCTCCAGGAACACCCGGTTGAGCCGCTGCTCCGCGTACAGCGGCCACGCCAGCATCGGCATGCCCGCCATCACGGCCTCCAGCACCGAGTTCCACCCGCAGTGCGTGACGAACCCGCCCACGGACGGGTGGGCCAGCACGTCGCGCTGCGGCGCCCACGACTTCACGACGAGGCCCCTGTCTTTGGTCCGGGCCGGGAAGCCCTCGGGCAGCAACGCGTCCAGGTCCGGTTCCGGCGGCTTGTCGAACTTGTTGCCCGGGTCGTCGCTGGGCGGGGCCCGCACCACCCACAGGAACCGCTGCCCGCTCGCCTCCAGCCCGGCCGCCACCTCCCGAATCTGCTCCGCGCTGAACTGCCCAATGCTGCCGAAGCAGAGGAACACCACGCTTCCCACGGGTTGCGTGTCTAGCCACGGCAGGCACTCCTCCCCTCCTCCCGTGCCGGCCGCCACCTCCTCCGACTTGATCAGCGGCCCGATGCAGTAAACCTTCGGTACCGGCGCGCCGGGCGGCGTGCACCGGCCCGCGACCATGGCGTCCACGGCGCGGTACTCGAGCGCGCGGAACGTGTTGACGATGACGCCGTCAGAGCGGCAGAGGTCGGCGCACATGCGAAGGAACCCGTCGTACGCCGCGTCGCTGCGTTCCATGACGGGCAGGATGGCGTGCGTGGCCGGGAACGGCGGGATGCCCGGCATCCGCACGAGCTCCTCCCCCATGTCTTTGAAGCTAGCAGTGGTCGCCGCGTGCAGCACGGGCAGGTGCAGGAAGAAGGCGAGCACCTCGGCGCCCGACGTGAAGAAGAAGTAGGCGGGCACGCCGAGCTCCCTTGCCGGGCCCAGCGCGGCGCTGCAGAAGAAGTCCAAGACGAGGACGGACGGGCGCGTCTCCGCGAGGAAGTCCCGCAGGTGCGTGTTGCACACGCGCATGAGCTCGAAGGTGAGCGCCTCGTGGTGCTTGGACGCCACGGGCGGCAGCTGCTCGACCTTGGGCAGGCGGTGGAAGGAGATGGACGGGTTGGCCGCGGAGACGCCCGCGAGGAAGGGGCCGTGGCGCCCGTGTTGTAGGGCGGGTCGATCACCACGATGGTCACAGCCAGCCCACGCGCGCCCAGCGTCTTGCCGAGCTCGATCATGGACACCAGGTGGCCCATCCCCGGCGACGGGTACAGCACCACAGGCCTCGCCGTTGCGGTGGCACTCGCACCGCCGCACTCCATTATGTTTCCGGTTTCCTGCGTACGGTTGAGCTCGCAACGATTAGTCTACCGACGGAGTGTTTCTGCTTGAGTGATCGCACCGTCACCACGATCCCGACGCTACTTTTCAAATAGGGAGGGAGCAGTGCTTGGCAGCAAAAAAATGCGTTCACGCAAGAGATTCCTACTCTCTGCTCCCCGGTACAAAATCATGTGACTTTATTCTCAACCAGAGCCACGCCATTTGGGAGTTGATGCCGGCGCCTCAAAACTATAAAAATAAAGATTCAAGTTTTTATTGGCATGGCATATATTGTGCGTTTGGGGTCTTGCACCTTTATTCATGCGGTTGTGGAAATAAACCACTGAGTGGCTCTTAGCATGTACGATTACAGTTTTCTTTTATCTGTCACCTCAACTTGTTAATCCTTCTTGCGTAAAAAAATTTCTGGCCGGTGATTGACTTCGAATTTTTAAACATGTGATTCTTTATCCTATTGTGTTTGCACTGTGTGTTTATTTATGTGTGAGATGATATAGTTGGGTTGCTTCAAAGTGAACAAAAGGATTTCTTCGTGAAGAATCCCTAAAGTTCAAGTCTTCAAGACCTCCAAGATGCGAGAAATTGAAACGGGAGAGGGGGCATGGCACTGTATATTGCATGTGGTTAATGTGTACATGGTGTCATCTGCCATTTGACAAGCCTGACTACTCCAACTATATGGATCATCAAAATTATGTTGTATATGATTCAAAACATCCTTACTTTCTTACATGTTCCAATTGTCAGTCTACGTACTGACTCTTCTATAATGAGTAAAATAAAACAAAAATCAGGTTGCTTACTTTACGGAGGCCGAAAACTATTGTTTCCATTATCTAAAAAAAATTATGATTCAAAACGTAGTCTAGGAAAAAGAATGAGAGGTTTGTGGCAATTTCATGAACCTTAAGCTGCCTTAGTTTTTCAAAGTTTCACATAGAGAAAGAATATGTGTGCATATGTTCGTAGGGACAGCGTGTGTATATATGTTTAGGGATAAGTCCATTTTTATTCTCTCGAACAATTCATTTTACCCAAGTTAGACCTTGAACAAAATTTTGGCTCAGTTTACTTCCTCGTATAATTTAAATTGGTGCAATCTACTCCCTTATGCAATTTCTCTTTTCCGTTTCTCCTCGTATGATTTGAATTTGAAGCTCAAATTTGGAACTATATAATTAAGATTATATTTAAAATAGAATATTATACTAAACTCTTGTTAAAATAAAATATTATATATTTTTATTAAATATTTTGTATACATATTTGAAACTACATAATTAAGATTATATTTGATGCTATAAAATTATAAAATTGTGCTTCAATATTAATTATATTTTTAGCACACTAAACTTAAATCGTACAAAAAGAGATAAAAAGGACAAATTGCATAAGGGAGTACATTGTGCCAACTTAAAATGTTTAAGAAGTAAATCGATTCAAGATTTTATTTAGGATGTAATTTAGATAAAATAGGTTGTTTCGAGGAGTAAAATGGACTTTTTCCCATATATTTATAGTGTTAGCATGTCTGCTCGGAAGAAGGTGAAACCGGAACGCCGAAGGGTTGTGGGCCTCAATTTGCAGTAGTTGGGTTTTATTCTGTATCAATTGGGAAAAGAAAACAGGCCCATGAATTCAGAAGAAGAAAAACAGGCCAATATGTAACGAACATGGCATTTAATTTTGTCCTGTTCCTCTCAAAACAGTCGGAAAAAAATTGGGTGAGCGATGGGCGCACCACGCCCTCGGTGCTCTCCCCTACCCGTCAGCACTCCATTGGCTTGCCGATGCTGCGGGCCCGCGCGCGCCTGGGCCTGTTGGCGAGCGCCGTGCGAACCGGGCACGGTCGAAACTGCTGGCGAGCCGCGACGTGCGTGCTGCTGGCGTAGGCTCGGCTTGCTGTATGCGGGCGTCATTAGCGCTGGATGCTGATCGGTTTCACCGATTGCTACCGTCCTTTACTCCATGAATACAGATCTCGATTAATAATAATAAAAAAGCTAGACTTTGCAATTCTTCCAAGTACACAATAGTAGTATGTATTACGTGTTGTTTTTTACTCAGCACTAATAGCTGCATGATTATAGTATAGGAGATAGTTTGCAACGAAATATTTTAATTTACCCTTAATTCTCAGTAGGCCACATCAGTTTCTATTGAGACAAAAATTCAAAAATAGCTAACATGTTTACATAGATTCATCAAAATGTAACTTCCTAACAGCAGCTTGCGTTGTAGCATCTTGATCAACTCCCATCAAGAGGCTTGTGTACCATCCTTGTATGTATGGAGGAGCCATTCCAGAAGGAGCATTCACGTTTGAAGATGATCCAACATTAAAATCCTGTGTATACGACAAGAAAGTGTTCATAAATGATGCATCTGAAGGAATTAATTAAATTAAGAAAAGCTAGCTAGTATCTTACAATTACTTGGTTTGGCTCAGCACATCCATCTATTGCCTCGATATCATCATGATCCAGATCATCACCTACATATATATATATATATAATAATAAGGATTTAAAATTAATTTTTCACAAGAACAAAAGGTATTGTATAGGTCGCTACCTTTCTTCCGGGCAACCTTCCTCTTTTTCTTCCCCTGTGTTCTTTTCAAGAACATTTTTAAAACGTGTCTGCTTTGGACCTTTTATGACTGGAGGGATTCTAAATGATATTACACCATTTAGTGGATCCCGGACATATTCATTTGGGGTAGGGGAAATCTCATTGGATTTTTCATGCATCTCACTTAGATAAGTATCCGCTTCCTGGTTCAAGTCATGGATGGCTTTCTGTATTTTATCAAGTAGTTCTTTTGATGACGCACACTTCAATGCAAGAGATGTGGCCTGTCGAGATATAAGTGCTGCCTGTGCGTTCAAATCTCCCTCTTCAAATGCTTGTTTTGTTTCAATATAAAATCCACTTTTAGCACATTTAGTCCATCTAGACAGTATATATTGTGATGGCAAATTATATACCCCATTCATATTATAGACTCTAAGAGCATGTTTGCATAATAAACCTGAAAAATATAGTTGCAAATTTAAACATTGAGTATTTTAGGATATGACTTGAAATTTAAAACAACATGAAAGATAATATGAAAGACAATACTTAACATACCTATGCATTCATACATTCGGCAAGAACATGTAATAGTCAAATCTTCAGTGTTCAATACAACTGTGGCTCCACGTTCAGATTGCATATACTTAACAAAGAATGTCGAGTTTGACCCGTTACCTTCCAACAATTCACAAGACAACGTAAATTGTTTTTTAAACTCTTCCTCAAAATCGGAATACATTCTCCTTGTATATGTTTCAGCCGCAGTTTTCAACATTGGCAAATTTGAAATGTAGCAAACAGGGGTCTTTCGACGTGACTCAAAATCAGCATCCTTCTCATTTGACCTTAGATTCAATGTAACCTTTTCACATTCTAAAAGGAGTTCTGAAAGACCGAGTTTTCTACGAAATGTTTTCTTGAAGACATTGTTCATACCTTCGCTCCTCTGGGTCGAGTGCATGTCTGCTGTAAATGAGTCACGGTGTACTGCAGCCCACTTTGTTCTCAAAGCATACAAGTTTGTCATCCATGTGTTATCTTCAAGGTTGTATTTAGCCAACAATTGATCCCATTTCTCTGTGAAGTAAATCTCTGATCTGTCTTCGTAGATACAACTTTTGAAATCCGCCCAGAACTTGTTAGCTTTCTTCTTGTCGTCTGCCTCATCCTCTGCTGCTTTAATTATAGGACCAAGATGTTTGACAGCATTTTGACCAATATGCCACAAACATAGGCGGTGGGCTGTGTTCGGGAATACATAAGCAATTGCTGCTGCCATTGCCGCGTCTTGATCTGTGAAAATTGTGCTTGGGTGCTTTCCAGACATTGCTTGGAGAAAGGACTCAAATAGCCAAATAAATGATGGAATAGTCTCGTTAAACACGAGCGCATACCCAAAAATTATTGTTTGCTTGTGATGGTTGGTGCCAATAATCGGAGCAAAAGGTAGTTCAAACTTATTTGTTTGAAATGTGGTGTCAAAGGACACAGCATCACCAAAGCATTTGTAATCCATGATAGACTGACCATCTGCCCAAAAAAAATTTGCTATTTCCTTAGTGTCCTTGTCCACCTCAAATGCATAAAAAAATGTAGGGTCCTGGGCTTGTTTATTTCTCAGATATTCAGATAATGTTTGTGCATCATTGGCTTCTAAGTACTGTCTGCGCTCACGACCAATCTGATTAAAGCAATCCATCTTAGTAAATGGGACTTTGTCTTCCCCTCCGTAATGCTCTTTAAGGAAGTTGAAAATCTGGGCTGGCTTCATTCCAGACCGTCGTGCCTGCCCAATTAATTTTCTATCTGACTCTATAATCTCTCGTTGGGACCTCAACTTATGTGTCTTATTTGGACTGGCAAGCCAATGATTATGCTCTACTACGACCTTTTGTACAGTCCATACATTCTCCTTGCTGATACTGAACTGCACACGAGCATCACAACCGGTCCTTGTAATATCTTTTTCTGATGCCTCATTTTTCCGATGTCCTTCGCTACTGCAAACAAAATATTTTTGACACAAACTATTATCTGATTTGCGGCGCTTCGTCTTGCTCTTTCTAACACCGAAGCCAACACGTCCAGCATATGTATTGTACATCTCATAAGCCTTTTCCTCACAATCAAAACTCATTCCAACTAAAGGTATCATCTCAGCAGATTTATCAACCACATCCTGTACAAAAAAAATATCAATTAAAGATGTACAACAAATTATCAATTAAAGTTTGATTTAGAGTATGTGAAGTTTGATTTTTTCACCTCATTGGGTACTTCGATCTCCACCTGTTGTTCATGATCTTCTCTATGATTGAAATCAACGCCATCATTCATAGAAGGAGCATGCAATAATCTATTTACATCACGTGACACCAATTCAGTTTAAAGAGCAAGACGAAGTGATCACAGCGATCATCTACAGCAATTCAGTTTAAAGACCAGGAAGAAGCGATCCACACAGCAATTACCTGTCCTCGACATCTTCGTCTACGGCCGGTACTTGACCGCGTCGCCCTTCCGCCATGGCCGGCCGCTCTGCAACAATGGCCTCGCCGCTGAGCCCTGCAGCCATGGCGCCATTGAGCTCTGCAGCCATGGCGCCGCCCAGCATCCCTACTGCCTCGAGATCGCCGCGCTGCCCAGGAGGGTCCGCGCCGCGCCGCACAGGGAGTCCCGTCATGGAGTCGCCGCGCCGCCAGAAGATAATTCGCCGTACCCTAACTCTATGTCGCGCGAGCCCAGCAGACAGTTTTCCAGGAAGACGGAGGAAGCCGAGCCGCGCGTGAGCCAGACGGTTTTTAGGCAGGCGAGCCAGCGTGCGGAGCCGGCCGATTCGCCAGCAGAACGAGCCGCGCGGGTGCGCACGGCGCTTGCCAGGCGCGCGCAGGCCCACAGCATCGGCAAGCCAATGGAGTACTGACGCGTAGGGGAGAGCACCGAGGGCGTGGTGCGCCCATCGCTCACCCAATTTTTTCCCAACAGTCGGGCTTGTTTTCTTTTGGCAAAACACTGGAGATGAACAGCTTTGTGTTGCTGTTCGTTCCACTCTGTACCCAAGCAACGAAGGGCGTCACGGTCGCCTTCGAGAACTTTATTTTGGCAAAACGCGCTGCTCATCTCGTCACGCACAATCAATTCATGAGCAAGGCATTACAGAAACAGAGATAAACTGCACTATAACCAAACCATACAACGCTCCATAGTTGCGCATTCCATGAACGAGTAAACGTGACTCTTTGTTTTCATTCACCATTTACCCAAACGTCGATTCAGCTAGCCAATTGCTCCAGCATTTGCAACACAGTGCGCAAAAACAAGATTACAAAACAGGTTTCGAACCGGATTATAATCTGCGTTCCTTCTTCAAGGGCATGTGTTACTTCCTCAAACCTTCGTTACATGATTACAGTAATATCCTGGGCAAAATGTCTATATCATCGTCACGAAATGAAGCAGAGCGTGTGTAACAAAAGATGTGTTCAGCAAATGAACTTCCAAACAGGGATCAGTCAAAAATATCATTGATCAGGGCCTGTAAAAACCTGTTAGTTCCTCATCAAAATATTACGTGCCCTCCACGGAGATGCAGGAATGCACAATCGGAAGAAGAGCAGGTCGGACGCGCGGCATCAACCCCAGAAACCGAAGAGGAAGCACAGCACGATGACGAAGATCCTCATGAGGCTCGCGGTCCCCGGCACCACGGTGCCCCCCGACGCGACGTACGCCACCGCGTACGCGGCCGCCGCCGTGAGGAGGATGCCGGGGACGAGCCGGGCGCGCGCCGTGGCGAAGGCGAGCGCGCGGAGCACGACGAGGAACCCGAGGGCCTGGAGCAGGATCCCCTGACCCGCACGATGTTCTCGACGTACTCCGCGAGCCCCAAGTACGCGGCCGCGCGCGCGGCGAACTCGGGGTCGGCATCCAGATCGCTCACCTCCGGCAACTCTCCTCCCGGCGGCGCGAGGCGGGCGGCGGCGTCGTGGATGGCGTCGAGGAGGTGCCGGCGGGCCTGGGCGAGCTGGGACTGCGCCTCGACGTAGGCGGCGGCGGTATCCGCGAGCTCGGCGCGGACGACGTCGATGACCTCCTGGACCTCGTTGGGGTCGGCGAGGAAGTCGCCGAATTCGTTGATCACCTCCACGACGACGGGGTTCTGGAGCACGGGGTTGGCCATTGGAAGGGGAAAGAAGGCTCCCTGGACTGGAGCAGGGGTTTCTGCTGGGTTTTTGCTTCTTTCTCCTTTTTTTGAACTGGAAAAGGTAGCACAAGTACGATGGTTGTTGAGAATGGCACATGGCACCGCCGCACCGGAGACAGGACTGTACAGGGTATTTGGCTTGGGTGGCAAGTTAGATTAGCAAAAGTGACCAGCACCACGAATCGACACTTCGTGTTACTGTACTGGTTAATCACTGAATTTTGCTACACTAAGGACGTGTTTGGTTCACTAAAATGTAACGTAATCGGATTACGAATGTTATCTCAATCCGTTACCATTGTTTGGTGGAGTAAATCTCGTAATGGGTTTACAGGGAATCCGATACCCGCCTATACACATCCGAAATCCACCTCGTCCAAGTGAAATCAAATCGATACAGGACCGGTGTCTCTCTCCCCAACCTCTCGATCTCCCTCTCGATTTCGCTCTCCCTCAGGTCAAGCACCGCCGCCGCCATAACTTCGGGCTCTGACCGTGCATCTCCAGCGATGAGCCCCTCCCTCAGATCCAGCAGCGCTGCCGACATCACTCCGGACGATATGCGCACCTCCGGCGATGAGCGTCTCCCTCAGGTCAAGCAGCCCCCGCCGCCGTCAAGGATCTGCGCACCTTCGGCGACGAGCAAGCACACTAGTCCTCTCCGATTCGCTAGTACCTCTCATCTCTTCTCCCAACTGCGTCGATTCTCTCAATCCCATCTCTCTTCTATTTTCTGCGAACGGTTCAAGATTTGGGGAGAGCAGCAGTTCAACGGCACAACATAGCAGTACATCCGGTGGCAGCCAAACAATGTATTGGAAACAAACTTCATTACAGCGTTGAACCAAGCAAAAGCTGCAGTGGCATACACTGATTACTATTACGATACTGTTACCTGCGCTGAGCCAAACACTTCCCTAGTGCTCCGTTTCCGAATCCAGTCACCACACCAGCTCTTGAATAATCTATGTTGTCGATTCGTATATCATTTTTCATATATTCATGATCAAAGTTAAAAAGAGTTTGAACAATAACAGTTGCTATGAACTTTTATACATGTCCTTTTTACACTTCAGGAGAGAGAGACTGGAAAGTTACAAGCGAAGGCACGTGATGATGATATAATTACAACCGGCAGTCCCATGCCAAGAATTGTATCTCGCTCCTGAGATTTGAGATTCCTACTTTTACTTTATTAGAAATCTGATCGAATTAGCAATCAAATGCAGTTTCTCTAGCTCTTTTTTTTTTTTTTGACAGAACTGGAGGGACCAACGGTCCCTACAGAATTTTATTCAACCAAAACAAGTCTTTACAGAAAAAGGAAAACAAAAAAGGAAGAACGGAAAAAACCAACACTAAGAACTAAGACCAAAGGGCTATCCATTGATTTAGCAGGTCTGTATGTCTAGATATGATTCGGTGTTGAGCAATCAACTGAATCTCTTTGAGGAATAATTCTTTGCAATCTCCAACTGTGGGGTCCCTGTTATCAAAGATCCACCTGTTTCTGGTTACCCAAATACTCCAACACATAATAATAATGATGTCCATATAGAATGGAACCGCAAGCCTCCTTTTTAATCGTCTTACTACTTATGTCATTTGTAAATTATGTGGCAGAATGATTCCAATTGAATGCCAACATCTTTTGGCAAACTTGCATTTGAGAAAAAGATGTCTCAAAGTCTCTGTTTTCTGCAGGATACATAATTCACAGGTATATGACTCCAGGATCATATGCTTCCTTTGTAGCAGTCCCCTTGTGTTTAATCTGTCCTGTAACAGAAGCCAAAAAAATACATTATGCTTTGGCTGACAAGATGATCTCCATAGCCATCGAAAGGAGGGATGGGTGGCCATTTTCCCAGATAAATGTTTATAGACCGTAGAGCAGGAGTATTTTCCTTTTTGCCCTATATGTTTCCATACATCATTATCAGCCCGAATATCAAGCTGATCTAAGATGTTTTGCAATTCCTGATATTGCTGAAACGCTTGTTCTGACATTGGGAGATGGAACTGAGTATGGAGAGGATTAATTAAGGCCTCGGCTAGAGTAACCTTTAAATTTTTCTTAAAGGATGCCAGGTGAGGATAAAGAAGGTGCAAAGGCCTTGGGTTCCATGAATCCTCCCAAAATGATATAGAACTTCCTGAATGAATAGTAACTGCAGTGATCCCCTTATATAAATCTTGTAATTTTAGAATATCTCTCCACCGGAAGGATCCTTTTTTTTGCTTTCCTGGCAATTTTCCATTTTGATAATATTTGTCCCAAATCAAATTCACCCAAGGTAAATTTTCCTTATTGTAGAACTTATGCAAGTTTTTGAGGAGTAGGGCTTGATTCTTCGAACTCTTAGATTCTTCACTCCCAATCCACCATTTGATTTTGTTCGGGTTACCAAATTCCATGCCACCAGAGGTGGTTTCTTTGCATTCAAATCAGCTCCTCTCCGGAGTAGATGCCTTCTATTCTTATCTACTTGATCAATGACAATTATTGGGATGTCTAGTAGGCACATGTAGAAGGTAGGCAATGAGGATAAAACTGAATTGACCATTTCAAGCTTGCCAGCTTGTGTAAGGAAAAGAGCACACCCCACTAATCTTCTCTCTATTCTCTCGTACCATAGGTAAGAAATCAGCCATCGAAGGTCTTGTGATACCCAAAGGCAATCCCAAATAAGTAAAAGGCATTTGTCCTATCCGACAGTTTAGAGTATGAGAGAGGATTTCCATTTTCTCTGGGCTAACATTTATTGGGACCATCATTGATTTAGCATAGTTAACTTTCAGTCCAGTGGAATCTGCGAAAGTATTCAGTAGAGCCTTAAGCACAACCAACTGTCTTGGGCAGGCTTGCATAATGAGTAAAGTATCATCTGCATATTGTATTATAGGAAAATCTGTGCCAGCTCCTTGTGGAATGGGTAGAGTAAGAAGACCTCTATTTTTTGCCTCATTGATGATGGATTGCAGCAAATCAGCAGCCAAAACAAAGAGCAGTGGAGACAAAGGGTCTCCTTGTCTTACCCCCTCTTACAGTGAAATACTTTCCCTGGAACTCCATTTAGAAGTATTGAAGATGTGCCTGTGCTCATGATCATTTGCATCCATTGGAGCCATCTGTCTCCAAAACCTTTGTGTTTCAAAATTCCCAAGATGGTGCTATGTTCAATTTTATCAAATGCCTTTTCAAAGTCCAACTTTAGAATGATAATTTCCTTCTTGGATTTATGACATAGATGGAGGTATTCAAAAGACCAAGCTAGGCAGTCCTGTATGCTTCTATTTTTAATAAAGCCATACTGGTTCCAGTGTACCAATTGTAAGATGACCCCTTGGAGTCTATTAGCTAGTAATTTTGTGATCAGCTTGATAGAAGAATTGAGAAGTGAGATAGGCCTGAAATCACCAACTGTAACAGGCTGATCATTTTTGGGTACCAGGGTGACAAAGGAACCATTTATACTCTGTAAACATATATTCCCTTGAAAGAAGGCCTCTATTAGATTATAGAAATCTGGTGCTATGATTGGCCAACACTTCTTTAGAAAGTCTCCATTGAAACCATCAGGCCCGGGTGATTTATTAGTGGGTAGGTCAGAAACCACTTTATCAATTTCTTGTTGACTAAAAGGTTGCTCCAACCAGTCCAGGTTATTCACAGTTTGTAGTAGGGTGGTCAGATCAAAATGCATCACCACATTATCACTGGATCCCAATCTTTCTTTATAAGATTCCCATAGAAGAGTTTCTTTTCCTTTATGATCTGTGAAAGTCTATCCATGATTATCGGTTAGAGTGCCTATTGCATTTCTCCTATGCTTGTACTTGTTGCTCTTGCATGATAGAATTGGGTTGGGGCATCCCCAAATTTAACCCATTTTATATCACCTCTTTGCTTCCAATAAATTTTTTGCTTATGCAGCAGGTCCTGAAGATGTAGTTGCAACAGTTCTCCGAAGTTCCATTCTTGTATAGTTAGTTCTCTCGGATTCCTCTATCAAGTCCACAAGGTTGATTATCATTTTCGTATTGTTTATTACTACTGCAAGATTGGAGAGGTTGGAGGCCCAATCTTTTAGAATCCTTCCGAGATTTTTGAACTTTGCCATGATTATTTTGGCCTTATCCTCTGTGGAGACTGGTAAAGCCCATGCTTCTTTAACTACCTTAAGAAAATCTTTATGCTCCATCCGGAAATTCTCAAAACGAAAAACTCTAGATTTTGGAATTGTAGTGGCTATCTTGATTAAGCAGGGGACATGATCCGAGGTATCTCTAGAAAGAGCTGTCACTCGAAGTCTCGGGAAAAGTTAAAGTCCAAGAGCTTGATGTAAAGAACCAATCCAGCCTTTCTAACAGGGGATTTTGTTGTTTATTTGTCCAAGTATAGGCTCTTCCTCGTAATGGTAGCTCCACTAACCCAAGAGCACTAATGGCTTCATTGAACATCAGCATCTCATTAATGTCACCTCCTGGTTTATTTCTATTTTCTGGGTATCTCATAAGATTGAAATCACCTACAATTAACCAATCACAATCCTCCGGCATTTCCACATTCGGAACCAGTCTAGGAAGGCTAATTTCCCTTCTGCGAGTGCACGGTGCATAGATATTTGTGAGGACCCATTTAGCTCCTGATATTTTACAAGTCATATCTAGAGAGATTCCAAATTCATTTGCAAAAGAAAGGTTTCCAATGAACAAGGAGCTTTTCCAAACTATTAAACAACCTCCGGATGCTCCAACAGAGGGTAAAAACTCAAAAGTATCAAAAGAGGGTGGACAAAAGTTTCGATATAACCGAGATCAAACAACTCTCTTTTTGTCTCTTGAACACAAATAATGTCACATCTAGATTCCTGAATTTTACTTCTTATAGCATCCCATTTACTATCAGCATTGATGCCCCCGATATTCCAATTCAAGATTTTCCAATCCCTTCCTTTATTTAAGCTTATATTCATTGGGAATCAAAAGGATTATTTTTTTTAATTCTTGCACATAATACAAGAACAATAGAAGGACCAGTATGAGCACTCGGAAATATTTTCATTGAGCGAGAGGAAAAGCTTGGACCAGTTGGTGCACTCGGAGTTAACGAGATCGAAACCGAGAGAAACAATTAGGGGAACACATGAGAGAATAGAGTGTCAAAGCATAACATAGATAAAGCAGGTTGCTAGAGAGCCAGTGATAGTACTGGTTGTGTTTTGCGGTTACACAATAAAAGATCTTAAAGATAATCCAGAAGACAAAATAACTACTAGACTCGCTCCATGCAAAGCTGGACTACTTCACTTCTTGCTTTTCTTTGTTGTGTTCTTATCATTTTGAACAGCTGATGAAGATCCTTCGGAGGATTGCTTCTTTGTGGATTGCTTTGCCTAATTTTTCTGATCTTTAGGCTTCTCCACAGCAATATTGCTCTTCCTTTTCTTCCCTAATGCCTCAGCAGACAGCTCCTCAGGAGCCATCTTGCGTAAGGTTGTTCCCAAATTCTTAATGGTTTTGTCACTCGGTTGTGGGGGAGCAGAATGGCATGCCACACAATGCCTATCTGGGCAAGAGGAGGCCATCTTAAATCCTTCATTGATTTTTTTGATCCTAGCACTTCTTCTTGCATCGGTGTCCACTAGAGTTACCTTGCAGGTAGACTGTTTCTTTAAAGGGGGATTAGAGTCCGTTAATCCTTCGATATTGTGCAAAGGTGGAAGTGGGGAGGTTGCACCATCGGACGGCTCGAAGGGGTTTCACTCTTTTCATCCTCTATGAAATCAGGGTCAGCTGAATCGGATTCTCGCTCCATGCTGAACTTCCAGCTTGCACCGAGTCTGCTAACTTAGTAATCTTCTTACTTTCAGTCAACTCATTGATATTAATACATGAGATCTGCTGCTTGGTAGGACAGTTAGCGTGTATTTGAAGAGACCAATTCTGTTTTGAAACAGAGGACCCAGCAAGACAGGGCCAAGCCTTTGAAGTGAGAAGAGATTTGGCCCACTAAAAATGTTCAGGAGAAAGCAACATGGAAGTGCAGAAAGCAAGCCATTCAGCGAGCACTGAAACGGATGGATCACCGGTTCTAGCTGGAGAGAAAAATTTGGCCCAATACCCGATACAATCTGCTTGAACTTTAAACTCTTTCTGTTCATGCAGTCTTTGGAACACTCGGGTCACCCCTGCAGCGATTATTAAACATCATAGCACCCACTTGGAGATGGATATTTGGGATATCATTATTTTCCTGTTGAAAGTTCTCTCCTTCTTCTCGCAACAAGTTCTTGTCCAATTATTTCTTCTAAATTGAGATCGGGAAGTACTGGTTCCTCCATCATATTGCCAGCAACATTGCCAAGTCCTGCATTTTGGTGTGGCTGCTGATCGATCAACATGTTTTCCTCATGTTCTTCTTCGAGTAAAAAGACTGGTGGCTCCTGTGGCAAAGCCTCCAAAGCTAGTACTAGACCAGGCTGCTCCTCCTCCACTGCCAGAGTTCAAATCGGGCACTAATCGTGCTACGTAAAGAGAGCCTTCTTCCATCTCAAAAGAAATAGAGAGACCGATATGTGGTTGCACTTCATGCAGCTTGTTGTGGAATAGGAGGAGGTTGAATGTTTTCTTCAGGTTGCTCATGAGGTATGGCATTTAGGTCGTGTACTCGCTGATTTCCATTAAAAACTGGCACCGGCTCGGCCATATTCCCCATCCGGCCACATTTGGGCCATCCGCATTGCCTTCCTCCACCTCATTGTTGTGGGCATTATTAACCAAAGCATGGAAACCTGGCTGCAGTGCTTGCTGCCCAAAACCAAAAAAATCAAAGGGAGGCTCTTGATCATCCGGCAAGTCGGTATTGGCTCTTCATCTTGTGGTACATAGCCCAGACAAATCCCGAGAAAGGATCTCACATTGCACCGTCCAAGATTCTCCTAGAAACCCTTCTCCATCCGTAATGACTAAGAAATGAGGGACCGCTTCCACCGAGAGGACTCTAGCTTTGATGATTATGCGAGCTAGATTACGGTCATCTACTTCCCAAATCAGCAATCTACCAAAAGAAGCAATGGCAGCCTCTATATTCTCTCCGTGCCGTAATTAAGGGGGAACCCAAGAAGCATGAGCCAGCATTCATGATTGAATTGCAGGGATCCATGGTTACGTCCATCATCATGTCTAACGAAAGTGATATCCGAATCATTCCAAGCATGCGGGCTGCCTCCGATCAAAGCATCTCTGTCTAGGGCAGAGGCAAGACGGACCAAAACCTGCCCTAGATGGCAAGGTTGGATACTTCTATAGATAACATGCATGCTCCGAGTGAGAAAGTCACCAATGAAGTTTCGAACCCGATTCCGGTGAGTTGTTCCCGAGGGAGATTTTCGATCGTGACGATGGCGACATCATTGTACCGCTCTTGCTCAAGGCGTCTAGCAAGGGAACGCACCATCATCGACCTGCCTTGGACCTCTAGCCCGTGGAACCCTCTCGGCATGAAGGGAGCTGGGTCTCGCTGATTGGAACGCCATCTCTGCCGGCTCCAATGGCGGCACCGTAGGGCTGGTTTGGCCGGCAGCAGGGTTTTGGGAGGGCTCCTTGGAGATTGGAGACGGGGTTGCAAGGGTCGAGAAACAGAGGACAACTCAAGCTCGCTTGGCCCCGTAGAAAACGTTGAAAATCTACCTAGGAGTTGAAAACCGGGGGTCCACCGACAGGAGCCCCACGGGTCATTGGTAGAGGCCGCTCGAACCAAAGTGCAAACTTCCCATGCTGCCTAGAAGCCGAAGCGTCTCCCTTTGGAATAGAACCCGACAAAACAGCTTGAGGATCCCCGATATGCGCCTTCTTGTTACGGAATTGGGACACATGACCCGGCTTGAGACATTTTGCACATTTTAGCTTTGAGCGACATTGGGCTACGGTGTGTTCCGTACTCCGACAGCGTGCGCACTTGATTTTGGGCCTCCATTGAAGGTTAGGTTTTCTACTGGGTTGGGTGGAAGGCTGAACAAGGCTTTCGAGCAAGCTTTGGGCCAAGCCCACTAGGGAAACCAGAATTCAAATTTTGAACACGCGCTTGATCCAGCGGATTATCCGGCGGAAATTGGATCCGATCAAAGACCGAAGATCGTGGAAACCGGAGACGAGCAAAGACCGTGGACTTGGGAATCAACCGATCTTGAGGCTTTGGGAGTGAGACAACGCGAGAAGAAGCACCAAGAGGGACACCGGAAGGAGCACCAAGAGGGGTAGAGTTAGCACCGATTACCTTGGGTCGAAGAGAAGAAGGATTCTCCGAAGATCGAACCGCTTCAAGCATAAGTTCCGGATCTTGGCCTTCTCTTTTGAACGAGCGTCCATTGATCTTGTTCTTCGATCTCCCAATTGCGCTTTTCCCGATCCACATGAGGGCCTCCGCTGCCCCAAAGGTGGAACCGGACTTTGAAATCTTTACATTCGTATGACCGCAGTGCCATAGATGTAGAATCCAACTTTTTGCAGAAACCGTAAACCCGAAGACCCGATCACCCAATTGCAGCACTTCGAATTTCCTTTGTCCCCACCAACGGAGGCTTGTAGGAGGGCAGCCACCGTTTCCTCCGTCGACCGAAATTTGCACCGGCCAACCGAAAGCACCAGGTGGAATTTGAGCCTATCATCCACCGCTAGAGGGGTGACATGAACCCCGAACTTGTCCCGGATCTCCCGTTGACAGCGAGCACCCGGGGTGAGATCTAGCAGAGGAAGGTCCATGTCCGGCGAGGGAGGATCTAGACATCGTAGGGGGAGAGGGGGAGGTGGTCGGGGAGGCGAGTGCGGCGGCAGCAGGGGCGGCGGAGGTAGGGGCGGCGGAGGCGGGAGCGGCGGGGGCAGGGCGGTCATTCTCGTCGCCCGGCGTTTGCGTGTGTTTCTCTAGCTCTCGTGTACTGCTCACATAATCGCACCCCGGACGAAACGTGTATCAATAAAATTAGCAATCAAATGCAAACAACAGTATTCGTTAGGCTCTCGTGTTTTTGGTTTCTCTGCAAACTTTTTTGAGCTCAATGGCAAGTGTTCTGCCTTTCATATTAGATAGAACCAGCAAAGAAGTTTAAAGTACGCAAACCAGGCCCGGGCCGAAGTATTAAAGGTAAAAAAGGAAAGAATAAAATGAAAGGCATAATAATATGTACATTAGCAACGTCGAGAGGTCCGTGGACTACTCCTCCCAAATGTGATGCGCCGTATGCCAAGCTCGAATGTCACTTGTTATGGTCTCGTACTAGCTGCGGCACCGCCATTGATTTCTTGTCGTAGACTCGTCGGCACCGCTCCTTCCAAATGTTCTCTCGCAAACTTTGGCAACCCACATTTCGTACCACCACCGAACGATCGAGACGTGCGCCCTTTGACGATACCCGCTATCGGTGTAGGGGGTTGGGGGTCCCCCTAACCGCGCGTGGGCCACTTTCGGTCCAAGGATGAAGGCGGCGAGTACGGGGCAAGGGAGCCCACGAAGCTCACGAAGCCCACGAAGCCGGAGGCGCGGAAGCGTCGAGGGAGGAAGCTTCCGGTAGCTTCCTCCGGCGCCCCAACCACCCGCGAGCTAATGCGGCACTCGAGTGCTCGCGGCGGCGGCCGGCCGCCCGACAGACGTGCGCGCGCCTTCCCCATACGCCGCGTCTCGGGAAGCCACGCCGCTACGGGGCTAGGAGCACCCGGAACCAATAGGAGAGAAGATGCTTGAAGTCCAAATCCGGCGAAGAAGATTGCAGCAGATCCTGTCAGGATCCGGTCGCGTTTTCCCAAAGGGAGACCGGGCCCCCACAGGGCGTCCGGGTACCCCGGTACTTGTACGGTGCTCCCATCCTTGCTCTATAAAAGGAGGGGTGGGGGTGCTCTCTTGTAAAAGATAGACAACAACGAATACAAAGAAGCGGGACGTAGGGTATTACGCACGACTTGCGGCCCGAACCTGGATAAATCTCCCGTGTTCTTCGCTTGTTTGATCTTCCGCGCTAGCTAAGGCAAATCCAATCTTTCCCGATCCTATCCGAAGGGAGCCTTGACAGACCCCCATTTGGAGGTGTGCTCACACACCAACACCCGCCGCCCGGAACGCGAGGGGCATGGAGCAGGAGCTCGCGCTGCCCCGACAGGTGACCGATGCAGTTCGCGAGCTCCACGTACACCACCGCACGAGACACGACCATATAGCTTCTCCATAACCACGTCCTTCTTCGAGGGCGAGAGGGCCAGCGAAAATGTCTTCCATCGCCTCCACGAGGATCCGGCGGGCCTCGGCGAGTTGGGCCCTTATCTCAAAGTAGGCGGTGGCGATGCCTGTGTACGCTTAGATCGACGATGACATCGAGGCCGGAGACGCAGCCGGCGATGTTGTCCATCACCGCCGTGAGGATGAGAATCTCAATCATAGAATACGGCCTCACATTTTACAAGCCTGTAAGCGAATTCGGGTCAACTTTTCAATTTAAACAGAAGCATCTTTGTACCACTAGTATCGTTGTTTGGTTTCAAATTTCTTTACTCTTCAAATTTTGATATGTGAACGAGTTGGTTGCACATGAAGTTCCTTTAACCAAAAACCATAAACGGAGATACCCCAGTCCATGTAGGAGCAGAGCAGATTATATACTGACGGCTAGCCAACTTGTATTTTCTGTCCCGCTGCTGGCTGCCTAAACAAATCCCTGGCAGTTTGTTTTAACATCTCGCAGTAAAATGCTACACAAGAAATCCAGTAGGCCGAAAACTAAAATATCAGTAAGCTACGTTCCTTTAGAAGACATAAATTTCACATATCCAATTTCATAGGGTAACCTGGAAAATTTCCAGCAATCCAATGGAGGCCTCAAAAAACACTCAAGCTCACTATCTGAGCAGTAAAAGACACAACAATCAGCACCAGAATTAGAACTTCTGAAAACATCCCGAGTAAGATGAGAAAATTCATCATAGAATTTGTTTCTGGAGGCGGTTTGACTGGATGAATAATCTTAGCACACAACCTAACTAGATCAGCAGATACACATGAGATCAGTTAGACAAAAAGGCATATTTTCTTCCCTTTGCAGAAAATATAACCACTATAACCAGAATCAGACTAGAATTTGTGACATCTTTAGGGAAATAAAGAGAGACCTAAGTGTTGGTGAAATGGGTATTACTTATTAGACACAGATGAGATGCTCGGCGCACAAATATTTACAGGTGCATCAGAACAGATGACTGGACAGTGAATAGTGTTGCAAGCTTTGATGGTTCATCACAAAAGAAGTGGGAAGTGGCACTCTCATAACTCAAACAAGAATTGGATATAATTGTCAACATGTAATAATCCAATAATAAAAAAGCCATAAGTCTACTCCCTGTCATTTTTCTATAGATCCATAAAAAAATCTAAAATAAGATATGAATTGGATTATGCTAACAAGAACATGCTAGTAGAACCATGAGAAAAACTCAAAACAATTATCAGCAATTATGCTACAGAGAGAAGACAGAAAACTTAAAAATAGCTATGCCTAATCTGGACTCTTCTAAGATATGAGGAACCAGAAAAACGGTCTCATTTCTACAATAAATTCATAAGACCCAGAGAACTATATAACCAACTTCAACATAAATCTTATACCATGCACTTGCGCTAAACCTATAGAGGTATACGGTTGTAGCTAGCCTCTTCAGTTATAATCCTTATACTCAAGTTTCCAAATTACCAATTTACCAGCGCCACGTCCCAAACATCAGGGTAAACCTCAACAAAGGCGTCACTCATGAATGCAACTAAGAGCTCACACAAGGGCAGCCTAGAACCACCGGAAACATCGTAGATACTACAAGAATGTACCAGTGCAACCCACTAAAAAGTTCTACAAGGTCACACATTTCCTAAAATAATCTGTTCCTTCTGGAATGAAAATTAGCTGGCAGCCTGACGAGAAACAGAAAAAAATATATAATGTGATGTACTTCACGCCCCATTACGGCATGACACATGATATCAATCCGCAATTCAACTGAACAGGGAACAGTACTAGGACTATGACTGGAACTACTACAACTATCTCCAACAGGAATCAAGCCGCAAAAGCCCTAAAAAATTACTCAGTAAAATAATAGTAATAAATTCACATCAAACAGTTGTGTTTTCACACCATGAAAAGAAATGCTCACTCAATGCCAAGAAAATCATCAAGGTATATGTAATCAGATTGCACAATCATATGCCAATGCAAATCATTTAGATCGGCAGCAGAAATAAGATGCAGAGCTTTTGCAGTAAAATAAACGACACGGCATTCCTCCATGGCGAATCATGGTGTGCAAACATATTTCATTCACCACCGAAAGCACGTGGAGTGATAAATGAATAGCAGAGATTAAACATAACAAGCCTCAGATCCTTGTGTTTCTGTGGACTATTAAGCAACTACTCATAGAAGTCGTATTACTCCCAGTTCAATACTAGCAGCATCACCAGGAAAAACTCATCACTTATCACCAAACCTTCCATAAGCTGTAGCGGCAGGGCAAAACTTCCTCCACATCAGAGCACCAGATTACCTCTTCAGGCGGAGATAGACCAGCAAGACAGCAGCCGTGACGGCGGCGCCGGCGGCCGCAGCCGCCGCTATCCCCTGCCACGCGAACTCCACCTCCTTCGGGGCCTCAGCCTCCGGGGCTGCATCCCTGTCCTTTGCAGTGGTGGCGGCAGCAGCGGATGCCTTCAGGGCCTTGATCTCCTCCTCGAGCTTCAGCTTCTCCTGGCGCACGGCCTCCACCTGCTTGGCGACCTCCTCGTGCTTGCGCTTGTCCATCTCGTGCTCACCCTTCTCGATCTTGAAGGCGACCTGGAGGCGCTCGAGCTCAGCGCGGAGCTCCGCTGCCTCCTTCTCGGACGAGGCGGCCGCCTCCTCCGCGAGGGTGACCGCCTCCCGGGCCTGCATGAAGGTCCCCTCGATGCGGTGCGCATCCGCGGCGATGGTCTGGTTCTCGCGGCGCGCCTCGGCGAGCTTCTCCTCCAGCTCCTGCTTGGCGGCGCGGAGGTCCTCGATCTCGGCGCGGGCGGCGACGGCGGCGTAGGACTTGGTGCCGTTGGTGCCGGCCTCACCCTTCTCCTCCTCCTCGGGGACTCCGCCGTTGGGCGCGGGGTCCTCAGCGACGACGGCCGCGTAGGACTTGCCGGCGTGGGCGACGGGGACCTGCTCCTCCTCTGCAGCGCCGCCGTTGGGCGCGGCGGCGGGGGCGGCGAGGGTTTCGTTGCCGTTCTCCATGGGTTGTGGGTTTCGGGGGCTGGGGCTTCTGTGTGCTTGAGATTGATGCGGCGGCGGGCGGGGTGGAATGGGATGGGAAAGGCACTGGAAAAGGAGAGGCTTCTTTCTTTCTCCTCTTTCCTCGCAGCTTGGTGAGCGGGTTGAGAAATATCTGGAAGCGTAGTTGCGCTTAGCTCCACCGACGGGTGGGGCATGGGCTGAGCGTCGCACAGGCGACCATACCTGTCAGTTAGGCGTAACCGCCTGACGGGTGTGCGTGACGGCGACAGTGAAGCGGAGGTGGTATTTGCGTGTCCAGGAAGTTGATGCCCGAAGATCAGGAACAATGGAACGGCGTTATCTCCGCTCTCGTGTGGTAGTGCGCTGCATCATGATTCACGGCCGTGGCTCCTGCTTGTGGGCCCGCGTGGCATCGCAGACAGCACGTTGAGTCGTGGAGAAAAGGGCTGTTGCCATGTGGCCAGTGTGGTCGGCAGTTTCGATTGGGCTGCTCCCCCAGTGTATTCCGTCTGAAGTGTGAACTGGGCTTGGGCTGGCTTTTCCAATCGTCAAAGATGGGCCGTTTCTCCCATCTTCTTTGGGAAATTCTGGGAGGAACAGCCGCAACGATCGCTAGTCCCCACCCCAATCTCTTCCGCCGCGAATCGAAACCCTAGCGTCGCCGAGCTCCCAGCTCCCCAGCTCCGGAGGACGCCGCCGCTCGGAACCGACCGAAGGCAGAGGCAACCGCCAGCCACGCCTCAGCCATGGATCTGGAGATCGTGGGGCGCCACGCCCTGCTGTTCGACGACGACGCGACGGCGGAGGTCGTTAACTCCGGCGGCTCCCTCGTCCCCTGGGCCGCCGTCGGCGCAGCGGACCTCCTACTAGACCGCCACGACGTTCGCCACCTCCTGGACCGCGTCCCCCGCGCCCGCGCCGCTCCTACTCCGCCGCCCTCCTATCCGGACCCTCCCCGACGGCGTCTCTGAAGCCGAGCTCGATCGCGAGCGCTTCCTCGATCTACCCGCTGATGATGGCGGTGGCGGCGACGCCGATGACGGAACTCGAGATGCCCACCCCTCAGGTATAAATTTCTTCTCCTTTGCTCCTGACGCGACACCTAACTTCCTGTATAGTCGGATGTTGAACTTCTTGTTGTGGTCGCTTTGTGTTCAAGTATGCACTATTCTACCATTTCTTTTCAAATGTGGCTCTGCATGCAGTATCGTTCCTGGCTGAAGCTGAAGATCTTTCTCTGTTATCTGCCTGAGGTGCAATAGAATGGATTTTCTGTAGGATATCAAACCAAATTTGTCGTGATCAATTAAGAATTGCTCGTATACCTGTGAGATATGTTTGCAGGATAACCCATGAAATGCTAAAAACATATAGGGGTCATATTGGGATACTGTTTGCTTGTTTGTTAATTGCCTGTTTTGATAATTATCTTAATATTTTATAATTTGTCATGGATTCATGTGTTGGAATCCTGCCATTCCAGACACTACTGAATGATTCATACTGCTCCAATCTAAGCCCTGTTGTAAACAAACATGAGGTTAGTAGTTCTATTTTTGTTGGATATACTGAAACATATAACTATTGTGATCTTGACGGCTTGAAAATATCTGAGCAGAAAATTTATAAGAATATCTCTGGAGTTTCTTCTTTAGTAAAGTTCACAGCTATCTATCTGCCTATTAAAGATATTTCGCACATTGAAGTTGTGGGTGCTATTTGAATTCATATAGTAACTTTGTGCCTGCATGTTTTCTTCCCTGCTCCTGAATAATTTTTATTTCTGTTTTCTATGTAATGTATTAGCTAACATATCCTGTTTGATCAGGAGATGAGGAAGGTACTGGTCAGGGTGGCTATAATGCTGTCCCTTTCTCCTATGGCAGTGCTGCAGATTCAGATGATCCAAATTCTTCAAGCTCGTATTATCGCCCATCGTTTTATGTCCCAGAAAGCTTGTTGAATAAGCTGGTTAGTATGGATGCTTTAACTTCTCACTCTCAACCTTATTTCGTTCCAAATGTGATTGGATTTTATTTCTTTATATATCCTATTAATTTTGTTCAGTTGATCCAGCGATTATTGTCCAAGGTGCATATGTTCTTCTAAGGATTAAATGCCTGTTTCAGATGATTGGAGCAGAGATGAAGTTCCTTGTTTCCTTGCAATGTATCTTGACGTAAGGAGTAGGCAGGTGGGATTAGAATGATTCAAATGCTACATATAACAAAACTGACATGGGATGGATGTTCTATGATATACTAGTTTTTTGTGCTAATTTTATTTCTGTTTGATTATCTTGGGCCTTTATGTTCTTTGACCCTTGCTGAGACATTTCCTTGTACTCCATGTCTTTTAATTTACAGCCTCCATCTGAGAAAGTGCACCAGATAATTGCAAGAACGGCTTTATTTGTCAGTAAGCATGGAGGGCAGTCGGAGATTGTTTTAAGGGTCAAGCAGGGAAGTAATCCAACATTTGGATTCTTGATGCCTGATCATCATCTTCACAGCTACTTCCGGTACCTTGTTGATCATCCTCAACTACTCAAAGATGGTGCGGATGCTGAAGACACAGATAGAGACGACAAAAGGCTTAATACTGAGACTGGGTCTGCTCCATCTGGTGGGGCTTTATCATTACTTGGGACTGCGTATGACTCAGGAGATGAGGAGGAAGGCACAATTCCTGCTAGCACAAAGAATGGGACCAGTACTTCCGTGCAGAGTCATGGAAATCCTGCATCCATTCTTCCTGACAATGAAGAATTACAGAAAGATCAGACCGTGGCAGCAGAGTCAGTGGGTAAAACAATTCTGATGAAGAAGAATCCAGTGCTTACTGGGAACAGCTTAGTTGCTGCTCAGCAAGAAAAGGCTAAAGACGCAGCTGTGAAATCACAAGGCACTAAATCAGGCTTCGCTGAAACAAAAGACATGATTCTGGAACCACCATCTTTCTTGAAGCGCACAATGGAGAAAATAGTTGAGTTTATTCTTAGAAATGGGAAGGAGTTTGAGGAAAAACTTATTGATCAAGACAGAACAACGGGGAGGTTTCCGTTTCTTATATCTTCTAATCCATATCACTCATACTACCTCAAGATGCTCCAGGACACCCACGAGGTAATTTGAGTCACACTAGCTTATGCATTAAGCTTGTAGGATTTGTATTATAACCCCCTGTCTTGCATCATTTTCGTGTCATTACCCTCACCTCTAGTATATTATTTGTTTAACTAAGTATTTATCAGATCTTTGCTCTTGTTATTTTTAATTAAATACATACAATTATATTTAGTCACATTAAGCAGTTTGCTACTGAATATATGTTATAAAACTCACAATTTATAGAATAGATTCCACAGTTTCAAGTTTCAATTCGCATTAAGAGTTGTATTTTTGCTTCAGTTAATATTATTTCTAATGTCAGGTGCTTTATATCCTTCTTGGGGACTCTTAATGTGCATTCGAAAGTTTTTCTATTCTTTTTTTTCCTGGCATCTGGTTTTTTTTCTATTGGATGGTCCTTAAAATTTTGGAATCTTAAAAAAATAGATGTGTTTCTGTACTACCGTTATAAATTCTGATGGCTTTGGTGTGTTTAGTGTCTATAATTCTTTTTTTTTCCTTTCGAAGTGCACATGATGTCTTACACTTGATCTCTGAACTTCAGGTAAGTTCACATGTGGAAACTATGATAGCTGATGCACAACTTTCCTTCTCCCCATTTGTTGTCGAATTGCCTGTCACTAGTAATTTATTTATTGTAACCATGTAATGCCACACTAGTTCAAGGTTTTACTCTAATGTTGCTTATTTCCGAAAGGTTTTACTCTTTACAAACATGATTTGTTATTGGTTGTATCATGTTTATTTGAATTAGCTTCTGAATCTCTGTTATTTATTTTGATTTATTTAATGCTGTTACTTTCTATTTGCTAACATTCTTTTTTTATCTCATCTTGTATGGAGCTCTTGAGAAGAACATTTTGCAGCTACAATATTATTCGATTGTAATTATTTGTTGTTTCTCTTTGACACCCTGGGGAATAATAGACTGCTTTCTATAGAATTAGTAACACCTGAACTTTACAAGAAACAGTTCAATTCCCACATGATTGGAAAATAAAAAGACCTCACTGCAAGCACTGTAATTTCTATTCCTATGGCTAGTACCTGTGGCAAATATTAACTGTGTTTTCTTTCAATTTTTTTGTTGATTGTGTAGTCCAAGTCTCATTGTAGAAGTCCTGAGAACAAGGACAGAAGAAATTCCGCCCAGCTGAAGGACAGAAGTCCTTCAGATCGCAAGGACCGTAGAAGCACTTCCCAGCGGAAAGATATTGGTCATGGCAAGGAACGATCCAGAAGTATGGAACGGCCTAATACTGTTATTGATACCCGTGCTCCTGACAGAAGCTCGGCAGAACCATCAGAGAAACAGCTACGTGACCATCAAGGGAAGGGTAAGTTCCACGTAGTTGTTGGGGTCAAGAAGGAACCTCCTCGGAAGGTCACTGCAGATGAAGCTGCAGCTATTGTAATGGCTGCTACTCGTGGACTGAATAGTATGGAAGACACACGGAACACCATAAAGGAGATGAGGGACAGTGTTCCTACCCTTGTGAGTAATGATCGCTCGTCGAGCTTTGGAAGTTTCTCATCTTTACAGGGCCGAGATGCACCATCAAAACACACTTCTAATGGTGAAGCAGATACTTCTCTTACAAGTAGTGGGCAGCCAAAAAAGGAAGGTACCGGAATTATTGATGAGGATTGGATTGCAAACACTATTGCAAAAGCTGCTGCTGTTGCAGCCTCCAAAGAGGCAGATTCTTCTGAAGTTTCTATGACAAAGGAGCAGAAGCTAAAAGCTGAGAGGCTTCGGCGTGCAAAGATGTTTGCTGCAATAATCAAGAGTGGAGGCAGCAAGATGAACGATTTGGATACTGTAGCTGATCCATCTAATGAACCTACAAAGACTCCTCATTCTGATGATATGAATGTTCTGCCACCTGCAGCTAAGGAGCGTGAAGGTAGCTCTGTGCCCTTTGAAAGAGAAGGTTCAATTGTAGCAAAGGACGAGAAAGTCTCTGATGATGAGCGTAACAGGGTGAGAAAGTATAGAAAGAAGCATCACCCAGAATCTGATGAGGATAAAAATGATTCGGAGGAAAGCTATAAGCCCTCGAGGAAGAGGCACCGTTCAGTGCATTCAAGAGGCCATGGTAAGGATGTGCACAAGCACAAAAGCCACTCCAAAGATGGGGAATCAAGGCATCGTAGGCGCCAACATAGCTCTTCAGAAGATGAGCATGAGCACCGGAGTTCTAAATCAAGGCATCGACATAGGGACCGTGATCACTATGATGATGATGATTATAGGAGGTCACGCAGGCACCGGAGGGATCATCGCTCTAGTTCAAAAAGAAATTATGAGGATGACATAGATCAGATTGAGCAAACTCTAGGTCACTCGGAAGCCTCTCCGAGAACATCAGATCCAAAGATTGAACCAGATAAGCCGCCTATTGACACCGCTCAATCTTCAGGAGTAACTGAGGTGTCAAATGATCTGAGAGCAAAAATTAGAGCGATGTTACTTCAGAACCTGTAATATCATGTGTGAAGCAATGTAATGTTTGTAACTTATAACCCTGCACTCTGTTTGAGAGCTAATTTGCTCGGTCAACTAAATGTTCCTGTTATGTGCTCAAATGTGCAGTATTTTTGTTTTAGGGCCCCTTTGGTAGGGCTCTCAAAAAACAGATTCTTCAAAAAACGGATTCTTTACAAAATGGATTCTCTATAAAAACAGATTCTCTACCAAAATCGGATTTTTGAAGTGTTTGGCAAAACGGATTCTCATGGTTTTGCATATAGATGGAAGAAAAACAATGACAATAATACCCATGTTACCGAAAATACCAGAAGTGTAACTAGCATTCACACTTTGCACCAGGATATAGAAGAACAAAAAAGTAGATCTATTTTCAAGTCCAATATTACACACAACACTCAAGAAAGAAGAGAAGCTAGCTCTGGAGCAAGAAAAAAAAAGAGATAATACAAGCGTCTACAGCTCGATGGATTCGTAGGTGGTGTAATCCAGCATCCTGTGCGGGCACCACAGCACACTCGAGGCCACTTGCTTCGTTGCTTGTTACCTCTGGAGCAGGCCAGTGGCATTTTCTTTGTAATTTTCATCATGTGTAGGAGATAAATTGGTGTGGCGTATCCAGCATCCAGGTATGGTGGAGGAGCCGCAAGAAGCTACGGTTTTGCCGCTTTTGGCTCCTAGGCCAAATCGGAGAAGCGCTTCTGCGCCTAAGGAGCTGAATCCATTTTATTCCGATCTATTTGGCCAGCTCCTAGACAGCAAGAGCAGAATCCAGTGCAGAATCCGTTTTAGGGCCTGTTTGACAGGGCTGTTAGAGCAGCTCTTGGACCGGATTCTGTTCCTAGGTCAAGAATTTGCCCATACACTTTCATTTAAAACGGATTCTGCTCCTAGAATTAAGAAGCACTTCTCCAAAATGAACTAGAAGCCAAAAGCTTCAAAAACATAGCTCCTACAGCTCCTCAATCATTTCTAGAATCTATTTTGGTATCCCAAAGACTTGAGAATCTGTTTTACCAAACACCCTAAGAATCCGTTTGATAAAGAAACTGTTTTCTAGAGAAACTATTTTGGTAAAGGAGCTGTTTTAGAGGAGTCATGGCAAAAGGGCCCTTAGAATCCCTCAAACACGGCCTTACTATTTACGGCTCTCTTGATGGTATTTTTGTGTCTGCTAAAGGAAATTACCGAAAATTTTGTTGGTGTTCAGCTGTTACTGTTACCTGAGTGCACGGTGCTTGCCACTTTCCAGTCGTTATGTGCATTCATTTGTAGTTTCATATTCAGATTTTCTCGTATCAGAGGCTGGTGAATGGCAAGTATGTCAATTGAAAACACTAGCGTATTCCGGGTCACCGGGTGTAGGTATTCGATCCAATCAAACACATCCAGCCGAGTCCGACCCAACCCATTCACCCCAACGGGCTTGGATTCCCGTTTTCCTCACCGTTTCATTTCCCGTTTCGTTTCCCAACCGAGCGCCGAGGCATACTTAGTCTGGTTGCAGGATCGCAACCGTTCATCGCGGACCCGAAACCCACCGCATGGACAAAAGTAGGCCCACGCACGCGCAAATGGGTCGCAACTCGCAACCCACGCCTCGCCCACCGGCTCCGATCTGCTTCGGATCGGGTTGCGGGTTGTCGCCTTCCCCAACCCACCACCGCTCGCCGCCGGCCGCCGCCGACGAGGTCAGTCTTCCCCTATCCCGATCTCGCCCCGTCCGACCTCCCCCCTGCGGCTCCTTTCTTATCGGATCCGCTTACCCGAGCCATAACCCCTAGTTATAAGGAGCGGTCGGTGAGCCACCCCGTTGCCCGATTCATCGGAGTTTGACCGTTTGTGTGAGGGATGGTGATTCGACCTGTCTGAGATTTCGATTTTTGCGTTGTTTGGCGATTGCGAGATCAATTGCTTGTAGCAATTGATTTTATCTTAGTTTGAATTGGGGAGCTGTTGAGGTTGTGTGAAGCTTTGCTGGATGGTGCTCGTGTGTGTTTCCTCTATGGAGCTACACTGTTGCATCAATTTTTCTTGGATGTCCGAAGCATTCTTGTGTGTGTGTGTGTGTGCGCTCGTGTAGACATGAACGGGGAAGGTTATTCATCGAGGTTATACACCATTGTTGTCTGAGCTAGGAGAGGCATCACCATTTTGATCTGTTCATGGGTGAAAGGTTTTTTCTCGAATACGCAGGAGAGCTGCGCATCATCGTATTAAGAAGGCGCCCAAATAGCGCAAAGCGTTCATGATACAACGCTAACAACCGCAGTGTTAGCAACTCAGTGGGCTGCCCCACGACTGACGCCTCTATCTTAGCTAAACTGACTACTTAACAAATAACCAAGGTGCTTAGCGCCGGCCTTGATCCAATGATCCGCATCACCTTGAATTTGTCGTAGCAGCATTTGCGAAGTGCAGGAGGTGAAAGGTATCAATTGCTTGTGAGCGGAAGGTGTATTAGGCATATGTCAGCATTTAGGTTTAAGTTTTAATATCATTTATTTATGGTAAAAAAGAGGAAAATTGGTAGCCTTTTTTTTCTTTTCCATCTGTATGGCTTTATTGTTGTTCCAACACTATTACTAGCGTCATATGATTTATGATGTACTTCTTATGATGTGCTTCAGTAGGCGATTGCGGACGTGGCAGGCTGGCAGCATGCTGGAGCCAACAGCAATGGAAATGCCTATTCCTGGTGCAGTCAACAGCGCAGTGGTGCCTATACCTGCCCCCGTGGTTCACAATCCTCGTGCACGCAAATTGCGGTCTGCAGTTTGGCAGGACTTCACGAAGGAGCGTCGTGCCGATGGTAACTGTGTTGCTATCTGTAATCACTGCAAGAAGCAGCTCACAGCTACTAGCCGATCAGGCACTACACACCTGCGTAACCATCTAGCAATCTGCACCAGTACCTCCACACGCCGTGTTGGGAAGCGCCGGAAGCTTCTTGTGCGGCGTATTGTCCACCACAGAACTTCCAATGATGGGCAGTCTAGAGATGGCCATGCCTCAGGTGATGAACATGACATCGTGGGCACACACTTTGATCAAGAACTCAGCAGGAAAGATCTGGCACGGATGATTGTCCAGCATGGCTACCAGTTCTCTATGGTGGATGATGTGGGCTTCCAAAGGTTTGTTAAGAACCTCCAGCCTCAGTTCAGGATGGTTTCATATGACACGGTGGTGGCTGATAGCATGGAAATTTATGAAGCAGAGAGGCTTAAGCTACAGGATGTGCTCTTCAAGGCCCCCTGCCGGGTTAGTGTCTCAGTTGATATGTGGCGCTCAAGGGCACAGGTAAACTACTTGTGGTTGACCTGCCACTTTATTGAGCATGCCAATGAAGAGTGGAAACTTAGAAAAAAATCCTCAACCTTGTGCCTATGGAGAAACCTTTAACAGCTGATCAGATTGCTAATGTTATTCTAGATAAATTGCACAATTGGGGTATTGACAGAAAGCTAGCTGTTGTTGTGCTAGACAATTGTACTGGTGGTGAAATTATTGCCAGGGAGCTTGTCAGAGTTTTGCAGCCTAGGAGACTTCTATTAAATGGAGATCTATTCCATGTTCACTCTTGTGCTCATATTCTAAACCTCTCAGTCCAAGAAAGCTGGGAACAGGCATCTGATATATGTGGTAGGGTCCGCAAGATGGTTAACTATATCAAGTTCGAAAAGTTCCAAAAGTTTCAGGATATCTCAAAGCATATGGATCAAAAGCCGTTAGTTATTGATTCTCCTGATGACTGGCCTTCAACGTTCTTGATGTTTGAGTCCGCATGCTACTATCATGATGTGCTTGTGCGCATGGCAGAACAAGAAGGGCAGTACGATACTTTTCTGGCCCCTAATGACTGGGCTGATGTTAAAGCCCTCACTGAAATACTAGATGTAGTCTATAATGCTATGGTGAAGTTTCCGGTGAAAAATCCGACTGCAAATCTCTATTTCAATGAGATGTGTGAGATTCATGTTCTTTTGAGGACCTGGCGTAACAGTCCATCTCCTGTTGTTTCCAAAGTGGCTGGCCAGATGCTTTCAAAATTTGAGGGATACTGGGATCGTACCAGGCCTGTGATGGCATTTGCTTCTATCCTTGATCCTCGTTACAAGATGAAGTCCCTCGAGTACTTTTTTAGGCTCATTTACGCAGATGAGCAATTCACAGCAAAGACTATGATAGATGTCATGCAGAATACCTTTCACAATCTGTACAGTGATTACAAACATCAATCATCAGATTTATGGAAGAGTCCATCCGCCCTCTGTTACTCTAGAAACAGTAGCTCTTGCATGGGCTCTATGTACAATGATGGAGATGAATCTAAGACCTTCTCTCGTATCACATTATCTGATGCTCGACGGGGACTTGATCAGTATATACAGGAGACGTCATCAGGCCAATCCTTAAAGTCTGACTTGGAGATGTATCTTGAGGAAGCGGTCTATCGCTCAAAAGAAGGGAATCAGGATAGTTTTGACATTTTGGGATGGTGGAAGGCCTTTGCAGCCAAGTATCCCGTACTTTCTCAAATGGCTCGTGATATTTTAGCAATCCCTGTATCCATTGTGCCGCTTGACACTGAGGCACGCATACTAAATGAGTATCTCAGTACTTTGGACCCTTCAGCAGTCCAGGCACTGGTGTGTGCACAAGATTGGTTAAGGGGAGAAATGGAAGGTATCAAGTAGTATACCAGATACATTTTACTTTCATTTTAACTGGTGTGTTCACTGTTGTAAAGATTCATGTTTGCTCCATACTTATAGCATTGTGCTGTTATTCTGCAGTTTCTGGTTCAGATGGTCATGCGGATGACCGAGCACTGCAAGTGCATGGTGATGAACTTGTTATGGTATCAAAATAGGTATTACATCGGAAGCACTGCACTTATCTCTGTTTATGCTGAATGCCCTTTTATATTATAGCCATTGGTGAAGATGTGTATACATGCAATTTTCTGGTATCTGTCCATTACCATTTAATGGTCTCCATGAAAAAAAAACTCAAAAGGCACTAAACACACATAGATGGGCATATAACTGTTCAGTGATCAGTATTGTACAATCTACAGTTTCTGTTGCTGATTCGTATTTAGCTTATATGCCCTTAACAGATGAGTAACTACTACCTCTAAATTCCAATTTATGAAGTTTATTATAGATTCAAAACGTACATTTGTTCTACATGGTTGTTATTGAGATGGGAGTCATGAAAATACAAAAAAAAAATATTAGATGTTGGAACTTGAAAGGGCCATTTGCAGCAAGCAATTGAGACATGCAGTATTGTCAAATTCTTGGAGCCTACTGATTGTGCTGTGTCTTTAGTTATCAATACTGATTTTAACTCAAGTCATTTCTTTACCCTCTGTCAGTGACATTGATCATAACCGTAAAAGACCATGTTCAATAATCATTTCTGTTTTAGTGCAATCATTATTGTTACAATGACATCTCTTAATTATTAGTGCATTTTATTTATATAGTTGAATCTGCCCTCTTGTTCCCAGTAGTGAATCTTTAATCGAGAAACTGACTGCCGGGATACTTTGTGCATAAAGCCGCATGATGTGATATATCAGGGCCTACAAAATTACATTAAGATACTAATTACAGATTGTTGGAGAATGAAAACTGTACAGACGCACACAAACACATAGTAGTACATAGAAACTAGACTGCAATCTTTGTGTCTAGAACTGGCTATACTAAATGCTCCAGAAATGTGTATCTTACCCGTCCATGCAGTGTGTGTTATTCTTTGTCCCTAGTCCCTACTCTCGTGCATTTACATTGTTGAAGTATCATGATGATAGCAATAGCAACTGCTTGCTGCCTTCTATACGTTCGTTTGATTATAAGGTCATCACATCTCTAACCGATTTAACATGTCCAGGACATCTTAAAGAAGGCTTCTGAGAAGACCGAAGGCGTGAAAACTATATAATTTATTAAGAATAGTGGTAGTCTCATGTAAATGTATCGTTCTAGTTCTAGATTTTGACTTGTACAATGGATTCCTAGAATCAGATCCAAGAAAATTATCCAGCTATGTACTGCCAGTCCAAACTGCCTACCTTGTACTCGTGACTTAATGTGTGTTATTCTGCCCAGCTAGGTATTTGCTGAGAGGTTTCTCAATATCGCTCTAGCCGTTCAAACTGCTCTCCTGGGCTGGACAGAATTGAGTTCAATATAGTACGAAAGATGGCCGCGGCACCATATTTTAATTCTGAAGATTTCAACTGAGCTTGACCCAAACACGCATCCTGTTGTGTCGCACAGGTTTGATGATTTTTTTTATGATATAAGGGCCTTTGCTGATCGTAAACAACGAAGTCGTGCTTGTCAGTGCTTTGCTAGCAGGTGCTGTGTATATAGTAATATATTATTATCATCTGGCAACGATTATTCCAAGCAAAATAGATACAATGGAGCATATCAGGTGAAAACTGGTAAGCGTTGAAAATGTACAAACTTTCAATATCAGCCGTATGGATCGTGTATCAATGGTCAAGATTCAGTCAGTCAAGTTCACATGCATGTGGTAAATATGCAGCTACCTCCTTCACATTTCTAAAATCTTGGAGCTCATTATAAGATGCACAATCTCCACCGGTAGATTATATACGATCCAACGGCTGATATTGAAAGTTTTTACATTTTCAATACTTATCTAGTTTTCACTTTATGCTCCCTCACGAAGTTAATGGAAGTCTCTTTCCATTAAAAAAAAATAACTTAGCCTTACGTTGCCTCACCGCTGGTTTCCTTCTTCCTCGGCACTTCCGCTTGCATCCACGAGCACGAAACATGCGTTGCTGTTTGCGCTGACACACGCAACACGTACGAAATTTTCATCCGACATGCCAAGCGCGCATCGTGGTGACTGCTGACGCAATGTATTATTCCCGCATGCCCATACCGCTGTACGTCACCTGGCGGCAGGCACGCCGGAGCAGTGAAAGGTCCACGCTGCCGCGCGCTGGACTGGAGTGAAGGTCACCGGAATAGTTGACCCTGCTAAAGTTTCAGAGCTAGACTGCAATCTTTGTGCCGACAATGATCTGTATTTGCATCAAACTCATATAGCAAAGGTCTGAGTTGCCAGTCCCCTGGTTGCTGAAGGAAGTTGTGTTGTCGTAGAATATTCACCAGAATTTAGCTATCCGATATGAAGTTCGTGTCTTGAAAATTTAGGGCTTTTGCCACCCGAGATGCAAGTAGCATTGTTTGGGCTTCGGCATGGAGAGGATCCCTGGTGATTGGAGCCACGACTTGAATTGAGATTATGGAGGTGATTGGAGTTGCCGTGTTGTGGATGAACAGGCCAATCCCTGCTTTTCTCTGTTGATTGTGGCTGCTGCATGGAGCAATGGCAGCATCCATATGACATCTAGGACCTAGGACTAGGAGCAGTATAGATTGTCCACTATGTGGACTGCTTGATCTATCTGCCGTAGACTCCCTTTGGTCCTGAATTGGGGTCTGCATAAGCCGTCGCTGCTGCTGTCCTGTTTATGTAGCCTGTTCGCCATTGGGAGTGCCTTCCAATTGCATCTGCACTTGTAGCTGAGGTGTCGTCACTGCCAATTGAGGTGGCAAGTTCTCTACACTTGTAGTCTGGCCCGACCCCTGTTCGCCTTGGCTATCAACGGATGGGCTCCGTTGATGTTTGATGTCCGCCCTGACTCCCCCAAGTACCTGCAAAACAGACCATTGACGGCGGTCAAAGCAGTCGTCATTCCTTGCCTTCCAAATGTGCCAAAGTGTGGATAACACCTCCTAAATTTTCTCGCTACTCGAAGTGGATGGCAGGAGGTATGCAATTTGTGCCTGTACGCCTTGGTCTCCGGTGGGCAAAGTATCCGATCTCACCGGATTATCTCCTGCAAACCAAATTGCTCTAGCAAAGGGACATTGAAAAAAAAAGAGATGAGCATCAGTTTCTGTAATGTTACAGAGCTTGCAATTTTGATCAATTCGGGTTGAATTTTTTCCTTCCCTCTTGCCTGTTGCGAGAGTCTGCCTGAGTAGTCTCCAGGCAAAGGTTTTCATCTTTGGCTGGATGATATTGAGTTTCCAAATGACCTGCAAAAAAGCAAGAATTTAGGCCCTGCTTCCCGTGAGTGGTATCAGCTGATAGCGTCTCATTGCTTGGAGTTTATGTGCCTCTTTGGTGGTGCACTGTCTAGAGGTCGCCGGAGTCCAACAAAGGATGTCTCCATGATCCGCATTGGTGATCGGTACCTGCAAGATAGTTAGGGCAGCCTGCTGGTCGAAGACCTGCTCAATTTTGTGGCCATCCCATTGACGGGTTCCTGGAAGCCAGAGGTCTGACACCCTATTGGGCAGAGGTTGTATCTGATTAGGATAGATTAGGAGATCATGCATGTGATTCCAAAGAGTGCACCAAGGATGGGTCCAGATGTTTGTGTTGCCACTACAGATTTGGTAGGAACATTGCTCTGTGAAACCCGGTCTGATTGCAAGGATGGAGCTCCAAAAGACTGATTTGGGAAGGTTAATTGGAGCAGTTCAGAATGAAGCATAGGGAAAATATTTAGCTATGAGAATAGCCGAGAGGAAGAAATCTTGCTGATTGGCAATCCTCCAAGCCGTGTTGAAAAGAAGGCTTTTGTTGACAGTAGCTAAGTCTCTAATATCAAGGCCTCCCCTGTTTTTAGGGATGGTTAGATCATTCTAGGCTCTGAAATGGATTGGAGTGTGAATTGGATCCTTCTGAATTCCTGCCCACCAGAATTTGCGGAAGATCGAGTTAAGCTTGGCTAGGAATTTCTTTTGTGAAGATGATGTTTGCCATGTAATAGACGGGAATAGAAGCATTCCTCTAATACCAAGACAATAATAATGAAGAGAAAGGTTCAGGTGTTACAAGCGGCACTACCGGAAAACGAAAATTCGCCGTGTGCCTGCGGCACAAGGCGAAGGCCAAAATATACACCGTATTGTTTTTTACCGTAGGTGACCTACGGTGAAGCCCCGACGGTGACAATTTTTGACGGCAAAACCGATTTTGCCGTGTGTATTTTATGGAACACACGGCAAAGCGTTTCGTCGTGTGTCACCGCCGGCACACGGCGAAGTTTTCACAATTGTCGTGTGCCCCGACAAAGGCACACGGCAAACATGGATTTTTTTTCTAAAAAAAAATTGGCACCATCCCGCCGGCAACGCCGCAGCCGAGGAGAGCACGGCGACCAACCCACACACACGAGAGAGAGAGAGAGAGATCTGCCGTCGCTCCTCGCGCCGCCGCCGCGCCACTCCCCGTCGCGCCTGGTCAAGCCGCCGCTGCCGCCGTGTCCGGCCCCGCCACACCGCCGCCGCCGCGCCGGCCAAGCCGCCGCCACCGCGTCTAGCCCGTCGCGCCTGGCCCCGTCGGGCCTGGCCGAGCCGTCGCCGCCGCTCCGGCCCCGTCGGGCCTGGCCGAGCCGCCACCGCCGCGCGTCGGACGCCGCGCCTGTCCGAGCCGCCGCCGTCGCGCTCGGCCGAG
Source organism: Chloris gayana (assembly GCA_031894775.1). Classification (NCBI taxonomy): domain Eukaryota; kingdom Viridiplantae; phylum Streptophyta; class Magnoliopsida; order Poales; family Poaceae; genus Chloris; species Chloris gayana. The sequence goes on from JAUNZO010000062.1 coordinate 57,212, forward strand.
CCGCCACCGTGCGCCTGTGCGTGACCCGCCACGGCTGGCTGCACCTGCCCCTGTTGCGCCGCCGTCGGGGTCCGACCACTGCCGTGCTAGCTGAGAGAGAGAGAGAGAGAGGGGAAGCGGGAGAGAGAGAGGCACCGAGAGATCTAGAGGAGAAGAGATATTGTAACAGTTGTGAGAGAGAGAGGATGAGGAGATAAGTCTCCGTAAAAATCTCGGATTCGATGTGCGCGAATGAGTTTGCCATGTGGCAGGAAAAATTGCACACGGCAAATTAGTTCTTTACCGTGTGCAACAGTCACGAGCACACGGCAAAGAGAATTTCTATTTGAGTTGTTGAAATATTATGTGTTAGCTATTGTCTTTAAAAAATTTATTGTCTATTATCGTTAGAAATATTATGTGTTATTGTTGTCTTTAGAAAATTATGAAGTGCAATTCTAAGGAAGCGGGAGAGAGAGAGGCACCGAGAGATCTAGAGGAGAAGAGATATTGTAACAGTTGTGAGAGAGAGAGAATGAGGAGATAAGTCTCCGTAAAAATCTCGGATTCGATGTGCGCGAATGAGTTTGCCATGTGGCAGGAAAAATTGCACACGGCAAATTAGTTCTTTACCGTGTGCAACAGTCACAGGCACACGGCAAAGAGAATTTCTATTTGAGTTGTTGAAATATTATGTGTTAGCTATTGTCTTTAAAAAAATTATTGTCTATTATCGTTAGAAATATTATGTGTTATTGTTGTCTTTAGAAAATTATGAAGTGCAATTCTAATTCGAATGTTATTGTTTCTCCGATCGTAACCTTATCTTCTCTATTGTCTATAAAACTTCTTCAGAAAAGCTTCAGTTTATAAGCATTGTACATGACACGAGACTCCGTACATGATAAAAGGATATACTCGACAAATCTCATGAATTTCAGACTTCGTTTGAATACGATTTAAATACTATTTTATCCCATGATAGTTCAAATATTTCGTGAATACGACTTTCGAAATTTCATTTTAACTACCAGATAAGGCCTTACACTTACATCAAAATCATAAATATCATTTTTTAGTTATTTTATTTTAGTATTTTATGCATTTACAGTTCAAATTAGACTTATACAAAAATAATCTTTTAAGTGAAATAAATTGGTTAAATATAGTAAACGTAGTGAGAACTACCACAAATTTGAACATAGAGTAGCAAACAATATATGTGAAGATGACATAAAGTTTTAGAGGTGAATGACAACTTTTGTTTTAGTTTGCCGTGTATCAAGAAAAAAACACACGGCAAAAATCATTTTTTGTCGTGTGCCAAGAGGAAACATACGACAAACATCACTCTTTGCCGTGTGCCACATTTTGGGACACGGCAAAGAGTGATGTTTGTCGTATGCCTCCTTTTGACGCACGGCAAATTGTTGATTTACCGTATGTCTTATGTTTGCCGTGTGTTTGACAAGAAAGACACGGCAAAGAGGCTCTTTGCTGTGTACCCATCGAAAAACACACGGCAAACATTTTGACACACGGCGAATTTTCGTTTTCCGGTACTGCGAGTTAGGTGTTACCGTGTTACCAATTTTTTTGCACCTCTATAATGCTCAAAACATTCCAACAAAAATATGAATGTATAGCTCATGTCACCTTCAACTAACATGCAAAAGTTAAGTTGCAACGGAGACACACAAAAAATATAATAAAAAAGAGAAATCATCCCGTGAACAGTAGCGGGTTGTGGGTTTAATGTGAACAGTTGTAACCCGCACTGTTCATATGCTGATTTCTCTTTTTTGTTACATTTTTTGTAAGTCTCCGTTACAACTCAATTTTTGCATGTTAGTAGAAGGTAACATGAGCTATCCATTCATATTTTTGTTAGAATGATTTGAGCATTATAGAGGTGTAAAAAATTTGATAACACGGTAACACCTGAACCTTTCTCATAATAATGAAAGAGGAGAAGACATATATATCATTCATTTTACACTACCTCATTAATTCTCTACCCATCATCAATCCATCAACTTTTATCTTATCTATAGAAATGTTTATATTGTGAAATAAAATTAAAATCCTTAAAATGCTTACATATAAGAATAGAGAGGTAGCACTTTAACACTAAGAAACGAACAGGCCCTAAAGCAATCAACACGTTCTGATCGGTATAACGGAGTCCACGGTGGAAATACTTTAGTCAGAATGCTTGAATCGCCGTTCAGAATTTTCTAGCTACCACAAGAAACACAACACGTTCTGATGGGTGTGACGGTGCCCACGCGGAAAGACTTCAGTCTGAATGCTTGAATCGCCGTTCAAAGAAATTTCGTTTAAGGAATTTTCCTAGCCAGTACTAGTGCAAGTAACTACAAAAGCTCCCTGAACGAGGGATGCGGCTTCGGTGCTCCCGTGTGCGTGCTCCTGTCCATGCTCCGGCTACGTGGCACAATTCCATTGGTTCTCGTTATTTACGAGCCCCAGCACGGTAAGGGGCGACCGTCCACACATAACGGCGTTAGCTGCGTTAGCTTTTTCACCGGTATGCTCATTCTCCGTTCCCCATCGCTAATCCTTCAATTCATTCAGAGCTTCGGGATATCCTGATTTTGATGGGGTCTGCTCATTCTCCGTTCCCATGGCTAATCCTTCGAATCATCCAGGGGATCATGATGTGCATGGGATCTGATCTACATAATTCATCAAGGAAACCTTGATCTGAGGCTCAACTCAATCTGGCTGCGGAAGATTGCTGCGGAAGATTCCAATTTGAGTATTCTATCTGTTTTTTGAGGTTGCATTCACTTTGTTTGAAAAGGATGCCGACGATTATTGATGCTGCAGTTCAATTCAGCGGGCATTAAGATGATCTGTGGCTTCATCTTGGCGGAGGACATCAATTCTGAAACAAAGTGATAGCATAGATTCATCTGTGCAGGAAGGGCATGGATACGAGTCCCTGACATCATTCAATTCAAGTATACGAGCTTCTCCGTACGAGACCTTACGGAGAAGACGATGGACGCACAACGAACTGGAGAATGGAAAAAAGTAACAACGTTGTTATCTCGACGTCATAGCATGCTGGGCCACCAAAAAACTGAGAACCAATAGCAAGGAGCCACGTCATGGGTGCAGGCATGGGAGCATAGTTTGGGAGCAGGGAAGCCGTGTCCCTGAACGAGCTGAACGAGGGGGAAATGAAATTCTTATCTGGTAGTATAATAATATCAATGTTACTACACGCAAAACAATAGTATGTATACGCTCCCGGACCAAGACGCTTCATTCCCAGCTTCTCCAGCCGTGCCCTCCTTCGCGTTCACGCGAGCAGGCGTCGTGATTGGTGGTCATCGCTCACCAGGTCATCACCATCGATTTCGGACCTGCAAGGTCAGTAAACAACATTGTCAGGGTTGATTGCAAATCAGTTTCTTCGGTATATTCTTGCAAGCGGACAAAAGCACTGAAACTAGCTGAGGCAGAAAAAATTACTGAAAATGAAAATTTACTCCAACACACAAGGAAACAGACAGAGACACATGATACGAAGATCAAGCCAACGTCATGTACACATCGAGTATCAGGGACAACCTACACAGTTACATGTATTTGTGAAACACAACACAGTATGAACAATGTAAAAGCAAATAAGCGCATTTTGGATTCAGATGAGTTTGGGCTGAAATCAAATTGAGTTATTAGTGATCACTAAGATACGGATATCCTTCTTCAAGGGAATTTGTGTTTAAGACGTGTAGAAGTCAAATGTTTACTTCTTCTAGAAATTGCAAAAAAAATATTTATTAAAAATGAGAAATTGCACAGTTGGTATGTAGTAACACCATCTTGCAATGGTTAACAGCAGATCTTATTCGTTAGTTATATGGTGTATTTTAAATCAAACAACAGATACCAAGAGAAAAATGAACCGAAGGAAAAGTTTCAGACCTTGCCATATTTACATGTAATTAAAAGTTCCACGAAAATTGCATGTAAACAACATAGTATTTTACATGTAAACAGATCCCACAGGCAATCCAAAATAAGAAAAAAAATTGGCCGATACTGACCCACAAATTTGTACGTATATCATATCCAGCGTTACACCTAGTATATTGTGAAACTAGTGTCTTCAAGACTTTCAACTACCGCGAAATATAAGTACCACCCGTTCCTTTTATGTAACCTCTAAAGTGAGCCAATAAGGCAATGATTTCAGAAGAAGCAGTTTGTTAGGACACTCATGAAAAGCTAATAAGAACATAGAGCAAACATTGATTGCTTTTAAGGAGGCCCATCAATAGACTCGTGCAGATCATGTAGTGAGTACGGAGAGGAAAAACAAAAGTAATGATAATTGATCTGCGTAAGGACCTAGGGGCCTGCAACAATCTACTCGCTATTATCAAATCTTAGTGCAATTCAATGCTTTACCAAATGAAGAAGTAAAAAATGAGATGCTAAAGCTTTGGTAGTTTTATTCGGTTGATAATGCAATATGTAATTATAGTTACACGTGTAGTATGAATTTTAGAAGGGACAGTTACAGACCTTATCTTGGCATTTTGGTCTAAATAAAAAAAAATCACGGCTGCAAGACTACATCGGAGAAAGTATAAGGAGGTCGACAGAAAGTAACATTTTTTCCTGATGAGTGCTTGAACATGAGGTAATGCACATCAGATCAGATGAAGGATGCTAACTTCATTGTCCATCGAGCCCCAAAAAAATGTAAGTATGAGGATGCAGTTCACCGACAATTTTCACTCGAGAAAACAGTCGTATGAGGATTTCAATCCTGGATTCCCGGTACAAAATAATTGTGCAATCAGTATTCAGTACTAGACTACAAACGCATGTCATTTTATAAAATAACTGGTGCAGTCAGTATTCAGGGTGGTTATAGGTAAACTATGGCTGCAACCCAAGCACGCGACCATCAACAACGTTTCAGTATAAGGCACTTGACAGACAGAAGCAGATATGTGACTACCAATCCAACGGGCTACTACTAAAGTTGTATTTACTCTATTGGAGCCCAGATCTGGTAGCTCTCTATTAGCCATGATCCTCGCGCTCGAAACGGTGCTGTGAAAAAACTAAAAAAGGGCACTAGTTTTGCATGAAAGCTTTTACATATATGACATGATAGTCGATGCATATATGTTTGGCCCAAAGAAACCAGCGGATTGTTTCTATGACTACATATGCGAGCGGAAATAAGCTGCACCTCAGCTTGGCACCTGACCAGAGCAGAAACAACCGAACCGGCTGAAGAACAGGTAAAGAGAGGCAGTACTAGCACAAGTGAAATGCAGAGGCCAAGGAGGCTGGTTGGGACACATGAAAATGAGTTTAGCTATGTAGCGTAGCTCACCTTGTCCTCCGCGCCCACGTCGTGCTTCCGACGCGGCCATGGCGGTCTGGGGCGAGGCTTTCGGTCCCCGTCCGTGGCCATTTGCTGGTCCTCTCGATCTTTCACCCGCTCGGCACGGCAGTGACGAGGATTGAGGAGCGAGGAACGAGCAGGAAGGAAGCAATGTGGGCAAAGGGAGGGCCGTGTGTCTCCCAAAGAAGGAAGCGGTGTTAAACCCAAGCAGAGGGAGGGGCGGAGGGCAGCCTACTTCGTGTTCTTGTGGAGAGAGAGAGGGAGAGAGAGCAGGGGCAAAAGGAAAGGAGGGAGCAAAGGAGCAATGGGTGTCAGCTGCTTTTTCCGGGAGGTCGCACAGTACCCGCTGCCACACCGCTGGCAGCTCTTCTCGCTCTCCAATGCATCAACGCGTACGCGTGCGCGCTCGTGTCTTCCTCACATGTTCAACGCCGAACGCGAACTGGATCCACCCGTCAGTGGCTAAAACGGCGCGCTTAGGCCCACGCGAAAAGTTGTTAGCGAGGTGTTCGAGACACTGCCAGTGGGACCGGCTGGAAAAAACGTGGACCACATGGCAGCCAGTGGCGAAGAGGTTAGCGCTTCTCATCTCTCAGCAGCCCTCTCGGAAAGCTGAGAGCATGGTGCTTCCGGTTTTGGACGGTGGTGGCGTCGCGCGTGGCCGCCGCAGTAGTAGGCGCGGCGGCTCTTTTTCCTCGCTGGCTGCCGTTGCTGTCTCGGTGGTGCTGGGTGTGGGCGCAGCAGCAGCGCAGGAGTGCGGGGCCCGGCTTTGCTTGCTTTTATCGTGTGTCTCAGGAAACGGGAAAGAGATGGAAGGCCCGTGTCCCGAGAGATTGGCAAAGATTTCGGGGCCGCTTCCTTCAATTTTAATGCCCTTCGGTTGCCGCCTGTGTTTCCGGGCAGTAATCACAAGCTGCTGCCGGACTGCGGCAAAGAAAAGCAAGCCAAGTTCCCGGTATCGAGCACGGCCAAGAGAAGAGAGAAGATGTTTTTTCATTTCGGCACGGGGGCGACGGAGCAGCGAGTAGTACTGGCTGGAAGCGCGCGCGGCTGCGCCGGCTTTGTTGGAGTGGGAGGAGACCGGGCTATGCGGACTAGACTGGAGTCAGAGAGCAGCGGCGGCAAACTCGCGAGGCGACGCGCACGCCGCCGAGCTAGCAAGCACCTCGGCACGGCTGGCGGCCGCGGCACGTTTAAGCACGCGCGTGCGTGCTGCCCGGGCCGCCTCCGGTGTCGTGCGGCTGATGGCCTAGCTAGCTACCGGTAGCGGGTACCAGAGCCAGAGCCTAGTAGTACTAGTACTACCTCCGCCGACTTCCCTGCAGATGCGGCATGGGCTCCCTCGTGACCCAGCATTGTTCGTGAACCAGCTGGCTACCGGCACGCATGGATTCCTGAAACGAACCAGCACAGTCCCTTGTCGCCGCCAAAACACGTGACGACGAGCATGGTTTTCACATGCCTTATTAATTATTATTAAGCGTATGGAAGGACACCGCCATCAACCAGCACCAATTCCACCAAAGGCGTTCGATCGATCGGCAATCACTACTACTGGGTATAGTAACAGATCATGGAACAACCCACACACATCTGAATCACACAACATTCTGACAACATTTCCTGATTTTCCTCATGTTGGCCACTCGATCGGTCTCCTCTACTGTTACACGGCTCGAACGGTCGTCGCGACCTCGGCGGCCCGGGAGATGACCCGGCCAGCCACCTCGTCCACCACACCAAGAAGCACGTCCACCGGCCTCCGGAGGAACTGACGGCGGCTCATCGCTGCCCGGCTGGTACCGACGATGCGGCGGCTTGTTTGCGGTGGGCGCCGGGGAGCAGACGGCCTGCGGGACCCACCCACGCTGCCGGCGGTACCTGGCTGCCGGTTGCACGCCGCCGGGTGGTGAAGCGTGCCAGTGCTGGGAGGCGCCGGGTGGTTTGCCACCTCGCTGCTGTTCAGGTCTGGTTCCTTGTTGTCGTAGCCAAGCTCAGCCGGAAGTTCCTCCTCCCTTCCGTAACCAAATGTTCGAGCCTGTACCTGTAGCACTAGAGGCGTGGCCAGAAAGAAGAGGAGAACGACGAGCTTGCAAGGAAACGAACTCGTCATGGTGGCTCAAGGCTGCAATTAATAGAACGTTGGAATGTGCTGCAAAAAGGGACTTATAGTACCTCTTATAGGCCGAGCATTGCAGGTGTATATATCAACCCGTTGCACATCTGTAAAACGAACGTACTAGTATTATTACGCATCGAACGACGGCATGCATTATTCGTACCCAACATAATGCAAAACATGTGGAAGTTGATCGACCACAGCACAAGCCACGAGTCAAGTCAATATTTAAGAGTCAAGTGATGAACGACACGTCAGCGCTCCTTCGCCTAACCGTTCTAAAATGAGGCAGTTGATCCGGTTACGCATTACTTTTTCCGAACATTCGGTGGGGTCGTACTACTACTCCTGAATGGAATATGTCGGTGTGTGAGTACTACTACACCTTCAAATGGGGGCCTGTCAAGGCTCCTTCGGATAGGTTCGGAGAAGAACGGATTCGCTCGTGCTTAGGCGTAGATCGTTCAAGCGAGTAAGAACACGGGAGAGTTATCCGGGTTCGGGCAGCATCGGGTGCGTAATACCCTACGTCCTGCTGGTGTGTGTGTTCAAAAAATGTTCTTGTCTTTACATCGGAGTCTCTCCTCCTTTTATAGGATAAGGAGAAGAGCACTGTACAAGTACCGGGGTACCCGGACACCCGGTGGGGGTCCGGTCCTTCCTGAGATATCCCGACACGATCCCGACTAAATCCGTTGCGGTCTCTTCTCCTCGGTTCGTGCTCCGAATCTCTTCCACCCTATTGGACGAGAGCCCTCCCGGCACTCGTAGTCGCGCGGCTTCCCGAGACGCGGCGCACGGGGAAGACGCGCGCACGTCCTGTCGGGCTGCGGCGTCGCTACGAGCACTCGAGTGCCGCATTAACTCCGGGTGGTTGGGGCGTCGGAGGAAACTACCGCGAAGCTTCGTTCTCCCCCGACGCTCCCGCTCCCCGGCCTTCACGGGCCTCGTGGGCTTCGTGGGTCTTGTGGGCTTCCTCACCCACGGGCGCCGTCTTCGTTCATGGGCTGGAAACGGCCCACGCCCGGTTAGGGGGACCCCCGATCCCCCTACACCGACAGAATAGCTTATCATTTTTGTACACGCTGGATGACCATGTGTCCGTTGAGCAATGCGAGCCTTGTTGCACATCGAACCACCGGATGCCATGGACAAAAGTGATCCGTTACTGTTGGGGTTGGCAAAGTTGTAGCAAGTTAAGGTTCCAGTCTTAATGGAAATTTTATAGATATAATTAACTAGAGTGACACGTCGTCTAAAAATATTTGAAACTATGACGAAACATTCCTCTCTCAATGCATAGTTTCATCTATTGTTGTTTTCTAAGTCATATGCAAGACACAAACTGTCTAGGTAACACTATAGGCAGAGTTTTATGGCAGAGTTTCATCCTCATGAAACTTATTTCACCTATCTTCTCATTAATACACTGTTAAAGCAATAAAAATACATACATAGAACTCTATTTATTAAGCCCAAAAAATATGTCTAGGCCTATCTTCCTACGCATGGTAACAACATTTCCAATAATTTTCAATCCATATTTCATAATACTGTATTTAGTGAGTATGTCATAAAACTACCTCTTCAACATTTCCCAAAATATCTCCCTAAATTTTCAAACTTCCCAGAAAACCTATTTTAATTGCTACATTTGACACATGTTTAGCAACTCCCAATCCTAAAGTCCTACAAAACAGGTGCATATAAAGATATCTAGTACAATTTAGCAACCATGTATTGAAAACTGTGGGAGCAAAGAATTATTTTTACTCTCTTTTATATTTCGGGGAAGTACCTAGATCATTTTATTGGGAGTCAAAGTTCTCGACCTTAACTCCGATCGGTGGCACCCCTGTCGCCACCACCAAATGAAAGGCCGGACACCCACCGACCAGCAGCGAGGCACTCCATCGGCAACAGCAAACTATACATTGCGTGTACGTAGAAACATATGATCGAAGATCTTCGTTATTTTTACAGATTTTATTCAGAAGAGCATACAGCCTGTGGTATTGAACGCTGTTGAGGAGAACAGAAACCACATCCGATCAATTTGTGCATCCAGAGGTGGTGATCATAGAACTTTTTGCTAGTCATGGTTGGAGGTTTAATAATATCCTTTGTTCCTCTTGATTGTGTTTCATGTGTCGTATGACTGCGTTTTTGTAATAATGAAAACACTGGTTGTGTGCACTTTAGACGGATATATTGTAACCTTTTGTTTCCATTTTCTAAAAGAAGAAGTAACACATGATCGAACAGTACAACAGTATGGTAACACGCTTTGCGCGAGCAGCTCACGTTATCATTATCTATCCATCTCCTCTACTGCGCATACACACCTTGAACGTTTCTCGCGATACCGACGGCCCTGGACACAATCCGGCGAGCCATCTCGTCCAACACACGAAGAAGCGCATCCATCGCCTGCACGTCGACCGGGCTCTCCACGGGCGGCTGCTCAACGCCGGACTGGCGCCAGTGCGGTGGCTTGCTTCCGCTGGGCGCCGGGGGAGCAGGCGGCCTGCGGGACCCACCCACGCCGCTCCAGGATTGCCAGTTGTTGTAGCGTGGTGCCTGCACTGACGGCGCCCGGTGGAGCGCCTCGCTCGGAGGAGTAAGCGGCGGCGCCGGAAACCCTGCTGACGAAGAGGCATCTGCGTGCCGATCAGATTCCTTCGCTATGACATGTGGAAGAGGTCGTGCCTCCAGTAGTGGAAGCACGGCTAGAAAGAACAGGAGAACAAGCTTGGAAGGAACTGAACTCATGGAGGCTGATGTGAAATATATGGCTGCAATGCAAGGGAAATGTGCTACGATGTCAGTAGCTGCAAGGGAGGGACTTCGCCAAGGCCTGGACGTGAACGATCGACCAGCTGCCTTTCTGTGTGCCGAGCATTGCAGCTTGAAGGCCGCCAGGCCGGTATTATATATCTAACGAACGTAGTAGGTTACACAGTGCGTGGACTGTGGACGTTACCGGACCAACGGGTCAACATAAAGCACCAGTTAGGTCTCGCCCAGGTCCAAGTTACGCGCCAGCACTTCTTCGCCTGCTAACGTTTTTATAATGCGGAACGTTCCGGTTACACGTTTCTTTATCCAACCCATTGAATGAAAAAGGCAGGACATGGAATGAAAATGCCAGGATATGGAACACGCAGCAGCTTAATAAGGTTATCATATCATTTGCATACACTGCTCGGGTGAGTATGGCCGTGCATCGAACCACCGCGTGCTGCACTGGGTGTCGGCGTCTCGTCGTAACCTGCAGGCAAAAGGAATCGCGACCTACCTTCGCCTTTTGGTTTAGTGATACTCTGATCCGTTGTACTCTGAGGAACACGGAACTGCCTTTCAACGCACACTCACTCGAGCCCGAGTACATGATGAAGAATTAGCAAGTCAGGCCCAGGACAATGTTTTGGGCCATTCTCGTGCGCTAACACATCAGGCCGGAGAATATATTTGGATGACTTTTGACCCATTTTACTGTCTCGTCACAGGTTCACGGGGTCAACGGTGGCATTCTTCTGATACCTGATCCTTCGCGTAATGTTTTCTTGGAGGTTGGAGCCTTTTTTGGGGAGGAATAGATGTTTCTCCTTGGGACTATGGAATTCATGCATTGCAGCAGTAGCCAGTGTCCAATCTTAACACATGCTAGCCATATCCTGAATGGAACCTTCCTGGCCCGTGATCATCACCACCTCGTGACCATATTCTGAAGGAACAATGTCCTTGCGAAATGGATGACCTTCTCCACCAACTCATGACCAACCCATGCTATCAACATTATACACACTGGCTACAAGGTGTAGCCGACACTTTAGAACTTTTGGACTTTCAGAGGAAACCAGGTGCCGTCCCAATTTGCTGAACAGGAACAATTGCGTGCAGTACGCAGCTTCCCCGTGAGTGGGCAACAACACATAGCCTAGCAAGATAGTACTAGCACAATTTGTAGGCCACGACCACGAGTGTCCAGCGAGCTAGTGAGCCTCTTGCTCGACAGTGCCTTCTTGACTCAGGGGGCAATACCTGCTTCAGCTCAACCAAAAGCAGCCGGCTGCTGAACTGCCGCGGATGCTCAAGGTTTCTGCCCCTAGCCAAAGCCAAGCTGCGCCTTATCCACTTGCCCGCCCGGGCCCGGCAGGCAATGACTCCCGAGCCAGTTGCGTTAAATTATACATGCCGCTACGGACTGTGATGGTGTTAGGCCATGAGATATTTATTCGACGGCAATCAGCATCCAAAACCCAAAAGGAAAAAATAACTGTAATCACAGGATAGTACTACTATCAAAAGCGATAACGATAACTTCATCCTGCCTCCCATCCCATGTTGTCAATTCCTGCGGCGAGGTCGGGAAAGTAGCTTACCGTCGCCGCCCACCGCCGATGGATCGGTTGACTAAAGTTAATGGCTTAATGCTGTGTATCCTTTCGCTTTGTTCAGTTTATTTGATGTTTCATCCGACGTTGACTCCACAACATTGTGTAAACAAAGCTCAGCCAACCAGCGGTGTCAACGCCTGGTTGATGTTTCAGGAAGTTCAAGGCCGCCTTTGATTCTGGCAGGAATCCGAATACTTTTTAACGGCAAGTGGTGAGTATCAGTCATCAGTGGCCAAATAATATGCGTCTGCTTTTCGTTTGACATGCCTCGAAGTGAAAGCGCCCAACTTGTTCTTACTTTAGCTGGGGTACTAATTTATCCTGTTCCTATCCGAGGAGAAAGAAGCAAAGTAGTAATTTGTGATTGATTTTCTTTGTAAGTTCAGAAACAACCCAAACTCGTCGGCCGACCATTTCAGTTTGAGCAAAATAGCAAATTCGCTTTTCTGCAAAGTCGATAAAACATGAGTCCAGGAATTATAATATGTGAAGTACAAGAGGAAGAAGAAATACACTACAGTGTAGTGACAAACAGCACATCCTGTACTGAATTTTCCTGGATTGATCTACTGTTGGATATCCATGTTCTCTTTACAGCTGCAGAGAAGCTTGCTACTGCTACTAGATGATGGTGGCTGCAACGTCAGTTCCACACAGGTTGGTTTGTTTAGTCCGACGCTTTCCAAGCATGGCACTTGAGATAGGCGTCCAGCCGGCAGTCCAACCCTTTGGTCCTCAGCATGAGAGCACCTGCGTCCACCACTTCCTTATCAGGTCACGCCCATTCAACGGCACGCTCGTCCTAAATTCATGGCTCGTGGCTTGTTCGTCAACCACACCCAAGGTCCACGTTCAGCTGTTCTTCGTTCAGTGGTTGTTGATGCGCATACTAGTTACTCCCACCCAGAGGACGCATGAGTTCCCTGTTCTTGTAATAAACGGATAAGACCGAGTAAAAGCGGTGTCAAAACGGTTGACCTGCTCCAAACTCGGGAACAGGGTCCAACCAAAAGGTTCGTTCTCGCCGTTCTGGCTCACTTCCAACTTCCAACTGGAAGAACTAGAGATTAGAGTAGTCGGCCTTGGAATTCCAGCAGAACATGTTAATGTAATCATTAGAGGAAGGTGCCAGTGTGATCATAGGATGGTGAGGCTACGAAAAAGCCGGGGAGCATAAACTAGACTCCGTACCGAACAAGTTGACTCGTCCAGTTGGTTGCTCACCGGCGCGTGTGTTGACTAGACAGACCCCCGGCCGGGGCGTGAGCCAGTGTATCGGTTGCCGAGTTCGGCGGAGGAGGAGCGAGGAGATCCTTGCCGATCTCGAGGGGTTCGGTTCATGTGCACATGCGCCGCTAAATAATTCGCTCGCTGCTCGGTCCCGCCGCGTCGCGAGATCTAACGCGTTCGCAATGTGCGTGCAGGCAGGCGGGCACGCCGGCGCGTGTGTGGGTTGAGGCCAATAAACCGGTGGGCCGCCAACCCGGGTCAGGATCCCGGCTGCCGATTCGCCGAACGAAGTGAGGCACCACCACCATACCCATCCCTCTGCTGCTGCCACATGGCGGCAACACGAAACAAGCGAAGCGGCAGCGCGGCGGCGGAGCATCTCATGCTCGCCACGAAACGGGAACCCGGCGACCGCGCCTGACGCACATAATAACCGGGAACACTGCCAGCGCCGCGCGGTGCCGCTGCCCGGTCCGCCCATTTCGGTGAGCTGTGCTTCCGTTCCGGGCGGGGGCAAGGCAGTAACGCCGGCGATTTGTCACGTACGACGCGCGCGGGCATCCGTAACGAACACGCGACGCGACGAAGCCAGCTCGCGGGATGGGGTGATAGCCAGTGGAGTACTACCTAGCTAGCGCTGCACGGCCGGAAATGGCAAACATGCAGACATGCTGTAGCATCGGCAGGCCGCGGGTTAATGCGCTGCTAGTTGCCGCTGCGGACAGTATGTGAATGCACGTTGCCGAGACTTGACACTGCCATTACCAGGCGCACAGTGAGTCAGTTTGTTAGTACTACTAGCAGTCTAGTACTTGGCAAACAAAAAAGAAGAAGGTTTGTTAGCAGCCGGATCGATTTGCGCACCTACTCTCGGCGGAACCGGTCACCTCGACGGGGCATGCTGTCTTTTCACAAAAAAAATCGTTTACGGGCATGCTGTAGAATACCCGTGGAAGTCAACGCGCAGTCGCGCACCTACCTGCTCTGTTGCAGTCGCGGGTTTGGGGTGCACTTGGTGGAGCAACCGAGCGCGCGCTGCTCACCCCTATCCTACATCATAATTCTGCTGCAGACTCGCATGCCGCACGCCACAATGTCAACGCACGCAGCAAGCAACCAAAGACACACAGGAAAAAAGAGCGCACAACGCCCCCAAACCTTTTTTATTCGCACGCGTTGACCTCGAGACGCCCGGCACGTTTATACTACTTCGCGGACACAGAGGTCCTCCCGGGTGGTCTCCGTCGTCAGCCAACCCGGATGGATGATCAACTCCAGTACTAGGACGTACCAGTACATTACGCTGGTCGCAGCCTGCGACCGACGGAGAAGCAGCCACGCCGCTCCGGCGGCCGTTGTACGTCCAATCTTGACCGGCACCGGTTTTAGTTGGCGCGGGTGACCCCGAGGACGGACGGGTGCACCCGCCTGTTTAATTAGCGAAACCGACGGGAAATAGTAGTCGCGCTCGTGTTCCATGCTCGTGCAAAGAACTGCTACGAATAGTTTCTCGCACGAGGGGCACCGGCAGAGTCGTCCTCGGTCCCTTTGGGTCCTACAGAAATGGTACTACTTGTAATAGTTTCTTCTAAAATTATTGACCGTATTAATAGTACTGCTATCTCGAGGTACCGTCCGCTAGATTTATCTCTTGTGGAACACAAGATAGGTGAAAGCGCAGCACGTTTTTTTTTTAACAATTTGGTGTGCAGGAAAAAAAGTGCGTGTGTGAGGGTGACGCGAGCAGGACGGGTTGACGAGGAAGGAATGAGCCCTGCCCCGCATGAGTCGCGCCGCGCGTTCCCACAATCACCAGAAACCGTGGGGGCACACGCGCCGTCCGGTTGCCGCGCGTGGCCCGAACGCACCTCCCCCGTGCCGATACCCAACTTGAGCTCTTTCTTTTTCGGCCAAGTTGAGCATTGACGCACACCAAACACCCCTTCCTCTTAACTAATTTCATCAATCCACCGCCCGATTAATAACAAGTCGTCTCCTCCTCCCGTCCGTCGTCGTCCACCTCCTCCTCTGTATATAACCGCGCGCAAGTAACCCACACCCAGCCCAAGCAGACGACCAGACCAAACCAAACCAACAGAGTTCCTTTCCTGTCACAACAACCTCATTTGCCAAATCACCCAGCATCCACCGGACGACCGCAAGGAAGAAACCATGGCGGCAGCGGTCGAGGTCAGCAGCGCCGGGCACTGGACGCGGCTGCGCACGCTGGGCCGCGGCGCGTCGGGCGCCGTGGTGGCCCTGGCGGCGGACGCCAAGTCCGGGGAGCTCTTCGCGGTCAAGTCGGCGCGCGCGCGGTCCGCCGCGGCGGCGGCGCTGCGGCGGGAGCGCGCCCTGATGCGCGGCCTCTCCTCGCCGCACGTCCTGCGGTGCGTCGGCGCCGCCGAGGACGCCGACGGCTCGTACAACCTCTTCCTCGAGTACGCGCCCGGCGGGTCGCTGGCCGACGCGGCGGCGCGGAATGGCGGCCGCCTCGGCGAGCGCGCCGCCGCGGCCTACGCGGCCGACGTGGCGCGCGCGCTGGCGTACCTCCACGCGCGCTCGGTCGTGCACGGCGACGTGAAGCCGCGGAACGTGGTGGTCGGCGCCGACGGCCGCGCCAAGCTCGCCGACTTCGGCTGCGCCAGGGCGGCGTGGGAGCCGCCGATCGGCGGCACGCCGGCGTTCATGGCGCCGGAGGTCGCGCGCGGCGAGGAGCAGGGACCCGCGGCGGACGTCTGGGCGCTCGGGTGCACGGTCGTCGAGATGGCCACCGGACGCGCGCCGTGGACCGGCGTCGTGGGCGACGACGTCTTCGCCGCCGTGCACCGGATCGGGTACACGGACGCCGTGCCGGAGGTGCCCGCCTGGCTCTCCGCGGACGCGAAGCACTTCCTCTCCTTCTGCTTCGCGAGGAACGCCGGCGACCGCCCCACGGCGGCGCAGCTCCTGGAGCACCCGTTCCTCGTGGCGTCAGCCGGCCAGCAAGTCAAGCCGCTCGAGTGGGAGTCCCCGAAGAGCACGCTGGACGCCGCATTCTGGGAGACCGACGACGAGGAAATCGCGGAGACCGCGCCGGCGGCCGAGAGGATCAAGTCGCTGGCGTGCTCGGCCCTGCCGGATTGGGAATCGAGCGGGTGGATCGACGTGCTCGGCTGCGGCGCGGAGAGCGAGGCGGCGGTCCATGTGGCGAGCAAGGCGCCAAGCAAGGCGGAGGCGGCGCCAGCTGGAGAGATGGCTGTCGGCGGCGTCTTCTCCTGCGCTGCTGATGATGATGATGAACAACTGGAAACAGAGGTGGCGTCGGGTGCGGTCGCAGCTGGAGCAGCTGCTGCGGACGGTGGTCCGCCGTCAGTCGGGCGCCAGCAGAGGAGCAAACGCCGTTCGAGTTCCGAGTGGCATGGAGTACTCGTAGCGCCGTTTCATCAATGTGTACACACACTTTGTCATGCCGTCGTCGTCGATGCAATAAAGTTATGGCTTACAACAAATCTCGATCCTCTGCTCTGTTTAATTCGCACGTTCATACTCTGCTCTCGCCGAAATTTTGTGTGTGCAGGACTGACCACGGGACATTCATACTCTGCTCTCGGCTTTTTTAAAAAAAATTTGAGGTAACTGCGTGGTGAAGAACCGACAAATGAGGTGGCTGTGGCTGTAACTCCGCGGCACAGCATAAAAGCGGCGGTGGTAAACATTGGAGAGCACCTGGGGGGTTTATTCGATCCCGTTCATTCCGTTCCTGCGGCGCTTGTCCGGGGAGGGAGGATCCACCCACCCACGACCACGAAACAGGCGGTGGCCTCCGATTCCCGAATCGACAGCATCAGCGTACACGTAGGCGCTCGCGGTCCACTAAACAAATCGCGCGAAACCGCCGTACCCGGGGAAACCATCGACCACCGCGGAGCGGCGTCGCGCGACGCACAGAAAAAGGGGAATCGAATCCGGCGTCCGGCCGGCCGGCCCTTTGGATGGGGAACGGGCAAACGGGATGCGCCTCACGTCCTCCTGCCTGCCGCCGCCCCCGTTCGCGTCGCGCGTACCCGTACGGTCGGTGCGCGCGTGAGGTCAGCGACGGGTCCGGCGGCGGTGGCGGGCGCCACCACGGATGATGCGACCCGCGCATCATCGGCCCCGTCCCGTACGGTCGGTGCGCGCGTGAGGTCAGCGACGGGTCCGGCGGCGGTGGCGGGCGCCACCACGGATGATGCGACCCGCGCATCATCGGCCCCGTCACGGCGCACCACAAGCGTCACAGCCGTGGCGGTCACCGTGGCTCGCCGGCTAATTACGGGGTCAAACCCTGCAGTGCACAATAATTAGGCTCGTGCCGCCGCTGTACCGTGGCGGTCGGTGCGGCTGCCGCCCCAGCCAATTGTCCGGCCGTCAAGTACCGGCTGCCCGGGACGCGTGTCGAGACGGCCGCGCGCTCCAGCCTCCACAGGAGGATCGATTTGGCTCGCCGCGCGCGGCAGTGCCGTCCGTGCGGACCATACCGCCGGCGCGACTGACCCGGACAAACGTCTCAACTCTCAAGACGTGCTACTTGTACGTACGTGGCTAGCCGTGTCCTCTGCGGCGGGCGTCCGCTTGCTTGGTCGCAGCGGATAAGGGCAGAGCGTAGATGGAGTCCACGGGGAGGGCATTCGGTCGGTCCTGCCCGCCAGCTCGATCGTGTCCACGACGGAGCAAAGAGCCCACCACACCTTTCGGCCGCCTCTCTCGAGTCTCCGCTTGCGTCGCCGCTTTGTGCAGAACTTTCTGCCGCCGACGTCAACCTTCTTTCGGACACAAGTGGGCAGTACCAGTACCAGATAAGCAGGGATTACTCGCGTGAGGTTCCAGTTCTAGATAGGCCTAATAATTTCGTGACCGTGTTATGGCCTCCCGGCCAGCAGGTTCCAGATATTTCCAGAACGTTCGTTCTCTCGACGCACGGACAGGCTTCTTGAAGTTGCAACGGCGGAGTCAACGCCGGCTTGGAATGTTCCGGGCCTCATCTGGATATGACAACGGGTGTGTTCGTTTTCTCCTCTAAAATTTAAGTATCGTCACATCAAAGAAAATCTTATTATTTATGAATATTTCGATCAATTTAATGACAAAACCCTATTGACAGATTGGTCGCTAATTTTCAAGATGAATCTAATGAGCTTAATTAATCTATATTTTGCTAAAGTAATGCTACAGATAACCATCTTCTAATCATGACTTAATTAACCTCATTAGATTCGTCTCGTAAATTAGTTTAGGAACCTGTAATTTGTTTTATAATTAAACTTTATTTAATACTCTTAAATAATAATTTTTTTTAATGTAAAAACTTTAAAATTTAGATCCCAGAAAACCAACGTACCAACGACACGTTCGTTCGCCTTTCGCCCCAGACAGACTCCAGAACGAAGTACCGGAACCGTTGTCATATCATACTAGTACCGTGGACGCAAACACAAGGCAAGGTTCGTTAACTTTTTGGTTTTATCATGGCCAACTCGGGGACCCACACAAAACTGCTTTCGTGGCGGCGCCAGGCGGATGAGCGAGCACATGAGATGCCGACGGAGCACCCCGTGATTACGGAGGCTAACGGCCTCCGAACACCCGTGCAGTGTCCGCCGAACAAGCGTTCCCTTCAGGTTGGTGATCAAACTAGCGCGCACGTGTACTCCTTCTCCCCTTCTCCTCGAGCCAGCTGTCCCCTGTGCTCCGGGAGTTCCACGTCGCGCTGCAGCAGCAACAAGACGCACTGTAGCCGTCAGGTGGAGCTTAATTGAACTCACGCCTGTTCGTGTTTAAACGCCACGCCAAAAGTCAAATCATCATCACGAAAAAATGCCAGTCGTCCAAGGTCAACTGAGCACAGTGTAAACGCCGCCCATGCCTCGGCGACCATCAATCGGATAACCGCATCATTTGGCCTTGACAGTTGACGTCGCCCTTTGCGTCACGCTTCGTATGGTTGACGCACGAGACGAGTAGTACTTCCAGCTATACAAACGCATCCCTCCGTACCAGCCCGCGCGCTCATGCTCCGGGCGTCTCCACCCACTGCTTTTTTTAAAAGGGCGCCAAAAATCCCAAAGCTGCCTCCGGGCACGGCCAGAATAAGCCCGGGCTCTCCTCCACTAGCGTCGCGCGACGTGGCGCGCCGCTCCGCCAAGAACAAAACCGCCAGCTACTCCCCTGTTCTCGTTGCGGCGAGGGACAGAAGAAGAAAAAAAAGCAGCGGAGCGGAACCTGTGACCCCGGACACTTGTCGAGGCATCAACTGCGACAGCTAATGCGAGCGAGTGGAGCGCCTACCACTGAAACCAGCCGCCACCTCTCGAACGAATCGCGCTGGCCCCGTTCGTTTCCACCTCTAAAATTTAGATCATCGTCACATCAAAGAGAATCTTATTATTTAAGTAGATCTTTTATTAATTTAATAAAGAAACCTATGTCGCGACTCCCTCTAATTTGCGAGACGAATCTAATGATCCTAATTAATCTATGTTTTGCTACAGTGATGCTACAGATAAACATCTTCTAATAACACCATAATTACCCTCGTTGGATTCGTCTCGTGAATTAGATAGGGGTCTGCAATTAGTTTCGAGAATAGACTTTATTTAAGTACTCCAAAATGATAAAATTCTCTTCGATTTGACCTCTAAAAATTAGACAGGGGAAACGAACAGGCCCGCACGGATGTTTACAGGTGAGCATAAAAAAAAGATTCTAGCAGCAGCAGAGTAGTACTTAGTATATGCTAGGAGTATCTCGTGGTTGTAGATCAGTATGGAACTGTCCTGCACCGACCGGAAATTTTTAGTAGTATATCAGTAGAGGATCAGCTGATCCGGACTTCACTGGCAGGGCGGCGATGCTTATCGCCGGGGCTACGCTGATTGTGGCCTTTGATTATGCTGCTGTGTCGTCGTTATGGATCGGATTAGGGTGTGTGTGTCTGGACAGTTCTGATGATTGCATCGTGTCTGCCTCGGTTCCAGGCTTCCACAGCGATGTGATGCGGACTGTAGCTTCAGGTGCGTTGAACTAACAGATGATGTGTCGAGTTTCTCGACAAACAATCTAAGATACGTCAGCCATGTTTTATGTTTGTTCGATCCAATACATGTGTCCTTCCATATTTTTGTTTTTGTCCTAGGCTTTTTTTCGAACGTTCATGTCAGTTCAGGCGTTAGAAACTATTCACATGAACACTGCATGCAATTGGCTGACAATTTGCTATAGCTTTTAGAACAGTTTTAGATGGAGATGTCATTGGTTCATATTTATTGAAGAAACAATTATATTGTTTGCTATTATTTTTACCAAGGTTTATGATGATAAAATTTGACTACCAATTGGCATGTTTCCAAACTAACTAATTATTAGTTTCTAGCATTTTTTCAAATAGTTAATATACACATTAAATTTGTGTATATGAAATATGAGTACATAAAAGATTATTTCATGCAAACTACTTTAGATTGATTTATTGGTTAATGTCGAGTGACTACTGTAGAGGAAGCTATATATACACTGACAAGGGGCAGTTCCAACAAAAGGCGGCACTTGCCCACCGTGTTCACAAGTTTGTTGTAAGAAAGCATTAATATGACACCAATCACGTTAATTCATTAGTCCTTTGACTCCATATGGAATAGATAAAATGGTGTGGTATTTGGCGCATCCCATTCCAATTTTTTTAAAAAAATAGTGTTAAGCATTGGATTTATTTTGGAGAGGGTAGCTGCCCCATTTGATGGATGGATTTATTTCGACGCATCACCCATGGATGGATTCTCAATCTCTACTTCACCATTTGATGGATCATACGAAGGCAGCTGCCCCATTTGATGGATGGATTTACTCTGAATCAATTAAAAGTGCAATGTTATTCAATTAACTTGTATAGCCGCATAGATGGAATCTCATAGATGCATTAGAAACAAAAAAATATGATACATTGTTTCAATATCAGATACTACTTAGTTTTTTCAGAATACTTGGGTTTTCACTAATAAGATAGTGTTACTCTAGATGTTCTTATATGCATATAGTTTCTAAAAGGACAATGTAACTCTGAATATGCTTATTATATGTATATATTTTCTTAGTTACATGTATAATATTAAATTGTCTAGAGACAATGACATAGTCTCTCGGTTGTATAAACCAATGGGGGCACTTGACCCCATATTCATTTTTTTTGTAAGAAAGCATTAATAGGATACCAATCATGTTAGTTTATTATCCCTTTGAGTTGATATGAACTAAAAAAAATGGTGCATTTGCCGCACCCCATTCCAGTAAAAAAAATATTAATGTTCAAACCGTTATTGTATCATAAATTTATCGTGGCACACCCCAAAATGTGACTTTGGGTCCAACACACCACTGAAACACCCCCAAAATTTCAAAAATTATTTTGTATATGAATTGTACTAATTTTTGAATATTTTAGGTAAGTTTGAATAATTTTCTAAAATTAATTATAATGCTATCTTTTCCTATAAGCAAAAGAGCTAAATAGTTTATTTTATAAATACACGTGGTTTATTAAAATGCTTCATTTAATATTAATTAACTTTGTTTAAATTATTTTATTTTGCAACTAGCAGTTTTTAGTTCCAAGATGTTTTCAAGAAATAAGGAGTAGGCTAGAAATTAAAGATGGAGTGTTTACTGGCCTTAAGGCTCATATGGCTCCATGGCGGCTGTAGAGAGAAGTTAAGGAGTGCTGCGTGACCGGTCCAACCTGATGCCATGTAGCTTCCGCCCACCGCGGGAAATACAAAAATGAAACGGGCCGCCGCATCCGTTAACGCCCAACTGACGTACGTGCACCGCACCGAACTGTCTGGCTCGCCGTGTCTTCGTGAAGATGGATACACGAAGTATGTGCTGACCCGATAACTCTCGCGCCGTGGGCCGCGGCCGGGGGATACGTGTGCTGCTCCCTGAGTTTCCCGGGCGCCACGCGCGTGGCCGCATGGAACCATCGGTGCGTTCGGCCGGCTCGCCGGAAAGAAACGTGTACGCGTCCCTGCGTTACGCTTGTTCTCTGTGCGCTCTCGTCGCCGGTTTCTAGTGTCCGTCCGGTGAGGGCGAATCTCTTGGGCACGTCTTGACCCGGAACACCGCCCGGTGATAGAAAATCAGCCGTGGCGCCGTTTAAGCACCGAATCGAGAGCATCAGTTCGGCATAAACCACACCGGTAGTGTCATCTGGCTGCCATTAATTTTGCCAAATTTTGGCATTAGCCTTCCATCCACGATCAGCAAAGCGCCAGCTCGCCTCCACATCAAGCACCAAAATAGCAGTATGGTTTCCAGAAGGAGAACACAAGAGCGACGCAGGCAGCGCCGGGGCGCGACACTTGTCCCCGGTCCCAACTACAATTGGCAAGCACTGACCGTCATCACGGCTGACGGCATCGTTGCCAGCTCGCCGGTACCTGAACAGCACAGGTGGCTGGCCCTGCGCTCGCCTCCGTCGCAAGGCCAGACGTGTCCGCGTTTCGATATGGCGCAGGTCTCATCCCTTTCAACGTGATCTGCTGAACTTTTCTGTTAGGTGATCAGTGTCTCCCTGTGCCTCTCCATCGGCATGATGATGACGAGTATTGACGTCAAATGATTGCGCTTGACCAACATGAACTTTGATGAAATCATGAGAGTTGTATTACTGGTGTTCGAGCTGCTAGCTCCGTTGGCGCTTCCAGAATTTTCCTGGTATTTGTGAGATTTCAGCGTTTTGATCTCGATGTGAAGGAAAATGTAGACACCGCAAGATTTTTTTCTACGGGGAAAGGGAAACTGGAGAAACTGTTTACGGGGAACACGGTGCCAAGTGCGTAGCTACGAATAGGTGTTTTATTCGCTGTAGCATCAACCGGTGGAAGTGGAACCTTGAGGAGGAGGAGAGGCGAGACTCGAGAGAGACAGGCATCCGCGGGTTGAGGTGAGGCAAGCGATGACGCGGCGAAATCCGGAGAAGCTTCCCCGCGCAGATGGCGGGGGACGAGGAGGAGCGCTGAAATTGACCTCGTGTTCCCCGCCCAAATCCGGAAAATCCCCACGTGCTGCGCCACCCGCCACGTTGCCGCTCCCCGGACCGGTCAGCCCCGCGGTCACTCAGGCATGCCGCCCGCTCGGGAGGCCCACACGGCAGCCCCTCCTGCGCTCTCGCGCCGCGCATGCTTTGCACGCCCCACACACGCTCGGCTCGGGGCGAAAGCCGGGGTACGGAATCGGGGACAAGCGGCACGACGCCTTATAAAAGTAAGGCGCGCTCCACTTCAAACGCGGCCAAGACACAAGCGAGAAAGACACGAGCGGCAAAGGCAAATCGAACACAAGCCCAATTCGAACAGCAAGCAAGACAGAGATAGAGGCATGGAGACATCCCCGGTCGTCAGCGGGCGGTGGACACGCGTCCGCGCGCTCGGCCGCGGCGCGTCCGGCGCGGCGGTGTGGCTCGCCGCCGACGAGGCCTCGGGCGCGCTCTGCGCCGTCAAGTCGGCCCTCGCGGGCTCTGCGGCGGCGGACCAGCTCCGGCGCGAGGCCGCCATCCAGTCCGCGCTCCGCTCGCCGCACGTGCTCCCCTGCCTCGGCTTCCGCGCCGAAGCCGGGGAGTGCCAGCTCTTCCTCGAGTACGCGCCCTTCGGCACGCTCGCCGACGCCGCGGCGAAGAGCGGCGGCGGGCGCCTCGACGAGCGCGCCATCCGAACCTACGCGGCGGACGTGGCGAGGGGCCTCGCCTACCTCCACGGATTGTCCCTGGTGCACGGCGACGTCAAGGCCCGGAACGTGCTCGTCGGCGCCGACGGCCGCGCCAAGCTCGCCGACTTCGGCTGCGTGAGGCCCGTCGATTCCTCGCGGCCAATTGGAGGAACGCCGGCGTTCATGGCCCCGGAGGTGGCGCGCGGGGAGGAGCAGGGCCCCGCCGCCGACGTCTGGGCGCTGGGCTGCACGGTCGTCGAGCTCGCCACGGGCCGCGCGCCGTGGAGCGACGTGGACGACGTCCTCGCCGCGGTGCACCGGATTGGGTTCACCGACGCCACGCCGGAGGTGCCCGCCTGGCTGTCCGCGGAGGCGAGGCACTTCCTGGCCTGCTGCTTCGCGAGGAACGCCGGCGCCCGTCCCACGGCGGCGCAGCTCCTGGAACACCCGTTCTTGGCATCCGCCGGATGCGGCGGCAAGGCGGAGGAGGTGTCCGCGAAATGGGTGTCGCCCAAGAGCACCCTGGACGCCGCGCTCTGGGAGTCCGACACCGACGACGACGACGAGGATGATTGTGACATGTCAGCGAGCCCGGCTCTGAGAATCAAGGCGTTGGCCGGCGCCTGCTCGACCTTGCCGGATTGGGACTCCGACGAAGATTGGATTCAAGTACTCGACAACCAGGAATGCGAAGCCTGCTGCGACTGGGTACCAACCCACGAGGCGGTCAAGGAGATGGCTGCCGTCGAGGACGGGTGCGTCCTTGTTAGGGAAGACATCGAAGCAGAGGCAGAATTCAGCGATGTCAATGCAGAGCGCGCTGTTAATTTGTCTTCTGTAGCTGTAAAATTAGCTGCTCCTGCTCGGTCCGTTGAGCAGCCGCAAGAACTGTGCCATTGTGGTGATCCACCTGTATTTCCTGTACATAGCACTGCTTGTCATTCGAGTCAAATTGAAATGTCAAAGTCCTTCTTACTGCCAAATCGTCTCCTTTTACTGCTACCTTTTCCTGTTCTATTGTTATTGGTTCTTGCAAATGACACTATGCGTTTCGCATTGGCCAGACAGACGAACTGGTGCGATGCGACTATTCCAGAAGAGTGCTCATTCCAGAAACATTGTTCTAGACACGCTTGACTGGTTCTCGAATGGCTGTGAGTATATCCGCTCCCTAGTTCCGGGGCCATGCCAAAAGTAGTCACTGGATCATACGAGTAAAAACAAGGCTCGGGGAAGCATCCCATTTGGGACTTTCCGGGTCACTGTACTACTTTGCTTTTCTCGTCCTGCCAGCTCCGGGGATAAGTAGGAAATACAGTACAAGAATGTCAGCAACCGAGAAGTAATCTTCGCCCGTTGTAAAAATGATTCGCCCCCAAGCTGAGCTGAGATGATAACGATGAGCTCCGTCTAATGGCGTCCGACTCCGCGCGAGCAATCGAAAATCGAAATGCGCTCCTTCTACCCGGTGTTCAGATCCAGCCGGGGTCTCGTGACACTGGCTACCTGCGTAGTGAAAGAAAACTAACCTCATCTGGATAAGTCTGGACATGTTGGCACGCGGCCTGACAGGGGCCGAGACGCCAAGTGGCGGCGCCTTCCAAACTATATGGGGTGCTCCTCAGGCGAATATAAAATTGAAGTTGGCGTACACGTTTGATACCAACACTTATTTTTCCACACGTGGCAGGATGGAGGAGACCGAGTTCACTGAGCTTGTGCAAATCCTCAAGGCTTGCTCACCCCGATACGTGTGCGAACCTCTGGGAAAGCTCTTGCTTGAAACTTCTGTGCATGTTTCTAGTACGCCAGAACCCATCCCAGTGAGCTCTTATCTCGTTCTTACCTGACTGGGATTGTTTTTTTTCCTCTGGCAACTTAGAGAATTTTTTTCCTTCTGAGTACTGGTATAGGAGTATTGGAAGTTGGAACAAGGCAACAGTTTGTATGAAGAGCGGTCTTGTATGAATGCTAGAATTTGTAGCGATTCTGGGTTGTCGAATGTATTGGCTGCTTGGCGTCAGCAACCTAAGATTTTTAGGAGCGACCGCGAAGTCGTCATCCCTGCGAATGGAATTTGGTGGCCAACACAACAACACAAGTACACCGCAGCCTGAGACCATCAGCAACCTTGCTATGCGCCAACTAATCTGTACCTTGTCATCTGCGCTCACCCTCCGTTCTCTTGAGAAGGGAAAATCGTGGACGACTAGTTTAGCGGCTTTGCGCCTGGAAACCTACCTCGCCGGAAGCGGAAGGGCAGGCACCCAACTGCAAGCGGAATTCGGTAGGTGAGGCAGTCGTCCAAGTCAAAACATTCCGTGCCCGGAAACGATCTTTCTGCGGCTCAACGGGGCGATTTGACTCGCGTAAGCGATGAGGCGGTTGAGCAGCAGGGATCGCGTGCGTGCCTGGGTCAGCAGTGCGATCGAGCACATCTCACTGATCGCGTCACTTGGTCGGATTCCGCCGGCGGGCTTACACGAATAATCTAAACTGGCGGATCGGAACGGGAAGTAAAACCTTTTAGATTATTGCAGTATCTCTGACCAAGGTACGCTGCACTGTAAATTAGGCTCGTGCGTTATACGGTGCTGCTGTTTCCGTCCCACTTCCTCGGGTCAATTGAGGTATGCAAAAGCACCGGTCGCCTGAGGCAAATCGCACCGCAGACCGGACTAGGTGAAGATTTGGCCACGAGGAAGATCACGCTTTCACTTGGTGATTTGAGTTGGTGACGGGTGGCTGGGGCTCTCTCACTAAGAGGATGGATGGAGGAGTTCTTCAGCCGCCTGTGAGTGTACTTGGGATAGTTTCGTCCTCATTAACGCTCGCGGTGGAAGAGTTTTTTTTAAAAGGAATCGTTGTGGAAAGGTTTGGTTATTTTGCCATGCGCGCGAGATATTTTATGGTTGCAGTTCTTTTCCACTCGTGGTAGGAACTAAATAAGTGATCAGAACATGTACTGATTTGCCAAACCCATGGGTACTCGTGGTCCGATGGATGACGCGTAATGACTCGGAAGGTGTTGACGCCGGTTTTTGATCAAGGGACCCATTGTCAGCGACTATAGGTCAAAAGAGGGCCGGTGGGCAGAAGGCCGACGGCCGCTTGAGCGAGTAAAGGCGCGTCCCTCCCGGGAATCGTGCGCGAACGCCAACAGAAGAGCATAACATTGATGGGCCTGGCCCACGTCGTAAAATTAGAAATAATAGTTTAATTTTGGGAAAGATCCTAGTCGGTTAGGAAATCGGCCCGAAGAGGGTCCGAGTAGGATTCTTTATGCCGAGTATAAATACATACTCGGATGTAACATGTAGACTCGATTCACATCCAATACAACTTTCGGCGCATCGCCAAACCCTAATTTTCTGTCAAGTCTTTACTGTTTTCGCGCGGGATCTTCGGGGCTCCGGTCGACAATACGTTGACTTGATAAGGTAATTATGTTGTCTAGTTCTCGGCGCATTGTTCGTAATTAGATGGCTTAATTGCTAGTTATCCGGCGACCGGATCTGGTCTTGATCGTCGTAGTGAGTATCGGTCGGGATGAGTCAAGTCGACTTGGTCCGGGCTCGTGGTGGAGGTAGTTTGACTTGTCCTGCCTTCCCGTCCCAGCCTTTGCTCACAACACCGATTGGCTCGGATCTGGTCGTCCGAGTCACGATAGCCGCTATGAGAATCCTTTTACATCTTGGCCGATTCGACTCGTGCAGATTCAGTTGACGTGTCCTGTGTTTGCCTTTGCGATAGTTGACTTGTCCTAGGCGTATGCAGCCGATTGGCTAGGGTGTAGATCTACTTTCATGGTTAAGGCGTTTATGATTGTGCTTGTCTTGAATCGACCGAGGCGTGCGCGGTCGTTAGACCTGGTCCGATTGCGTGCCATCAGTTGACTTGTCCTGTTGGAGCGACTCGGTCGATCTGGATCTCGTGTGGTTGTATTTGTCTTACTTGTTCTTTCGGAGTGTTTAGCCGATTGTTTATCACGTTCATTAGCTGTTTTATGTTCAATTAGTGCTAAATCTGTTAAAGCTACTTTTGAACCCGAGTTATTAGTATGATTTCATTGATCATCATTATACATCTAGATAGATCTAATAACTCACTGTTATAATCGATGGCAGAATCGGTCGGATGCCCGATCGGCCGATTTATCGCTCCGATTGACGATTAAATCATCCTTTTGCTATCAAATTAATTACATCCATTAATAATTACCTTGTTTACATTTTATTCGATAATGCATCCCTGCAAGGTCTTAATGATTTGATTGCTCACCGACGAAATCGGTTGCTAGTCACCGATCGCATGTTATAGCGTCGGCCGATTTCAGTATCGTTTGTATCACGATTCGCTTGCACTGGCATTTAATACATAAATGGATGGGCCATGCTGTTCCTGTCGATGGCCGATTTTGTCTATCTTACGCCAGAATCGGCCACGGCTGCACATCGGTCTATCCGGGCCGATGACCTGGAATTTTACACTTTTATTTGTCTTTGTTGATTTGCAGGAAAACCATCTGCACGCACCAGCGCATACAAGAATCGGCGAGCTGAGCCGGTCCGTTGGGAGCACAGGACCCTGCGTCAGCCGGGGTTTCGGTGGACTCTCCGGACAACGGTGTGTTGACGACTTTTGACGTCAACAGAAGGTACTACTGCTGATGAACGGCCCAGCCTAACATTGCCCCTAACTGAAGAATTGAATACTCCGTTCAGTACTGCTGAGAACTCAAGGTGCAACAAACAACAAAGGATAGAAAGGTAGCGTCGTGGCAGCCTAACAAATCAGGCAGGTTAGCTAACGATTGTGTCGTCTTTGTGGTACGTACGTCCAGCTGTCCCAGTCAAACGTCCTAACACTCGAAACGATAGTTCAGCTTAACGATGATGCATGGTTGTTAGCTCCCGTGCCCTGTCAACGTGGAGCAATGAGGAGCTAGCGCGACGGATGAGGAGAGGCCGGGTCATTGGAGACGCCGACGCGTAACAGCAAAACGTGATCCATCGGAGGGCACACGCCTGGTGCTGAGCGATGCGGCGGCCGGCAAGTACGATGACGCGACGCCGGCTAGCTTTGCCGTGACTGGCGCTGATGGTGATGGCTCCTCGCGTCAGATTTGATTTCGTTACTCGTTCCCTGTGGTCTTGGTAGCAAATATCTAAGTGTGAATACGAGCAAGGATAAACTCGTGCGCGGTCTAGGTTCGGTGGGAGAGTGAGAGAATTCCATGAAAAAAGAAAATTCACCCTGTGAACTTCAGGGCGTCGGCCGCCTCTCACCCGCTGAAAAGTCACGAGAAAAATGCCACAAGGGCCTTGTTATTTATCTCGATCGCCGATTCTTTATGGTTAGATTACCAGACAGCGACAGGTACAGTCCAGTGCAGGCTGCACCAACCTCCCCGACTAGCATCCCGGCGTGATACGTTGTATCGTGATTAGGATATCGGATCCACTGCATGGAGCTGAAGCTTGAAAAACATGTGCTTGTGTTTACTTGAGTGGCAGCTTACAGCTTAGTATTTTTTTTCATTTTTAATGGTTGAGGGATGATGATGTAAACGAAACAGTGGTTGAATCACTACTCAGAGCATAGTCTTTTCAAAACGATAGGAACATGTGCTCTTTTTCCACGTCCAATCACGTGCCGGATCCACGACACCGACGGCTTGGGGATACATAGCGGTTCAGCCTAAAGGCTCGGCCCGAAATGACCCATTCCGGCTGTTCCCGATTAGCCCGTTACGGCTCCAGGTCTTGATCGAAATTTCTGTTCGTTTTGGTTTAATCCGGTGGAATTGATTTTTCCTTCTCTCCAAGGTCCAGATCTTATCCCCACATTCAACCCTGCGGATATCTTCGTGTTCCTTGTGATGCAATGCTCTGGACTCGGAGTCCCCATTGAGACCATAGCAAAAGGCGTCGTGGCGTCTGCAAGTGGCGGCGGCTTGAGCTTGCTGTTGAGTAGTGGTTTGATTGCTTAATTGCATTGTTGTTAGCTAAAAGTATATATTTTTTTCTAGTATGTACTATGAGGCTAGTTGGGTGATGTATAACGATGGAGATGAATGTCTTGTGTACCATGCGGGTAGTGGCTAGTGGCTGAAAGTGATAATAGTTTTGCTACTTTGAAATATTAGTTGTAAGTTTGCACAAGGTTGCCATTGGATTATAGTTGTGTTAAGTTTACCTTGGAAAAGCTTGGCTCTAAGTTTGCACAATAGACTGAAACTTTTGTTAAACGTTTGCGACCGAACGCTTGACTTTTGGCTTGTAATTTCGTTACTCCAAGTAATGAAATTCCAGGGGTATCCCCTGTTATGGAAAATACATGATTGTTCAGTTCTTGTTAAATTTGAAGTTCGTTCAGTTCAGGACATGTTCAGTTTCTGCTTACTGATCTAAACAACCGAACAGTCTTTTGAGGCTGGTGTTTTTTTATCCTGGCCAGGATAGGGATGATATCAGCGGCAGGATTTATTGTATCCTGGCAGCAAACCTTTTGTACCGAACATAGCTCATAAAAGAAGAGAATTATGGAGCAGAGGCCAAACCGAACTGGATGTTGGTTCATTTAGTGGAACCAAAGGAGATCCAAGCGAAAGATAAGCTATTTGGCTATGGAAGCATGGCGAACCTTCTCACACCTCGGTGCCGGTGTCGGTGCTGGCTCGGTCGGGGAGAGAACGCAGGCACGTGCGTATCGACCAGGATCTAAGGGCCGCTGGCCGAACACCGGCCGTCCGGAGCGCTACGAGCCTACGACACTCTTACAGGTGCACATGATGGCGGATGCGCCCGTCATCAAGGATAATCCCCACGTTTCTCTTCCGTGTTGGTGTCTCGGCTTCGGTTCCTTTCGCCATCACAACGCCCTCTGAGCGTTGCGATCCTGTGGTCGTCATGGCGTTGCGTCGCGGTCTGGTTCAGAGTTAGGCGACGCTGCTCGCGTCGCACTGGTACGTAAGAACTTTGCACGCTGCGTTGCCTTGGCCTTCCTCGCGCGTTGACATCCCGCTGATCAACACGTATGCCCATCACGTGCCTGACACTGTTCCGGCGGTCGCACGTAACCGCCGCCGGGCGAACGGGCCTGCCTAATTTACCCAGGAGAGGGGGAAGGGAGTGGCTTGCCGATGGCGATCTCGACCGGCCGCAAAGATCTCGTCCGCATGTGTTGTTGCTTAACCAGTTAGATTTTCCAGACGGACAAGACAATGGGAAAACAGTTTGGTTTCGAGTGAAACTGTCCCGTGATAGCGACGCGAGCCAAACGCACGTGAAGGGTGGACGCAAACAAGAAATTTTTCTGCTCGGAATCAATCTGTTTCAGTTTAACTCTGTTTCTGTTACAGATACATTGGTTGCGGGGTACTGGTGTTTGATGAATCCCGCCGGGACCACACGAACGGTGAATTGTACATTCAGTGAAACGGCGTTTCTGGCAAACAGTTGCTGCTGCGGCAACGCGCCGGAGATCGTCGTCGACAATGCCTGCCGCGATGATGAATTGCTCCGGTCCGCCGACCGATGCTTCGTTGGCAATTGTGTTGCAGAGGAGATGGTGGCCGTCGGCTGCCGCCGTGGTGGCGAATTCCTCCGATGCTCTGTTCCGGACGAAGCGGTCGGGTGCGTTGATTGGGCAAAGGCCGTCGTCGGCGACGTCCGCGGCGGCGAACTCCTCCACGTCTTCGTCTTCGGGTACGTCGGACCAGACGAAGCAGTCCGCGGCGGCCGGCTCGGTGGTGCCGGCTTCGGAGTGGTGCAGCTGCATCAGGTCGATCCAGCCCTCGTCGGAGTCCCAGTCCGGCAAGGCCGCGGTGGCCAATGCGGCGATCCTCTCGGGCGCGCTAGCTGACTCCTCGTCGGCCTCGTCGTCGGTGTCGGAATCCCAGAACGCGTCGTCCAGTGTGGTCTTGGGAGACGGGCGTTCCATCGACGGCTTGCACTCGCCAACGGCGGAGGCGAGGAATGGGTGCGCCACGAGCTCCGCCGCCGTGGAACGGTCACTGGCGGTCCTGGCGAAGCAGCAGCCCAGGAAGTGCTTCGCTTCGCCGGACAGCCACTTGGGCACCTCGGGCGCGGCGTCGGTGAACCCGATCCGGTGCACCGCGGCGAGGACGTCGTCCATGTCGCTCCACGGCGCGCGGCCCGAGGCGAGCTCGACGACCGTGCACCCCAGCGCCCAGACGTCGGCCGCCGGGCCCTGCTCCTCCCCGCGCGCCACCTCGGGCGCCATGAACGCCGGCGTGCCGCCGATCATCCGCAACGATTCGACGCTCCGCGCGCAGCCGAAATCCGTGAGCCTGGCGCGGCCGTCGGCGCCGATCACCACGTTCCTGGCCTTGACGTCGCCGTGGACAACGGACAGCCCGTGGAGGTACGCGAGCCCGCGCGCCACGTCGCCGGCGTACGCGCTGATGTCGCGCTCCGCGAGGCGGCCGCCGCTCCTGGCGGCCTCGTCGGCGAGGGAACCGCCAGGCGCGAGCTCGAGGAAGAGCTGGTACTCGCCGCCCGCGGCGACCTGGGCGCCGAGGCAGGGCACGATGTGCGGCGACCGGAGGCCCTCGAGGACGAGCCCCTCGCGCCGCAGCTGCGCGGCGGCGCTGGCGGGCGCCGACTTGACTGCCAGCAGCTCGCCCGAGGCGTCGTCGGAGGCCAGCCACACCACGGCGCCGGACGCGCCGCGCCCCAGGGTGCGGACATGCCTGAGCTGCTTCGCGACGATGCTGCTGGTGAATTCCATCGCTTCCATGCTTCTGATTGGATTGGATCGCGTCAGGAAGGGCGAGGAAGCGGAATCGGAGAGGGGAATTGAGATGGCGTGTAAGAGATGTGTGCGTTTCGCGCTGAGGCAGTTGCCGTGCCACGAGGAGGAGGTTGGAGGTCTATTTGTACCGGCCGTTTGGGGGCGAGGAAAACGTGCGGAGTCCGGACCGGGCAAGAGGCTGCCCAAGATGGCGTAGCTCGGGCTCCGGCCGTGCCTTTTCAGGCGTGTTTCTGCTGCTGCTCTCGCCTGTTTTCTTTCGGATCATGGGTCGCGTCTCGAATCAACTCTGCAACGTCGCGGGCTTACGCACAGTGCGGAGGCTCATCCGCGTCTGGACCAGACACTTGGCGGATCCAGTTGCTGCACACAACACATGCTCTGTTTTTTTCCGCCAACGATGGAGCACATGCTCTTTCGCGCCGCTGCACGAGGTCAATATAGGGCAATGGATTTTTCGATTTTCGAGATGGAAATGCAGAAATTAGGTGTCGATTGCTATCCTAAACCATACGTATGCCTTTTGTTTGTGAATCGTAAAATCATAAATAGTTTCATAAACGAACTAAATTCTAGATTGTTAGCCTCTTGGTTGAAAAGGTATCAGTCTGATAAGAACAAAATTTGGAGAGAATTGATTGACCATAAATATAGAACTCAGCAGCCAAATATCTTTTGTAGTAACACACAGGAGGCCTCCCAGTTTTTTAAAGGCTTCATGTGGGCTGCTAGAGTAGCAAAATTGGGTTATAGATGGAAAGTAGGAAATGGGAAAAAGATCAAATTTTGGGAGGATAACTGGCTGGGTTCTTCGAGTCTAGCGGTGCAATACTGGGAAATTTATAGAGTAGCTAATGAACAAACAAAAACCATATCAGAACTGTGGAATGGAAGTGATCTGAAATGCACCTTTAGGAGAAATTTTAGTGAGCACATGATGAGACTTTGGGAGGAAATTAGATTGTTAGCTTCTACCATTATTTTTACAGACTCCGAGGATGAACTGATTTGGCAAATGTCCTCTAATGGGGTGTATTCGTCCCAGTCCTTGTATAAAATAGTTAATTTTAGAGGTGTGTTACCTGTACATACTCCTGCTCTGTGGAACATAAAAGTGCCTCCTAGAATACATTTTTTTGTGTGGTTAATCTCCCAAAATAAGATACTAACTAGGGACAATGTAAGTAAGAGGAAACACATAGAAGATGATAGGTGCTTATTCTGTTGTGAAAAGGAATCTGTTCATCATCTGCTATTTGACTGTGTAGTAGCTAGCAATACTTGGCATGAGCTAGCTGAAATGTTACATATTGCACAGATTTACAATTTTGAGCAGTGTGCTAGTCTATGGCTGAGTAGTAAAAAGCATGATATAGTTAATATAGTTAGTTCTGCTATCATGTGGAATATCTGGAAATTAAGAAATGAGATGTGCTTTCAGAATCTCAAGTGGGTGAGTATGAAGGAGATTTGGAAGAGGGTGGCGAACAGCCTTATAACCTGGAAGCCACTGGTGCCGCTTGGATTGCAAGTTACGATGGACCGAAACATATCCTGTTTTCAGAGGAGGATGAGGCAACCGGAGTTGCTGAAGAGCCAAGGTGGGAATCCAGCTGGGGAGGTGCTTATGAGATCTTCCAACTGAGAAAGTGTGAGTACTATGAGTTGACAGGACATGTTGTCTGATCATGCCGGTCAAGCCGGTTGTAAGGAGAGTGGATGATGTGAGTGCTTGAACAAATTGTAATCAATGGTGCTGAATGTTTGGCCGTTTAATAAAATAGGCCGGGGTGCAGGTTCTGCATCCTCGAACTCTAAAAAAAAAAATTCTAGATTGTTTCAATTTATTGAAATCAACATACGAGATAACAATGATGAAGTACTAGACAATGATCGTGGATGTTTAACAAGGACTTGGAAATGACCACAGGTTGTATAGCACATTGGTTGGATAGTGACATGTTAGTACCTGGCCGAAGGATGTGAAAGACACAAGTAAGCTAGTTTCATGTATCCAATGTTAACGGGTGATTGTGTAGGGATACAACTTTTTATTGGAGCCAAAGGTGCCCATGCCCCCAACCCCACCGCTGCTATGTATATGTAGTGCCTCTTTCATGTCTACTAGTCAATTTAAATTACAAAAATATGTATATGTATTGCCTCTTTCATGTCTACTAGTCATATCTAATCATGAGAGTAGAGCATACCTTCATTGTGTGCTACTATTACTATTCCTCTTAGCATTGAAAAAATTCAAATACGATGCTTGTTAATAACTCTATTAGGGACGAAAAGCGGATGATAGAGGTGCAAGTTTCTTACTATATTTTTACACGTAATCATCTTATTCATTTATTTCTTTAAAGTTTATAGCAAAGGAACTCTATATCTAAATAAAAGAGGTTAATGCTAGTTCGCTTGAAATTAAAGCAGCTACAATATAATTGATCAAAATTTCGCCGTGAGATGGCCTTCATATATCCTTGGGTTCTATACGGTAGAGGGTACATGTAAAGATATATTTTTATTTTAACATATAAAAACTTTATAAGTACTAATCTAATTATTTTGTAGTCTAAATTTTAGTTTCTATTTTATATAGATTCTAATAAATATGTTTTTAATTATTTATATGTTTATTCTTACGAACATGTATTTTGCCTCAATATTCAAAGGAATGTTATAGTTTATTTTCAAATTTTGCATAATGATTTTTACATATTTATATTTGAGTTTGACGTGCACTCTAGTATTTTGATATATTTGGACGAAATTATGGTACATCTAAGATTATTGTTTGTCCAACCTCAATTTGGTGGTCCAATATTTTTCTTTTTGTGTGCATTTTTTGCCGTTTTTTCCAATGGTTATTGTGTCAGCTTAAAAAATAAATCTAGAAAAATAGTAAGGTATAATATCTAGAAAAATAAATCTAGTTCAGTTTCAAACTCATAATATATGTAGGATAGTAATACCCGAGTTTGAACGACATGAAATGTACCATTTTTTTTCGGTGATAATAAAATGTGAGTTGTGGCAACCGGGAGATGGCAGACGAGAGGTTTGAACGAAATTCGTTTCATTAGCACTGTGTTTCTGTTACAGATACAGTGGGACTTCATTGTTCGATCAGCCCCTTCGTGATCAAGCGAATGAACTTTACATTGACCGGTGAATGTGCCCTGCCTAACGGTGTTAGCATAAATTACTACGACTGAAATGTTCGGGAGATCCTCGATTGCATCTGCCAGGGCGATGAATTGCTCAGGCTCTTCCTCCGTTGGTTGGAAGCAGAGGAAGTACTCTGCAGCAGCAGCAGTCTCCTCGGTTGTCTCTGGCGTTGCATCGACAGTTTGGTCGTCCTCGCCCTGCAGGTCGATCCAGTCCTCATCGGAATCCCAGTCCGGCAACGCCGAGGTGGCCAGCGCCCCGATCCTCTCGGCCGGGCTTGCCGTCATCTCGTCGGTCTCGTCGTCAGTGTCGTCCGAGTCCCAGAACGCGTCGCGCAGGATGCTCTTGGGCGACAGGTGCTCCGGCTTCGCCGGCCGCGCGTCGAAGTCGCCTGCGGCGGAGGCGACGAACGGGTGCGCCACGAGCCGCGCCGCCGTGAGCCTGCCCTGTGGATCCCTCGCGAAGCACCGGGCAAGGAAGTCCTTGGCCTCGGGAGAGAGCCAGGCGGGCACCTCCGGCACGGCGTCCGTGTACCCGATGCGGTGGACGGCGGCGAGGACGTCGTCCATGTCGCTCCACGGCGCGCGGCCCGTGGCCATCTCGATGACCGTGCAGCCCAGAGCCCAGACGTCGGCGGCGGGGCCCTGCTCCTCCCCACGGGCGACCTCCGGCGCCATGAACGCCGGTGTCCCTCCAATCGGCCGCGTGGACTCGGCTGGCCTCGCGCAGCCGAAATCCGTGAGCCTGGCGCGGCCGTCGGCGCCGATCACGACGTTCCGGGCCTTGACGTCGCCGTGGACCAGGGACATCTCGTGGAGGTAGGCCAGCGCGTGCGCGATGTCCCCGGCGTACGCCCGGATCTCTTCCTCCGGGAGGCGGCCGCCGCTGCGGGCGGCCTCGTCGGCGAGGGAGCCGCCGGGGGCGAACTCGAGGAAGAGCTGGTACTCGCCGCCCGCGGCGGCGCGGGCGCCGAGGCAGGGCACGATGTGCGGGGAGGAGAGGCCCTCCATCACGCGGCCCTCGCGCCGCAGCTGCGCGGCGCAGCCAGCTCCGGCCGACTTGACCGCCAGCAGCTCGCCGGAGGCCTCGTCGGAGGCCAGCCACACCACGGCGCCCGACGCGCCGCGGCCCAGGGTGCGGATCCGCCGCAGCTGCTTCGCCACGCCTGAATCCATTCTCTCTCTCTGTGTGTTTCTGTGTTGATCAAGTCGATGCGTTTGCGTTTGCGTTTGCGTTTGGCGCTGAGATAGTGTCGTGCCACGAGGAGAGGCCGAGCAGGGGAGGAGGTGTATTTGTAGGAGGCGGTGGGGCGCGTGGAACACGTGAGGGAATTGGGCGCGGGACGAGATCCGCAGCGTGCGATCCGAGCGTGGCTGCCGGAAGAAAGCGCCCGTGGCTGCAAAGGAAGGTGTAACGAACTTGTAGCTCCGGCCGTGGTCCTGGATTTTCCGCCGTTTCTCTCCTACTGCCTGCCTTTTTCCGTCTGACGGGTCCCGATCGTCGGAGACTAAACAGGGCGCAGGGGTCAACCCAACACTTGGCGGATCTATTTTGGTGCGCACATGGTCCTCACTAGTTTACCACTTCTCTTTTGAGTTAGTACTACATTATTAGTACACATGACACTACTGATCAGATGCATAGAGAGAGAGAGAGAGCGCGCACTTGGAACAAGATAATTACGGGATCAAACGGATAAGGCCTACACCCCGGGGGTGGGTGAATGATGCGTCGTGTTACGTTCGTTCTTTTCCTGCGCCGGCTGTAACGTCGTGGGGCTTGGTCGTCGACGTGGAGCTGTTCCGGGAGAGGGGCTGCCGTGGAGGCAACCCGAGCACATGCGTGCGTGGCGTTTCGGGCAGGCAGGCCGGGCGGTTTGTTCGGC
Organism: Chloris gayana; assembly: GCA_031894775.1. Classification (NCBI taxonomy): domain Eukaryota; kingdom Viridiplantae; phylum Streptophyta; class Magnoliopsida; order Poales; family Poaceae; genus Chloris; species Chloris gayana. The sequence continues at coordinate 94,885 of JAUNZO010000062.1, forward strand.
CGGCAGACCACCGTGGTGCTGTTCCGGGAGAGGGGCTGTCGTGGGGGCAACCGGCGTGGCGTGCGTGCCGTTTCAGGCAGGCGGCAGGCATGCCGGTTTGTTCGGCAGGTCGCCGTCGTCATATTACACTTACACGGACCTGTGGGGGCAGAAAACTGGCATCTTCTTGTCCGTTCAAATTCTTGGTTTCTTAAAAACTGAAAAACATATTTATATAAACTATAAATAAGCCACCAAGCTCTCCGCTTTATAAAAAAATGTTTTTCCAACTAGAGGGATCCAAATAAATCCTTAGTCGTCCGATTTTAGTTAAGATCTTATCCTTTTTAATATTATATAAACAGAAGGTATAATTTACGAACACATGGAGAGATGCTCTTACTAATATCCACACTATATTTCAGCTAGCACTGTCCTTTTTGTGTCTTTGTCGCCCCGTTCCAACTCCGAGCCTCCTTCCGTCACTTGCTATTATTCCTACTTCCATTTGACGGCTACATCCATCGTTATCTTTGGTCCACTATTTCACTCCATCTGTCGGTGTAGGGGGATTGGGGGTCCTCCTAATCGCGCGTGGGTCGCTTTCGGCCCACAAGTGAAGGCGGCGACTGCGGGACAAGGGAGCCCACGAAGCTCATGAAGCCCACGAAGCCGGAGGAGCGGGAGCGTCGGGGGAGGAAGCTTCCCGGCAGCTTCTCCGGCGCCCCAACCACCCGAAGTTAATGCGGCACTCGAGTGCCTGCGGCGGCGACCGGCCGCCCGACAGGACGTGCGCGCGCCTTTCCCATGCGTCGCGTCTCGGGAAGCCACGCCGCTACAGGGCCGGGGCACCCGGAACCAATGGGAGAGAAGATGCTTGGAGTCCAAATCCGGCGAAGAAGATTACAGCAGATTCCGTCAGGATCCGGTCGCGTTTTCCCAAAGGGAGACCGGGCCCTCACAGGGCGTCCGGGTACCCCGGGTACTTGTACAGTACTCCCATACTTGCTCTATAAAAGGAGGGGTGCTCTCTTGTAAAGGATAGACAACAACAAATACAAAGAAGCAGGACGTAGGGTATTACGCATCACTTGCGGTCCGAACCTGGATAAATCCTCCGTGTTCTTCGCTTGTTTGATCTTCTGCGCTAGCTAAAGTAAATCCGACCTTCCCGATCCTATCCGAAAGGAGCCTCGACAGCCCCCATTTGGAGGTGTGCTCACACACCGACACCATCCATTATAATTTAATTAGAGTGAGAGTAAAAGCATAATTGTCCCATAGTTTAAATATATTTATACTACTTAAAGATTAAAAAAACAGAGGAAATATTTAAGTACTCTGCTCACATTGAACATCCCTTCTCCAATCGATACTATCATAAAGTAAGAACCCTACCCGGGAGGCGGCGATGTAGTATGTTGCCTTGCCATTCCGATACACGGGAGAAACTCATGAAAGGACAGAAGCAAGTTAACACGGAAATCAAAATCATTTTCCTGGCTTTCGTTTACACAATTTCGCCTCGGCGACAACGACCAACCGGGCTGGAACTGGTACTATACCACTGTCTAGATGATTCACACGCCTTTCACACTCCACTGGAACTTGAGTCTTGAAAAAGAAGAGGTGGCGTTGATGTGGAAAGGGCAAGGCAACATACTACATCAACGCTGCGGAAATGGAACTCGAAGGCCATAACCTCCTTGGTCGGCCGCCACCAGCGATTCCGAAACATGGGAACACACGCTCCCCGCGCTTGGATGCAACCTTCATCGCCAGAGTCCCAGTCAGGCAAGGCCGACGAACAGGAGCTCGCCAGCGAACTGATCCTCTGGACCGCGCTCTCCAACGGCGCCACCTCTTCGTTGTCACTCTCGTCGTCGGACATCCTAGAACGCCGCGTCGTTCAGTGTGCTCATTGGGGACGCAAAAAGGATCGTGCTTCGCCGGCTTGGCATCGTGGCTGGAGGAACAGGTGGTGCAGCAGCTGCTCGGCACGCGGTGGGGCGGTCGCGGGGGTCCCTGGGCAGGCCTGCGTGCGCGCAGGAAGCTCCTGGCCTCCGGCAACATCCACGCGGGAAACTCCGGCACGACGTCGTCCGTGTACCCGATCCGGTGCACGGCCGCGAACACGTCGTCGTCGTTCACGACGCCGCGCACCTCTTCAATGACGGTGCACGCGAGCGCCCACACGTCGGCGGTCGAGCCCTGATCGTCCCCGCGCGCCACCTCGGGCGCTTGCGTGCCGCCGATCGCGCGCCCGGACCCCGCCTCCCTGGCGCAGCCGAAGACGGTGACCTTGGCGCGGCCGTCGGCGCCGATCACCACGCTCCGGCGGCGCCGGCGCGGGCACCGAGGCAGCGCACGACGTGCGGCGAGCGGAGGCCGGACAGGACGCGCGCTTCGCGCGCCAGCTGCTCCGCGGCCGCGGGTGAGCCAGCTAACTTGACCGCCAGCAGGTCGCCGGAAGCCTCGTCGGAGGCCATTCACACCACGGCGCCCAGCGAGCCGAAAGCACTTGAATCCCCAGGCGCCGGCCGCGCGTCTATTTGAACGCCGGGCCCACTCATGGCACCCGCGTGAGCCAGGAGCGCGGGAAAACGTGAGGGAAGCGAGCGCGTCAACGCCGAGGCGACGGCGCGGCGGGCTCGTAGCAGCATGCAGAGGGGTGGACTAATCTTCCCGGTGTGTTGGACTTTTCGAGCGATGTTTCCCTCCTCTCCACGCAGCTGGAATCGTGGTAGGTGCACGACTTGTTCCCCGCACGTTCCTGTGGAATTCCTGTACAGCTTTCACTGACGGCCGGATTTAGCCTGGACTTGAATGAGTTTTCCGGCAAGTTGGAAAACTACCGTCACGTTAATCTTGCGGAGAAGCGCGACCGCTAGTTCGTTGTATTCTCTTCTATCGCGAAAATTTCCGTCCTTCGTGTTCTGAGGAACGTACGTCTCCCCTCGGCGGATCCCGAAAGTAGAGTAAAAAGACCTGGAGCCATGTCGTCAGAGACGAGTCAACTCACGTGCACATATTCGGTCCGGTGGATAAACGCGACCAGGTAACGAGAAGAGTCAAGGCATGACATCAGCCTACAAGGCTCGCCCTCTCTCTCCTGCAAAAAAACAAACGAACAAAAATATCCAAAAGCCGCAGGAACAATCGCGGACGCTCCGCTTAGCAGACGAAGCGGCAGGTGAGGTGAGCGCTGCACGCGCACAGCCGGCGGCGGGCGGCCAGCTCCCGGCGGCTCACTTGGCTGCTGGAACTTCCAACCGCTCCGTGGTCCTTCCAACAGGTCAACCGGCAGCGCCATCCGAAAGGTTCATGCACGGCGACGGACGGCTCTCCCCTACCCTTGGCCCAGCTAGTCTTTTTCCTGGTGAAAGTTCGATGCACGCACGTGTCGTTTTCAGCAAGTGCAGTTTGCACGCTGCGGGCTCCGGGTGACGGCGACGTCAATCCCATCCGCCGCGATTAGCGTTGGATAATGACCGGGGACAAAAATATCACGCACTTCCTCGTCGATTTCCATTTACCAACCGGCGCCACTGCTCGAGATCCCGTTGGATACCTGGGTACATGCCTTCTCTCCTTCCTTCTACACTGCAATTTCGTTCTTTGCTCGTGTGGAAGAGTCTGGCTCACCTTCTTCCTTGTGCATAAAAAACACAGTTGCCTGATGGCACAGCCGGACGTTTACTTTGACCGGCTTAGTTAGATTCCGCGAGTGCCCGCCGTATTATGGAACCAATTGACATGGAACTCATATAAAAAAATTTGACATGGAACTGTGGAAGCAGTCTCTTGTTTCTGAATTTGTTTTTCCACGAGCACGTTTCGCTTGACCTGCTGGGTGAAAAGCATGGAGTGCTACAGAAATACTTGGGCTACGAGTCTGCGTACTGATCCCGCCGCCTGGGAACGCCTTACGTCTGGCTACAGCATGCTTTCCGGTTTTCGTTGCAGCGTACTGACGGAATTTTTTTGATTGGCTGTCTCAACTCTCAACACCGTCGTCAGGTAAAGAAATGGACATCTGCCCGGCGACTGGGCGAGAAAGAAATGGACATCTGCCCGGCGACTTTTTTTTTTTTTAAGAAGGGTAACGCACACGACACTACTCACACCACACTCACACCTCACGTACGCACACGCGTGCGCTGTTCAAGCACACGCCTAATCTAGAGATTGGAAGGATCCGAGATCGCTTCAGTCGTGCGAAACGCATAGTCCCATCGAACGCACACGCGTGCGTGCACTCTATTCTATCCGGACCGAAGACTGGAGAGACGGGAAAAATCCCCGAGGTGAGACGCACCGCGTCGAGCGGCGCTCGAACGCGGGCGGGCTCGCTGGCCACCGCCAGCGCTAGCCAACCGAGCGCCGGCGACTGGCGAGGCATCATATTCATATCATGGTCTGCAGCCCACTGACCACGACTTGGGATGGGAGGCTTGCTTGGGCTGATGGGGCCGTGCTCCAGGCCCACAGATAGGGTCCAGTCCAGTTCCACAAAACCCACTGAAACAGCGCCTTTTGAGTTTTGAAATCAGTTCTTCCCTTTTCTGAGTTGGCGACTTGTGAGTGGTGAGCATAGTCTCTCCAGGCTCGCTACAAAAACAATTTAAGGTATAAAATCATGGAACGAACTTGCTTTGTATTTTCTAAATGGCTACCCTTCATTGTGTCACTCAAGTTTTTTTTGTCTCGAAAAATGAGCAGAAGCACTGCTCTTTCATTTAAGAAGGAAAATACATGTACTTATTACAATCTTATTTTTTTACATATAATCACAGAGGAAGCACCAATTGACCATCTGATGAGGACATCGCTATGCTAGATGCGCTCAGCTAAGGTTTTTCCCAAGCTACATATTTTCAGCAAACATCGCTGGACAATTTTGATGATTTCTCCATCATCGGCATCGAAACGAGGCGTTTTCAAATGCATTGGCAAGGGGACAATGACGCCGTCGTTTTGATTCTGGTCCTAGCTTTAGATCCGTCGCGGATCACGCTGTGTGACCACGACAATATGGTGTGTCACCTGTTTGGGCCAACTTTACCTTGTATCCGTCGGGCCTTAAACCTAAGTTGTGGATGTCCCTCTCCTAGTTCGCCCCTAGCCCTAGCGCGTCCTTAGTCACTAAAAATCAGTAGTTACCGTCGTTTAGACTTGAGTTTTGCTTAGTTCTAGTTTTCTATCGAGAAACTGCGATTGATTCATTGTAACTACGGTGATAAGTCATTTTATTGTGTGATCCAGGGCCCATGTTCTAGTTCTCCTTGATCGTGACGATTAGTCATTTCAAACCGAGTGCTTGAACTTTAATACATCAGATTCTTCATCCATATTTGCAATATAAGATTGCATGTTTATAACTTCTTGCTTGTGTTCTTGATTCACTTGTAGGGAAAGCCTTTTCGGCAACCAATAAAGAAGTGGTGTAACGGTTGCAGGGTCGAATCGTGTTTAATTTGAAACCGGATTGTCAAAATCGAGATCTCCGCAATCGAACTTACCCTTCTACCTCTTAGAAGACCGATCTTGATCTTATCACCCATCACACTACTACTAAGGTTGGACCCTTGTGCCTCCGACCCTTGCATATCAATGGCCACTTATCTTAATATTATTTCCTCGTTGATGAGTCTCAACACCTGTATTGGTTGCGATGCAGTTTGCTGAAAAACTCTCCCTATTTAGTTCTTTCCAAACATTTCACACTTTATACAATAAAATGGCAGCCTTATCTCTCTTCTCCCTCCCTGTGTATGCAGCCACACTGTCATTCCACCGGTCTCTAAAAGTCTGGTCAGGCGGTATTGTCTTACAGATCATTTCGTGCCTCCATAGATTGATTTCCTAGCAAACTTCTTTGGCTAAATTGAAGTGATTCATTATTTCTGGTTCTTGATCGCATAAGGGACAAGTTGGACTGCAAGGCCAATTCCTCTTGAGAAGCTTATCTGCCGTGAGGACTCTAGGGGCTTGTTTGGTTGATAGCCAAATGTTGCCACACATGTTTGCCAAAGTTTGCCAAAAGTATAGTGAGCAATTTGTTCATCAAACTTTTCGCAAACTTTGGCAAGAATATGAGTCTATGACATATATGGTACTCATGTGACAAGCCATAGTTGTGGTAGGCAACCAAACACTAGACGAAAAAACTGTGGCATGCCAAATATTTGGTGTGATAAAGTTTGGTAATGAACCAAACACACAAACCGACACGCAAAAAAGGAAAATGTTTTCCTCCTGTCTTGGCCTTCCATATGGCTCTAGCATCAAACCGACATACTGTTCATTGACATTGTATTGCGTAGGCTGACCTTGTAGTGTATTGCCCATTAGAAGTCCATTTCCACGCAATTGAATCGGGTTGCTCAGTTAGCTGAACCTGCTATTGTATCAGCATCTTGCATCCTCCATAATACTCTTGTCCAGTGTAGTTCTTCCCTACTCTTGTCCAGTTATTATTCTGTAGTTCTTCCCTTATTGTCCAATTTTTACGCCATGCTAGTTTGTATAACCTCGGTGCAATGTCCATTGGTGCCTACTTATAGAGAACCTTGGCGACATGTTCTTTAAAAGGTAGTGACTTTGTGAGGATAGGGGCATGTGTCCACCCTAGTTTAGTTATTAATTATAGTTTAATATAAATATTAAATATCTGATTATACTATTAAACATATCAAATTAGTTGTATATATGTCTTATTAATGTGTTAAACCATAATTTAAGTCAAAGATTTGAAAAACTATAGTGTTAAACCATAATTTAAACATGTCAAAGATTTGAAAAACTATAGTGTCTAAATACTATGGTTTTGAAAAACAACAACATCCAAAAACGATCTTAATATAGTATAATAAAAGATTGGAACAATTGCGTTTTAGCCATGAATTTTGACTCTAATTGTGAAATGACCATGAAAATTCAGATTTTGTGATTTAGCCACAACTTTTTTCAGTTGAACCTACCGTTTACCACAAGTTTGTATTGCCGTCAGTTCAATTAGATTTGAATATATTGTATGAAGATGCATCCTCATTGAAAATTAAAAGTGAAGTGCTGCCAAAATTATGTTAAATATTTCATTCCATATTTTACAAAAAATTCTATCAAGATTTTAAATTTTGATCAAAATTCAAAAATTTCATCGAAAATGGATCTAAGTTTGCTTGGTCTGTCCTGTTTTGTTTGTTCAAAATTTGTTATAATGTTTCATGTCAAAACAATGGTAGAAGCACAATTTTTACTATCAAAATCATGGTAAAATCGCAAAGAGCATTCTTGTCTTTGCACTCGAAAGTTAACACTGTTACATAGAGTAAACAGACTTGTGGTAGAAGTTTGTTTCGGATAGAAAAAGTTGTGGCTAAATCACAAAATCTGAATTTTCATGGCTGTTTCACAATTAGAGCTGAAATCCATGGCTAAAATGCAATTGGCCCTAAAAGATTTGATATTTATATTAAATTATAATTAATAATTAAACTAGGTCATGTGCTCATTGAAATATTTCCATCTTTAAAATATATCCTAAAGTAGGGGTAGTCATGTATTTCTTCCTAAAAACAAAAGAAGATTTCCTAAAAGAAATCATGTATTGAACTCGGGTTTCTCTTCTCTTCAAAAGAATTTTCTACCCCCTATCTGCTGTCCGGGCACAACAGTGAACACCTGCTGCTCAAATCCGACAAAAAAAAGAACTCATTAAAATGTTTGCGCTCAATTGGGTCAAAAGAGGGAGAAAATTCTCTGGGTACGTATCGCAGAAGCTTATGTGTGCGATACAATCCCGATTGCCGCCACGTGTACGATTAGCCAGTTGATCTACCAAACTGATCACACGGAACGCACGCGTATCCTCGGCTCCCGGCGAGAGTCCCAGCTATGGAAACAAATCGAGCCGAGCCAGCCAAAACTGCGAGCCCGTGATGATGGAAGAGAATTTGACTCTCCCGGCCGACGCCTTCGTGCAGATCTTGCTGCACCTACCGACGGACGCCTTCGTGGAGGTCCTACTGCGCCTCCCGATCGCACGCCACAACCGTTGAACCCTAAGCCATGGAAAACGATGGGGAAGAGAGCCGCGAGAAGGAGATGACAGCCGTCAGTGCGATGCCTGCTGCTGCCGCCACTGCCGTCGTCAACGACATGAACCAGCCATTGTTATCCATCGTGGAGACTGTAGATGGTATGTTGTCTGATTCATCTGTGACTCCTATAGATGGGATCTTGTGTGGTACATCCTCGATGATCTCAAAGCCACCTGCAGCACCAACTTCATCGCCCAATGTGCAAGCTATCCCTCAGATGTCAATACAATATGCATCTCATGTGACAGAAGAATTTTCGACAATGTTGGGTCAAGAAAGATCAGAAACCATAACATCTCAGACTGCACTCAACGAGGTACTACAATTTAAAAATTAATAGGTTGATTTTTTATTGTAGTTGATTTTTATTTAATCTCATTGTCATGTAAGGTCGATAATATAGAGGAGACAATAGAAGCACCTCAAGTTGGAATGGCTTTCAAATCAGAGGACGATGCATATGAAATGTACAACTCCTATGCCTTTAAGATTGGCTTTAGTGTCAGGAAGAGCACCACAAGGAGGAGAGGAGATAAAACTATATATCTAAAGAAGTTAGTTTGCAGTAATGAAGGAGAACGAGATGCTCACTCATCACATGACACCGTAAAAGAAAATGCTACTACTAGGACAGATTGCAAGGCTTGTATTCAGTTCAGTGTGAGTGGAGAGGGAGTTTGGACAGTGCAAAAGGTCATCCTTGAACACAATCATTATCTAGCTAGTAGTCCGAATAAGAGTGGCAAGTTGAGGTCTCACAGACATATTACTAAGGCAGATAAACAATTAATTAGTCAAATACGAGGGGCTGGGATGAAACCAGCTCAAGTGTATGACTTTTTCAAGCAGTGGTATGGAGGAGCAGAGAATGTTCCCTTTCAGCGAGTGGATTCCAACAATGAAATTGGTCGTGAGCGAAAGAAGTACTTGGCCCCTAATGATACACAAACTCTTTTGGATTACTTGAAGAAAAAACAATCAGAGGACCCTACATTCTTTTATGCCATACAACTTGACAAGAAAACTCGTGAAATTGTAAACTTCTTTTGGGCAGACGGTCAAGCAATAATGGATTATGCATGTTTTGGTGATGCTGTGTCATTAGACACCACATTTCAGACCAACAAGTTTGAAATGCCATTTGCCCCGATTCTTGGAACCAACCATCATAAGCAAACAATTATTTTTGGGGCTGCATTATTATTTGATGAAACCACATCATCATTTATTTGGCTTTTTGAAACATTTCTCACAGCAGTGTCGGGCAAGCATCCAAGCACAATTTTCACTGATCAATGTGCAGCCATGGCAGCAGCAGTTAGCATTGTTTTCCCATATACAAGGCATCATCTTTATTTGTGGCACATTTATCAAAATGCTGCCAAACATCTTAGTAATGTAATAGCTAATCATCCTTTTTTTCTTGTTGAGTTTAAGAGATGTGTCTATGAAGAAAGATCAGTGGCACACTTTGACCAGACATGGCATGAGTTGTTGACTAGGTACAATCTACAGGAGAACTCATGGCTACAGAACATTTATAATATGCGGGAACATTGGGCTGCTATCTTTCGGGATTCCTTTACTGCTGATATGACATCAACTCAAAGAAGTGAAGGTATGAATAGTGTTTTCAAGAAAAGGTTTCGTAGAAAACTTAGCCACTCTGAACTCTTAGAAGAATGCGACAAGTGCAGCGCTAGTCTCCGTGAAAATGAGGTGGATGAAGACTTTAAATCCCGACGCAGCAACCCTATTATGAAGACTGCAGCTGAAAGTTATACAAGGAGGCTTTACTCAGAGTTTGAGGAGGAATTCAAAGGACAATTTTCCATCTCTTGTACACTTGTGCAAATTGATGGTGCAATCAAGACTTACAGGGTGGTGCCTATGAAATTTCAAGATGAAGCAATAGTGGTTTTTAATTCTCAGGATATAACAATATCATGTACTTGCAGGAAGTTTGAATTTATTGGTATGTATGCAAGTTTTTCATTTCATTAGCATATAATTATTATTGATGTCTACAAAATGCAAAATGTCTTTTAGGTATCTTGTGCAAGCATGCTCACAGAGTCTTCAACATCAATGAAGTTTTTGTCTTGCCAACTCAATATATAATGCATAGATGGACAAAGTATGCAAAAAGAGGATTTATCTGTGAGAAACAAAGTAGTGGAATTGAAAGTTTGCAAGCACATGCTGCTCGTATCTCTCGAAAGACAACATCTATTGCATTGAAGTGCTCAGTTTCCAAAGAACTTCTTGAAGTATTAGAGAAAGCTATAGATAAGTTAGACTTAGAAGCAGATAATTCACTACTCCAAAGGCCTACAACACCTTGTGTGGTTCCTGAAAGTTCTAATGAATTTGATGCAGACATATTAAAAGGTAAAGTGACAATAAGGGTTCCTCAAGTGATGAAAGGTCCAAAGACTAAACGATGTAGAAATCCAATAGAGAAAAAAGGGAAAAATAAAAAGGGTGCTAAGAAAAAAGGTAGTGCGACGTATTTACACAATTTTTTTTCCTACCTCATCCTAGCAGAAGTAATAATTTAGCCGCTTCTATTATGTATCCAGTTCGTGAAGATCCAAATATTGCAGCTAACAATAGGGAAGTTAGACAAGATCCTCGGGAAATGATTGTAAGACACATGATCTGGGCTCATATATTTTCTCTCTTTTATTGTATTCATTTCTTCCAAGTAGCAAATGAGATATGATTTGGTTTTACCTGTCTTATAGGGATCTTGTGACGCAATTGTCGGTGGTAATATTGCAATACCAAGCTTGGCAGCTACTAATATGTATGGAGGCTTTTCGACTGTTCCCACTCCTTTAATCCCAGGTGGATATACAAGTCTTTTGCTTGGAGTTGATCAAGAGGCTACAACTGCTAGAAAGTTACATTTTGATGAAGTGACAGATTGCTCACGATTTAAGCAATAGGCAGTTTCTGCAATTTTGATGATGCAACCATGAAAATATATATTTTTCCCAATCTGGCACTTTTTGTTCCTTTTATTTCAAGGAGACACACAAGCCTTTACGATGAAGCAATAAATTATGTAATATTTATGGGACTGGAGATACAGGCCTTTAATTGATTGTGTTATACATTTTGTATGTGCTAAGCACGAGCAGCTCACCGTCCTGAGTTTTTGTACAACAAAATAAATTACCTCCAACTACAAAACTAACGTCATTACAGACAAGAAGACAAGAGCTCCAAAACTGATGGCAAGTATCTATTGCGCTACATAGTGTTGTGTTGAGCTACAGTGATGCCTGATGAGGCCCATCGATGGAGAAGAAGCAGCTACAAAACTGACGGTTGAAGTATAATGGTTGTCTCATACTTCAACTACAATTTCGTTGTGCTCACCTTCTTCTCCTAAGCTTCTCCTCATGCCTTCTCTCAACTTCACTGCAAAGACCAAATCATTTGTTTGAATGAGTGAGGCTATCCATCGAACAGGGCAGGAACATCCATGGTCTCGGCCTCTCGGGCGGAAGGAGACACGATATCGACGCGAGAGAACAGGAACGACGAGGCAGCGATTTTGCCTCACGGGCTCGGGCGTCCGTCGGGAGGTGCAGCAAGATCTGCACGAAGGCGTCGGCCGGGAGAGTCGAGTTCTCTTCCATCATCACGGCCTCGCAGTTTCGGCTGGCTCGGCTCGATTTGTTCCGTAGCTGGGACTCTCGCCGGGAGCCGAGGATACGTGAGGGCCGTGCGTTCCGTGTGATCAGTTTGGTGGATCAACTGGCTAATCGTACACGTGGCGGCAATCGGGATTGTATCGCACACATAAGCTTCTGCGATACGTACCCAGAGAATTTTCTCCCGTCAAAAGAAGCATCTGTCGGCTTTGCTCCCTCACAAAAGCGATCATGAGTTTGGAAATTCGCCGTTGCCAGCAGCAACTCTGGTGGCTGAAGAAACCGAGCCAATACGCTTTTCGTCCCTTGCGATCTGACGGCGGAAATAAACCGCGCCTATCTGCTTGTTGGTTGTCTGCGTACAGCACGCGTAGCATCTCCAAGACGTGTTTCCCAACGTCTTCCAGACATTCACGGATTCGATGGATGGGGATGGCTAAAGCTACGGATTGCTGCTGTAAAGGAATAAAGTGCCTGAAGAACTAGGAGTCGAGCTGAAAGGGATGCATGCCTCGCAAGAAAAGGCGGTGCTTGTCCAGCGCATCCGAGCAGAATCTCCGCGCCCGGCCGGCAATGAACGAGCTTGGCTGCCTAGCTTCCTGCCTTAAGCATCACGTTTGCCACACACTTCACGTAAGCCCCACAGGTCGCGAAGCCATTGGAAGCAAGGAACAAAGCAAGACGAGACAGCTACTGCACCACCGTATTGTTATCTCTTCGTCGTCAGTGTAAACGTTTGCGTCGTTCGCACGTGTATATAAGGCCCCAGCAGCGGATGATATCGATCTCAAGCCAGCAGAAGTAGCAGCGCTTGAAGCTAGAGGAGCCCGTAGTTCGTAGCTCGCTTGTTGCGAAGCTAGCTCGTAGTCTCGTTGTTGAGAATTTCCATGGCGAAAGCGGGTCTGAAGCCGGTGGCCGGGCTCCTCCTGGTGCTCAACTTCTGCATGTACGTCATCCTGGCGGCCGTCGGCGGATGGGCCATCAACCACGCCATCAACTACGGCTTCTTCATCGGTACATTACAGTTTCAGTGCATTTCAGATAGATTCTTAATTTGAGATTTATTATTATTACCTACGTGTATAATGTATAAATGAAATAAAATGAAATGCAGGTTCCGAGCTGGAGCTGCCGGCGCACTTCTCCCCGATCTACTTCCCCATCGGCAACGCGGCGACCGGGTTCTTCGTCATCTTTGCTGTGATCGCCGGCGTGGTGGGCGCGGCGGCGGCGCTCGCCGGTTTCCACCACGTGAGGGCGTGGAGCCCCGAGAGCCTTCCCGCGGCCGTCTCCTCCGGGTTCATGGCATGGACGCTCACCCTGCTCGCCATGGGGTACGTACATAACTACCAACAATATACTTACTTTTTCGTCGCCATGGCCATGGGGTACTACGTATTTGGGGTTCGCAACAAGAGTCGCTGACATTTGTCTGGTTCTTTTGCTTCAGATTGGCCATCAAGGAGATTGAACTGCACGGCAGGAACGCCAGACTGGTAATTGAGATCACCGGCAGCAAATATTATACATGATGTGTCTTCAGATGAAGTTTTGTTACTAAAACATGTCCGCATTTTCCTGTAGATTTGCATGGAGTCCTTCACCATCATCCTTGCGATTACGCAGCTCTTCTACCTCCTCGCCATCCACGGAGGCAGGTGAAGACTCGCTCTGCTCAGTCCGGGATAACATTTGGGGCAGAGACGGGCACGTGGCTACTGCTAGCCTCTATGAAGAGCCTGATGATTTAAGGTCGGTCGGCTTCGCGAGATCGAATGATTTCACCATTTGTTGTTGGTTCGAGTTGGAGAGAGCGAGGCGTACTCTGTGTGTGTGCATATATTTGTATTTCTTCCATGTGTGTGTTCATCCATTTCGGGTTTCCTCGTGATTTGTTTGTTGATTATTTAGCTATGCTGTCTGTACCAGCTGCAAACTATCGCGGTTGTGTAGCTGTTGATTTGGTTATACATACACTTTATGGTGTGCTGTGATTATTTGATTCCAATATTTCGGATGTTGTGATTAGTGGGCCCAATGCTCGGAGTACTCGAAGTCCCTAGCCTTCCCCTTTGAAATGTTCAGACAACATTACATCGAGATTGGGTCTGAAAGAAACATGGGCCACAACCAGGCCCACTATGCGGAATGAACTGCAAACAGTCTCATGTCATGTCATCATACGCCGTGCAAAGTGCGAACTGAAACTGATGTGGAGAATCAGATGAACTAGTAGTATTAAATTTCCTTTATTAAATGGATTATCAATGGAAACGTTACCGCTGTCAAAGGAGTAAATAGCGTAACAGCGTCGAGATGTTCTCTGACCGAGTAATTTTCAGGTGGCTCCAGGACAGCACTTGGCGCCACGCCTCCAACAGATAACTGAAGAAAAGAACAAATTGGCCATTCCAAAAAAAATATATGAAAGAACAAGAGAAAAGAAAAGAACAAATTGGCACGCTCAACTTTCAGTTATCATCATCCCGCTTCTCGAAGGACACACGCAGACAGGACCAATCCGATGCCTGCACCAGCGGCATGATGACTGATGCCTTGTAGCCCAGTGGCCAAGACACATGGGTGTGTCCGTGCCGATGGGGGTTCGAGCCCCGTCCCGCACCTGGTCTCCTGGAGACCGTGCCATGGTGGCACATTCAAAAAAAAAAAAAAAAAGACCGCTTTCGAGCTTTAGCATAAAGTGACTCCTAGTAGTAGATGATGGGAACAACAGGAAATATATACTACCACTATACTACTCCATGAAAATGAATAAAGCGCGACGATGGACTTGATTAGTCGTGGTACGTTGCAGTCCATCCACGATTGCTACTAATTTAATTGCGTCGTGGAATATCCAGCCCTGACGTCGCGTTCGTGGCTATTCATTGTCGGCCCGGTCTGATCCGTCCGTCCCGCGTGGGGTGCGAGTGCAACATGGGACGGTACACTGTTGCGACTTCTGGACGCGAGCAGCCGCTGCCATCTGGACTTTCCAGCGGCATCTTTTCAAGGCTTGGAGGTTCCGTTTTTTTTTTTTTCATTTTTCTCTCTTCGTTTACTAGTAAATTGCTTGCACCTGCGGCAAGCACGCTGATCTTTTCTGTTTCCCCTGACGGGAGAGCATGTTCGTCTGAACATGGCTTGGAGTGGAGTTGCATTTTCCCGTGGCAGGACGCAGGAGCACATGCCGCATGGCAGCATCTGAAGGAGCAAATTCAAACTCCACCTGAACCTAACTAAGGGCCTGTTCGTTTTCTGCACTCTAAAATTTAAGCATTGTCGCATCGAAGAGAATCTTACTTATTTAAGAATATTTCGATCAATTTAATGACAAAACACTATTGATGATTGGTCGCTAATTTTCGAGATGAATCTAATGAGCTTAATTAATTTATATTTTGCTAAAGTGATGCTACTGATAACCGTCTTCTAATCATGACTTAATTAACCTCATTAGATTCGTCTCAGTAAATTAATCTAGGAGCCTGTAATTTATTTTATAATTAAAGCTTTATTTAAGTCTTTCACAAATAGTAAGATTCTTTTTGATGTGATAGGCTCAAAGTTTAGACCAGGAAACGAACACTCCCTAAATAATTGCGGCATATGTCACTAACAATCTCGATGGCCTGGTACACGGAACGGAATCGAAATTTTCAAAACCAGGGAATCTTGGCACTCGGATCGCACGGAGTAGTGCTGATGCGTGGTACTAGTATAAAAATAGCGCCACGAGCAAGAGCCAACACTGAGATCTCTGGACACTTTTGCCCCCTTCTGCGCAACTGGGCGGAGTTCGACTAGAAGCGCGGTCACGACAAGAAGCGGCGGCCATAGATTTGTCTGTATTCCTTGGGGAGTCGATGATTTGAACAGGAGGAGATTAGAGAGCGCCGATGACAGGGAGGAAGAGAGGCGGCCGCGAGTGACGAGCACCAGTCGATGATCCCAAATCCTTCCAACACGACGCCCTCGTGCCACTGCGGCCGACAGCAGAGTTTCTGGACGGGTTCGCCGGCGGGTGCCACGTCGACACTCCAGCTGGACGTGACGCACGGGCTCCCGGCGACACGCCTCCATCTCCATCCAGCTCCACCCAGCACGTACGCAGCGCGCTCCGAAACATGTGGCTCGCTTCGAAAGAAAACGCCACGCATCGCATCGGCCTCGCAAAACGTTTGAAATGCACGGTGCCGGATTTTCTGCGCACGAGGATCGTGTCGACCGCGCACCTCTCTATGTATTGTACGGAGCTGGCGTTCCCTGCCGTGTGGTGCATGGTGGCGGCGCGTAGGAGAGGAGCGCTTTTTTCTTCTTTCTCTTTTCTGATGAAAGCGCCTATTTTTTTTCCAGAGGAGTACGGCCGGGTACTGTGCTAGCGAGGACGTAGAGAATCGGGACGTTCCGGACGGACGGTCCAATTGGGTCGTGCCATGCAAGACCTGCTACGCGGGGTGGTGCCGCGGCCTCCGGCGCCCGCTCCGCATCCCACGAAACGAAAACCGCTGCATGCACGAAACTGCTACGGAAACAGGGATTAATGCTTCCAAATCTTCTTTAATAATCGGGAGACGTGGAGATTAGCTGGTCCATTTAGTTTTTTTTCTCTCTCTCTCCGCAGGAAACTAGCCTGCCCTGTTGGGATACAAATCATACCGCGGAATTCCGACCTGTAAATTTCAATTCATGGTTTCAGTACAGCTTGGCACAAAAAAAAAAAATCGCTGTGGATGAACACATGAGCACAAATTTACGAGTCACACAAGCGGTAGTTTAATCCTCACCAGATTCAATAACTTTAATCTTCTCAATTAAGCAGTATCATTATGTTCTGAGCAGGTTTGAAAATCCAACTTGTCAACGAAGCAGCAACACGTGTCCTCGAAGGATACGCGACCGCGGCCTGGAGGCAGAGATTTGAAGCTCAGCTTAACATGATCTCCTGAATGAATAATACTGTAACAGATAAACTTGGTTTAACTAGATGCAAAGATCTTTAATATTTCTCATCACCTGTACAGTACAAAATTAAGTTTGCCATGTTCGAATGCTCCGGGTAAACCTAACAAAATCGCCACATCTCCTCCCTCCACAACGAAACAAATCTGCTTCCCCCTCCTTTCTCTCTCCCCCTTCCGTCGCCCGCTCCCCCCACCCCACCCCACCTCCCCCGCGCCGCCCCCGCTCCAAATCCCTCTTCCGCCATGCCCAAGGGCGCGAAGAAGCGCGCCAAGCTCAAGAAGAAGCAGCAGCAGGGCCACGCGGACGATGGTGCCCACCACAACGGCAACGGCAGCGGCAGCGACAACGCCGCCTCCGGCCGCCACGACGCCGACCAGCACCACAACCTGCGGATCCCACCCAAGGCTTCCCACGGTACCCGCGCCAGCTAACCCTCCCTCCTCTTTAACGGCGCGGCAGATCCGCGCGCCGCTTTCGGCACCACCCTGTGCGTGGGGGAATCGCCTTTTCGCGTGCGGCGAGGGTGGCATTCGCTGGCCGCCTCCCCACCATGTTCCCACCGCCGGCCGCTTTACGGGCTGTTCGCGCTTTCCCTTGCTCCCCTTCCTTCCCTTGCGCTATATATGTATGATGGATGCGTTTCTGTGTGAGTGCAGTGGATGCCAGCGAGGACTCCATGGAGAGCTCCGAGGAGATGGTGACGCCCAGGGCCGCCGGCTCGGAGCCCGACGAGGAGGAGAGGAAGGCTGCGGTTGATGTGCCCGTTGTCCAGGCGGCGGAGAAAGGTGGTGATGCCGGGGAGGAGGTCATGGTGGATGCCTTGCCGCCGGAGACCAGCGGGCAGACACATCAGGGTAAGGATGACGCGGAGGTGGAGGTGCACGCTGTCGTGCAGGAACCGGAGGTGAAGGACGTGGTGGTGGACGAGGCGCCCGCGGTGCAGGAGCCTGAGATGGCTGAGCCACCTGTTGCGGAGGTACCAGAGGTGAAAAGGGAGGTGGCCAAGGTGCATCCGGTGCATGAACCGGAGCCCAAGGTCGATGAGGCAGTGGCGGCTGGGGACACGCCTGCACCACCTGCGGTGCATGAACCAGAGGTGAAGGATGGCAATGTGGTGGTCAAAGACTCCACTGAAGTGCCACGGTCTCGGGAGGCTGATGTGCATACTGCAGAGGTATAAATATTATTTGTGATGATTTTAGTTCCATACTTCCATTCACACCCCTCATGGTTT
The DNA here is from genome assembly GCA_031894775.1 of Chloris gayana. NCBI lineage: Eukaryota > Viridiplantae > Streptophyta > Magnoliopsida > Poales > Poaceae > Chloris > Chloris gayana. The sequence goes on from JAUNZO010000062.1 coordinate 112,833, forward strand.
TGAAGTGTGGGTTTTGATTGAGTGGGATATGCATCTTGCAGGCACGTGGACCTGCAGTGGCAGTGGCAGCTTCGGCGCATCGGGCAACGTGGTGGAATTGCTGTGGGCTTTTTGATGCATTTTCTGGTTCGGAGAGATAGATCAAGGTGAGATGGTTCCCTATCTCATGGTTTTCCTGCTTTAATGAGTCAGAATGGCATTCAGTTCATTACTTCTGAGCATTCTGTAACTTTGCTCATTGGAATGTGGTGCCAACTTTTATTGATTCAGCATTTGAAACACAAGATGCCAGTTTTTGTTCCTGTGCATGCCAATGTCTTAACTGGTGAGGTTGTTGCAATTTATATTTAGAGCGTCCCCAATGGTAGAGGCAGTTAAGAGGTAGCAGCTAGCTCTTAGAAAGAATTGAAGAGGAGTGGGGTCCATGTTTAAGTCTCTCATTTTTCTTAGAGGCTTCCTCTTGAGGAAGAGTTAGCTGCCTTCTCTCTCTTCTTTTTCTTCAATAAACAATTCTAAGAGTTAGCTAAGAAGCAACCATTGGGGACACTCGTAAAAATTATACTTCAACTTGCATGTCCGGAAACATCCGTGTACTATAATGTTGGATTTTGTTGGTCCGAGTTACCTTTTAATGATGTGAAGCTTTGGATCATGATATGCAGTTATGTTTTTCCTGCACATGGCTTATTATGTGACCTGTGAGATTCATGTAATTTGATGTTAGATGTCAGCAGGGAGTATATCAACGAAAGAATTTGAACTTAGCTTCTATTGCCTTTGCTTAATTATGCTCTAAATTTAACACACTGCATTTGTAGGATTGACAGCTTCACTTTTTAGTTTATTCAGTTGCTGCAGAAATACTTACAGTTGATGTGATTTAACGAGAAAATATTCATTTATTAATTCCATTGGTGTTATGGAATCCGGTTAGAGCAACAGTCTGAGAATAAATTAATTAGATAAATCAAAACATTCAGATCAGGTCTCATGCCTCATATGGAACCTATTAGGCAGTCAATCCATTAGTGAGTCCGTGAAACTTGCAACTTTTGATCTTTCAATCAGTGGCATTGTGATTCTGAATTTATGATAGAATTGTTTCATAAGCACTTACTGGAATCATTAGACAGTTTGACAATGTGACGTTTTGCTTTATTAATAACAAGTCAGCAACTCTAAATGGCATATTTTTTTTTCTGAATTATATTGAATATATGTATTGTATGAAATGGGATTAAAGGTTTTGTTGTTGTTTTGTTGTTTATGTTTTATATGAAATGAATGTTTTGGACACTCTTTGCACATGTATCTTATAAAGAGCTTCATGTCAAGGTTCATTTTTTAAATCAGTTGCTTGGTGTTGGTCTATTGATGAGATAGTGCATTTGAATTGAGAAACATACTCTGGAGTATATTGTTTTTATACGTTGGTCATTTATTTGGCAGCAAAAGACCTGTCACAGAGTTCGAAATTTAAAATGCTTGAAATTATTTTTTCGTGGACTAGTTCCCCAATGCTGAGAAACTAGCCAGGAAAGAAAGATTATATATCCTGATGCAGTATCAGGAGAGTTGTATGACACCGATTGTGAGAAGTTGAGAATGCACAATTCATTTGACTTGGGCTTGATAGCCAAGTTATGTACATAAAAGTAAAACACCAAAGCTTACATGGTTCTAGAGAAAATTGCCAATATTTATATTGAAGTGATTCCCATATTATATGTTTCTTCGATTTCTTTTGGTTTTATCTGTTTGCCTATTGCTCTTTTCCCTGTCTTCACGTCCACGTTCCTTTTGTTTGGTTGACCTGGTGCTTTGTTTCTTTGGCTGTGTTGTATTCCAGTTAATATGATAGGACCTTTTTTGAGGTAATATGGTGTTCAGTTAGCTACCTAACATCGCATCCAGGACATTTGCAGTTCTACTTTAATCTTAATGTAAAAGAGTACCCATTAAGCTGCTTTTCTTTTCACTAACATGATGGCACCTGCTAAACGAGTACTGGTTACTATTACAGTTATAAATCATAACCAGGTGGTTAGTATTTGGTTTGATCATCTGAGGCATGTATTACAGTCTAGGAATATAACTTTGCATTCATTTTTTTGGTATGCGCTTGGAATGTTTCAAATTGGTGTGCCAGTGTGTATAATACTAATCTTATGGAAAAGTTAATATTGGACAAAGATGATTCCTCATTCAGCTGCCATGTTTGAAGCAGCACTGCTGTTTGTCGCTAATGGGACACTAATGTTTGAAGCAGTACCTGTATTTCACAGCACAATTATTTCTGACTTTTAAATTTGTTTGTCATTCAAGTGTTACAAATGTATTATATATTTTCTTTTAACATTTTCTTGTTTTCTCGGGATCCAGGATGGGAGCTTGAAAGTGAAGAAGACAGAGGATGCGATGTTGTTCAGTTCAAGGCTGTTGGGCGATTGTAACTAGTCTGGTTGAATTGTCACAAAAAATGTGAAGGAATGATCTTGAATAACATCGAGCTGATGTTTCTCCCTGATCCATGCGTCTGTGCAAAGTTACACCTTCTTGGTTGTGGTTAATATTCTTCATTTCGTTAGTGTTTCCAACCACCTCCCCCTCTTGTCTAGTATCATGTAGGTCTTGTAGCATAAGGGTTGAAATGAGTGACAGTAAAGAAATTTTGTTCTTTCTGTATTTATACTTATTTTTTGGGCATCCTCTGCCATGTCCCTTTTTCATGGTTATCACTTTAAGTATATTGATCAAACAATTTGAAACGACATCTTTAGCGTTAATCCAATGCATGCTCCTTGGATGAGAAAAATCTGAGATGCCCATCACAGCGTCACAGGAGTTAGGGATGAAATGTTCGGAGTTAGGGATGAAATGTTCGTTAATTTTCGGCTAGCTGAATTACCTGCCGCCTCTAATATGTTGGCTGTTTCTTATTTCTTGATTGAGTTCACATGGTGTTACTCTGTTTCTTGCGTGGAAACATGAGCACTCCTATTCTCGAATGAGGAATTGGTTAACATTTTGCGGAAACGTCGATTGGTAAATATTGGGAGGTCACAGTTTGTTTAGGTCGATGCTGTTTCTGGAAATGAATCTGAATTCTGGTTGAGATTTTTTATAAAAAATTCTGATTGGTTTTTTTTAGGGCAGACATGAGAGCTTTCTCATATCTAGCAGGGTTACTAGAATCTAAAAGTTACTGCCTAGACCAACCAGTTCCGCAACCGGATACTCCTGAGAGGACATTCTTGCACAAAATGTGCTGCAGAGTTTGCCTCTCTTCTACACTTGAAACTGAAAAAAGTAAACCATTAAGCTCTTGGATTTCATGCCATAGATCTGAGATAGATGATCGGTGACTTTCCCAAGAAATCAAGCTGACTAGTTCTGAGTTCTGACCGAGTTGAGGAGCCCCAGGAGGTTAAGCTGACGAGAAAAATGTTTGAGCAGTGGAGAGGTAGTAGTACTATTGTATCTTCATTATAGGAAGCTAACACGGAGCAACGTGTAACGATGGCAACGCGTTTCCTGGACCCTCTGTTTACCACAAGCGTTTTGCGGCCGTGCAAAATCGTTTGGTCACGGTGGCTAGTCAGTTTTTTGGTTGGTTCAGTTTGCAGGCGCAACTTGTGGCCACCCAGCCTTTACGGCCACAAGCTTGTAAAGCGACTTGGGCCGATTTTTTGTTCGCTACTGCACTACACAGTCCATGGGTCACCTGACACCAAGAAAGATACTTCGCGTGTCAAAAACAGAAAAAAGGAAGAAAGATACTCCGTATATATCTGAAAAAGAAAGAGCTGAATTTTCCATTCGAAATGAAGGCATCGTTTGCTGATCCTATTGGCATTTTGGGAATCTAAGAAATTTTTGTGACATTCAACATTTCAAACGTACTCTGTAAACGTTCTGCGTTCCAAGCAAGATCTGAAATTTGCATCCTAGCAGAGAAATTCAGTCAGCGACGCGTTTCTGTAAAACATTTTCTGACCTGAATAGTAAGCTGGCACGCAGTAAACTACTAGGCGACGAAGATGAAAGAAACCGGGCGGTGTGTAGGCGAGTGTCGTCGGGAGATATATTTTGCGAGTTCGTGGATAGGGAGATACTTGAAACCTCACCACAAGGAGATATATTCAGCGATTCAATCATACAATTAAAAACCGGTGGTTGTCCTGTTCGTGTAGCTGGCAGCTCACTGACCCGTGCTTGCCCCGAACTCTATAAGAGCCCCAGATTTTTAGCACGAGTGGACTCTGGGTAATAGGCGAAAGAAGAAAGGTCATGAGCTCCCTGTACGACGTCTCCTGCTTCGCTGCTGGCCTTGCAGGTAATCTTCCTCCCCTCTCAGAATTCAGGCTTCCAAAATCCTCCCCTGTTTCGTGGAGCAAGCTAACCTTCAGCAAATTTGGCTAATTTTGTCACCATTGCAGGCAACTTCTTCGCACTCGCACTCTTCCTGTCACCTGTGTAAGCTCGCCTTTGCCTGCAGAGGAGTTCTTGTTCTGTTTCTTACCTTTCTCGACTGTATAAGGGACGGATTGCTCAAGAATTGTTGTTGGTTCTTATCTTCATTCCAGGCCGACGTTCAAGAGGGTGCTGAAGGCCAAATCGACGGAGCAGTTCGATGGGCTTCCTTACCTGTTGTCCCTGCTCAACTGCTGCATCTGCCTCTGGTACGGGCTCCCGTGGGTCTCCGACGGCAGGCTTCTCGTCGCTACCGTCAATGGCACCGGGGCCGTGTTCCAGCTCGCCTACATTTTGCTCTTCCTCTTCTACGCTGACAGCAGAAGGACACGAGTAATTAATTTAAATCTCTTGCCCATTTCAGTTCAGAATCAGGGATAACACACCTGTCGACATTTGCAATGGATAATGAGACCTGTTTTCAATCTTTTTTCAACAGCTCAAGATCACTGGGCTCCTGGTGCTCATCGTCTGCGTGTTCGCGCTCATTGTGCATACAAGTCTCACCTTCTTCGGCCACCCGGCTCGGCAGCAGTTTGTTGGCGCCGTGAGCATGGCGTCTCTGATCTCCATGTTTGCTTCACCACTGGCCGTCATGGTACGCATTTCCAACATGAGCTCTTGAGAAATTATATATAAAAAAGAGAGCTCTTGGGAGCAATTTCTCCTCCTTTTCTTTGCTGCGAAAAATAAATTGCAGCGTAATCAAGAACATATTTTTCTCATCGTTTTTGTGTGTGTTTTCCTTTCTGGTTGTTCAGGGTTTGGTAATCCGGACCGAGTGCGTGGAGTTCATGCCCTTCTACCTGTCCCTCTCCACGTTCCTGATGAGTGCCTCTTTCGCTCTGTATGGGTTTCTGCTGCGTGATTTCTTCATATATGTAAGACCACAGTCCTCGTTTCGTCTTCATATACGATTTCTTCATGTATTTTTGTGTGACTTGATCGACGATTTTCAGTTGCCGAATGGACTCGGAGTCATCCTTGGAGCAACGCAGCTGGTGCTGTATGCGTACTACAGCAGGAAATGGAAAGGCGGCGGCTCGTCTGCACCGTTGCTCGGCTGATCAAAACCCAAGTAATCGGTCAGCTGGTTGTGCAGTGGTCCCTTTTCACGAAAGAGTCAGGTTGTGTTACAAAGACAGTAATTTCGGTATTACCAGCAGTACATTGGTTGTTTTGTCCTAGTTACTGCTGTGCAGGTCGGATTGTTCCATTATTTCTCTTCAGATATTTGTAGCAGTAGTTGTATACTATAACATTTATTATCATAGACTCATGAGGAGAGGAAAAGCAGTAAAACTACTTTTGTGTTGGACCTTTTTTTCTCCATAAATGTTTTGTTCAGAGTCTTCAGAGAGAGCTAGCGGCGTTGTGTTATGCCAGCTCGGTTTTCATAGTACGAACTATCACGGTACACCTAATAATAGCACCTACCGATTAGGAAAAGAAAAGCAAGGCATCGACGGTTCACCCATTCTTCTCTTCTTTTACTACCTCACATATACATTTCGGGAGTTGAATGAAAAAGTAGAGAAAGAAATATCAAAACTGTCTGATATATCACGCCTTCACCGGTGTAGCCCGTTCAACCATTCTTCTCTTCTTTTATTTGCTCCTCACATATACAGTTTAGATATTAGAATACAATAACAAGTAAAACCAATTAAACATTTCAAATCATGCATAAAAGAGCATCTGCATAGACGGTTGAGATCTCGTGTCGTATGCATTGGTGTCATCTCTGTTCTAAAATATAAACGTTTTTGTTTACACAACTAAACAAGTGCAAAGATAATTGAAGATATGGATATATCTCTAATCTAAAATAAAAAAATACAACTCTATTCATTCTGTCACCTGTACTATGAATTACTACTTTTAACTATAAGTTCATATGCCTCTATTTTGTATCCACATGACTTATTTTTACAAAATCCTATGCCACTCTTTTCAATTGAGTAAAATTTCAAAATCCACATTATTTTAGTACATATTGGAAGAAGCTACTTCTTGCACATATTGTAGAAAATCACAGCTATTTTGACACTTTCACACAAGTCCAATGGCTGACATTTGTGTGTCTCCTATTCCTTGCAATAAAACTGGTAAGTGAACCTTCATAAGAAGTTGTAGTTTTGTGCCAAAAAGTTTTACAATATTCGTAGGTCCTTATAATGAGCAAATAAAGTTGCAGTTTTTTTTTTGCAATTATATCAAAATAATCGTGAGTGTCTCTGTCGTCAACATAATCGTGAGAGAGACACTCACGATCATTCGTAGGTCCTTGTAATGAGCAAATAAAGTTGCAGTTTTTTTTGCAATTATTTCACGTATACAAAAATCCGAGAAAAAAGAAAACATAATTAGCTGATTGTTTTGTTATTCGTCGTTTTATTTTTTCTTATACTCCTAAAAAGGTACACACACTCGTTGCCCCTCTCTGTGCGTCCTCCCCGCTTTGCCTTCCCCTTCATCCTCCGCCCAAGAAGCCAGCCGCTATTCTCGTTTCCATCATAGGAGCTGACCTCTCTTCCACAATCGCGGTCGCCATACGCGGATAACCATCGCGGGTCCTGGTTGATCACCGTTTCGCATCGAGGTGGCATCGGGCATCGTCGTCGCCAGCGACGGACGACGGAGCAGCAGGCTTCACGTGGAGCGGGTGCCCGGCGGCCCAACGCGCGCCGTTGCCGCCTCCTTCGAGAGATGACCCCTCGCTGATTCATCAGACGCCGTCGCTGACGCTTTGGCCGTCCTACATTGTTTAGTCCTCGAGGTACCAAGGATTGATATAACGGAAGGTTATCCTTCTTTCCCTGGTTTTTTTCCTGTTTGCATTATCGAAATAGATTTAATTTCTTACTGATATTTATTTCCTAATAATCGCCCTGTTGAGCGAGCATCGATTCACGTCAGACATTTTTATTTCAACACAATTTCATAATGCTTAGTCTCACTCAATCTGATCTTGGTAGGCCCAGATCAGTCATAACAAACAGATCATTTTCCAGCCTTTTGTATACAATTAATAATTTTCCCTTGTGTATCAAGCATCAGAATCTCAAATTACTTTCATAATTTTCGCAATCATATGATATATTGGTTACCACGGTTAGATCATAATAATATAAGATTATTTTCATGCAACATTTTTTCTCAGGCATATCATTTCCAACAAAAAAAAAAGATTAGTCTGTGCCATCTCTGAGCAAAAATGTTGTGCCTCATAGCTTGGTCTGGTGTGAGGGGCGGTGATTCTAAGGACTGATTTTTTTCTTCTCTATATATGCAATGACCTGGATATATTAGAAGAAAAACAATTTCCAGCCTAGGGCCAATAAATTCTATATATTTTTTATTTGAAGAAAAACATTGTTCAATTATACATGTATGAAAAAGTAAGATGCCAAATAACAATGGTCATATTTTCCTTTCCCCCTTTTTCTTTTGTGAAACAAATTTTGTTCACATTCTCACAAACATGCCAACTCACCGCTATCAATGCTCACACACATAACAGAGGTTGGGCTCATAGATTTTGTGATGAAGACATATGAGGCGGCACATTGTCAATGAGCGCATCACCAGTCATAAATGCAAGTGGACAGGTTCTACCATAAGGAACCTAAGCAACTGAGATGCGGTCAATTTTGCCAATGATAACCTGTTTGTTATCAATTACATTATGAATGGTTAACATAGCTTTGTTTTCAAGGTGCATGTGATGCTAAAAGTTTGGTGAGGAATTTTTTCAGTCCAGTCTGGTACTTGAGGAATCACAATACTATATCATCATTGCACTCTATTTCCCATCAATGCACTTGAGGAATCCAGTCGTACTCTATTTACTAATTTTTATTGGCAAATGTGTTTGGCCTCAACTCATGTCATATTTTGTTTTCTCGAAAATGCAGGATCATGTCTGAAAATATTGGTAAATAGAGTAAGACTGGATTAAATTTTTTTCAGCCATGATTATTTTTTTTCGAAATTTTAATCATGTCTGAAAAATTAAAATTCCATTCGTGTGGCACATTGATTCTTGTAACTTAACAGTTTTCTTCTTTGTTTCTCCTTTCTGTCGCAGTTGTGGATGAAAAGAACTGATAATAGGATGTTGACTTGTAGCTGTTTAGATGACACCAGATGAAAATGTATGGCTCTAGACGACACTGACATTTTGATTTCTTATTAATTATGCACATGTCGAATTCTCCTCAATCCCTATAGTTGAATTTGTGTCTGATTTTTTGAAGGCCCTTATTACTCTAAAAAAAGGTAGCAAGCTTATCAAGTACAGCCGGAAAGGGAAACCCAAGATCCGTGCTTTCAGACTTTCTAGTGTAAGTCCATAAGCATGTTCCTTTTCTTGCAATGCGTTTGTTTGATTTGTAATATATAAATTATTCTTACACTGAATTGTCCGGATTACTGAAATGAAACAAGGTATAGAGCAAAGGGTAAAAGTAACAACTTAAAGAAAATAACTTGCCAGATTAATACATTATAGATAGATGCTATTAGATTATCTGGACTGTTAATCAATTCATCTTCAGATGTGTGTATTTATGTTAGGGAGAATTTACACAGGTATACTTGTTAATCACCGATGCAATTTGTATCTGTAACAATATATTTAAGGGAATATGGCACACTAGAGTAATGTGCATGTGCCAATTGCCTGACACTATAGATGCTGTAGTTGCTACTGCCTGTTTCATATTCCTCAATGCAGGACGAAACAGCATTGATTTGGTATTCTCACAAAAAGGAAAAGTTCCTCCGTCTGTCTTCTGTCTCTAAAGTCATTCCTGGACAGAGAACTGTAAGTTCATTATCGCCAGAGTTGAATACCTGGATCTTTCTTCTTGACATATCCTTAATAGCTATAGATCTGTAGATTCAATAAGAGAAGAGTTGGATAAATCTAGTATCCTCTATATATGTAAGAACTTTTAATTTCTTTATTCCCTTTAAATGAAAGAGAAGTGCTCTTCTCATTATTGTTCAGAAATGGGGCGACAAAAGAGTAGAGTATGTAAAGTGCAATAAAAACTTACCTGACATTTTTCTTTGGAACACGAACATTTGAGTCTCAGTTGAAAGTAGGCCTTACACGTTCGACTCTTGATCAGGCTGTTTTTAGGCGGTTTCTACGCCCTGAGAAGGATTATCTATCATTTTCCCTCATATACAAGAACGGCCAACGTTCACTTGATCTGGTAAGGATAAATTTATGAGCATGTAACCATTGACTGATGTTAAATTCCTTGCATTTAGATTTATTCATAGACTATAAGTAATGTATAATCGCGTAAATTGGACTCTCAGGCATGTATTTCTGCTGCAGGTTTGCAAGGACCAAGCTGAAGTTGAAGTCTGGTTTTCTTCACTTGAGTGGCTAATAAGTTCAGGCCGTAAACCTTCTCAAACTGACGAGCACAAGGATAGGCTATCATTTTCTGAGGTGAGTTGCTATCCTAAACAAGATATGGTTACCTTTCATTAGCAGTTCCACACCTTTTGTTCAATTTTGCAATGTCAACTTTAAATTTTCTTATGCTAAGACTAAGAGTGAATATATTAGGAACATGTGACCAAATTATGTGCCATTTCAAATGTACTCACTGTACTAGAAGTGTATTATTTCCCCTGGTTGACATTTTACTAAATAAACATGTTTTTTTCACTAAAAAGACATTTGTATATTCCATGGATTTACCTGTGAAAGATGAGGACATGCTTCAGTTATTGCACCATGTAGCAGTATGCGCTAATGCTCTTCCTATCTTTTATCTTTTCTCGAAGCAAATCGTCTTCCTATCTGCCAGAGATTTACTTTGTTTTTTTTAACAAAGTATCTATCGGGGATTTATTTATTTTTGAAATAAGTATCTACTGGGGATTTATAAGGTCACGTATTTGATTATAAATTTATAGTACATTATGATTGGATTTCTGTTTTTTAATCTTTTCCAGGATGTATCGTATCATCAAGATCGTCTTTCATACGATTCAACAGTAGATATCGCTTCAAGTATTTCACGCAGTTACTGTGGGACCAATTCCTCTAGTTTCAGAAGATCAGATGTGGGATCTGACCGTGCAAATATGATAAGAACAAGTGGCGCAGATAGTAGTCGACTTAGTATTTCCAGTGCCCCTAGTTCTTCCAGTCAGGGTTCTGGAACAGATGACATTGAATCCCTCGGCGACGTTTATGTATGGGGTGAAGTGTGGACTGATGTCGCCCCATCGGATGGACAGACAGGTGCATCATGCTCAAAAATTGATGTTTTGATTCCTAAACCTTTGGAATCGGATGTCGTCTTAGATGTTAATCAAATAGTATGTGGTTCAAGGCATGTTGCTCTTACTACCAGGCAAGGGGAGGTGTTTACATGGGGCGAGGAATTCGGCGGGCGCCTTGGCCATGGAACCGATGCAGATATTAGTCGCCCCAGGCTTGTTGAGTCAATATCAGTAACCATAGTTGATTTCATTTCCTGTGGGGAGTTTCATACTTGTGCTATATCTGCTTCTGGTGATCTATTCAATTGGGGGGATGGTTGTTACAATGCTGGATTGCTTGGATATGACACTGGAGCTAGCTATTGGCTTCCAAAACGTGTCTCAGGGCCCTTGGAAGGGCTTCAAGTACTATCAGTTGCATGTGGCTCGTGGCATTCGGCTCTGATCACATCAACTGGAAAAGTATACACATTTGGTGATGGAACATTTGGTGTTCTTGGACATGGGAACCGTGAAAGCGTTGCATACCCAAAAGAAGTGGAAGCGTTGAATGGATTTAGAACATCAAAAGTTGCATGTGGAGTCTGGCATTCTGCAGCAATCGTGGAAGCTACTGGCCAGACAGGCATAAATGTGGTTTCTAAAAAGCTTTATACCTGGGGTGACGGAGATAAGAATCGTCTAGGTCATGGAGACAAAGAAGCTAGGCTGGTTCCAACCTGTGTCCAAGCTCTTGTTGATTACAATTTCCATCAGCTGGCCTGTGGACAGAATTTGACTGTTGCTCTTACTACATCTGGCCATGTGTATACAATGGGTAGTTCTGACAACGGTCAGCTTGGAAACTCCAAAGCTGATGGCAAACAGCCTTGCTTAGTCAAAGATAGATTGGCTAGCGAATTGGTTGAGGAGATCTCATGTGGAGCTTCCCATGTTGCTGTTCTAACGTCAAGGAGTGAAGTATACACATGGGGGATGGGAGCTAATGGGAGACTTGGACATGGAGATCTCAATGACAAAAAGGCACCGACTCTTGTTGAAGCGCTTAAAGATAGACATGTCAAAAGCATATCATGTGGTTCAAACTTCACAACCTGCATTTGCATACATAAGTGGGTATCAGGTGCAGATCAGTCGGTCTGTACGGGTTGTAGGCAAGCGTTTGGTTTCACGAGAAAGAGACACAACTGCTATAACTGTGGGCTAGTGCACTGCCATGCTTGTAGCTCAAGGAAAGTGCTGAAGGCTGCTCTGGCACCGACCCCTGGAAAGCCGCATCGTGTGTGTGATTCATGCTTCTTGAAACTGAAAAGTGCTGATACCAACAGCAACAATTCCAACAAAAGAAATGTTGTCACTCGGCGTTCGACTGATAGTAGAGATAAGACAGACAGGCCAGAAATAATAAGGCCATCCAGGCTTGCAGCAACACCGTCAACGGAGCCAGTCAAGTATACAGAAGTAACAAAACCAGCTAGGACTGATATGAAAACAGCCGAGTCAGTTATGAGGGCATCTCAAGTTTCGTCCATGCTTTCTGCCCAATTTGGAGGGCTTTCACCCATGGGAATGTCGCCAGCTATGGCCATGTCACCTACGATACCATTTTCGTTAGGGCCTACATCTCCATACTCAAAGAAAACAAAGTCACCCCCATCTGCTATTCCACAAATATCTAAAAATGATACTGATAATAATATGCATAAATCAAATGAGATGCTGAATCAGGATCTTCTGAAGTTGCAATCTCAGGCAAGACTGGTGCTTTCCTTTTAACTTTCTCCTTGTCATGGTTATCTGTTTTCTATAAACATTGCGTTTTCCACAGGTTGATAATTTGAAACAGAAGTGTGAAGCCCAACATGATCAGCTTCTAAAATCAGATAAGAAAGCGAAAACGGTGGCTTCTATGGCAGCTGAAGAATCTGTTAGACGTAATGCTATGGTGGATTTTATTAAATTTCTTGAGAATGAGGTATTTAAAACCTTCCCCTGCTCTTTTCATATGATGACAGTTTATGCAGACATTTTAATCTACCGCTTTTCTGCAGTTCAAGGGTATTGCAGACAAACTTCCTAGTGACGCTGCTGACAGCATAAGAGCTCTGCAAGTTCAGACACAGTCACTCCTAAAAGAACAGTCAAGTCATTCACCGGATTTGATGAACCCAATGGACCGTGATCATCTTCACTTATCTAGCGGCTTAAGCGGATATGATCAGAAGTCTGGTGGTGCAGGTTACTTGGTAATGTCACAAGATGGCAGGGCTGCTAGTGGCTCAGCTATTTCCATCACAAGTGAATCTCCATCCCATCGTATCATGGAACACCACACAAAGGCCCAAAATGATTTTGCTCCCAAGCAGGGTACCCATGGAGAAGTGCAACTAATCGAGCAGTTTGAACCTGGCGTGTATGTGACACTTATCCAGCTGAAGGATGGCACAAAAGTATTCAAGCGGGTCCGATTCAGGTACCTCGCCCTCCCCTTCAATGGAGTAAATATCTGAATTCTGAATGACTGTTGTTCCACTAAATTTGACTATTTATATGAACTTATCTGTTCTGACAGCAAAAGGAGATTTGCAGAGAATCAAGCTGAAGAATGGTGGAGGGAAAACCAAGAACGGGTCTTCAGGAAGTACAGCCATCCAACTAACCAGGTTTCCAGTTCATCTTCTCATGATGAAGAGCATCATTCGTGAGCTCTGGAGGAAAGCACTGCAAAGCAAAAAATTTGGCAGGATTGTTTCTGCGCTCCCACCGTCACGAAACTGTTTGAATAAAATACACATGTTCTCTGGAGAAAAATAGAATCCGCTTGCTCTGGAGGAGAAGATAGGACTTGCTGTTGTTTTATTCTTTTTTTGTTGTCTTTCGTACGACCTTGTAGATTTTTCCTTCTTTGCTCCCTTTCGGCCGTTTATAGTTTTATCCTGTTGAAAGCATTTTGACCAAGATATTCTTGCTCCAAACAGCACTGGATGCTAATATTATGAATCTTTGGTTCTTCTTATCAGATTGTATGCCTTCGTAATATAGGAATCGATATATATTATACTATAGTTGACAGCATGCATGCTATGATTCTTGAGAAGCACAACTGGAATGAGATACAAGTGGCAGTAATAATAATAATTATAAGGTGTACAGCGTGATCACCACCCCAACTTGGACACTCGAACTGAGTGCACGATGCACCTCGCCCTTCTCCAGTGGACACCACTTGGATTTGTTGCTTAATGTAAAGCACTGCTCTGGTTGGATTGGGCGATCCTGATGCCCATTGCCAGCAGTTCGCGGGCGAAGGCGTCGGCGTGCGCCGGCTTGACGCAGACCGCCGCCACTCTGACCCCGTCTTCGTCCTCGCCCCTGCGCGGCGGGCACACCACGCAGGCCGGCACCACGGTCCGCTCGTCGTGGATGTGACACGTCACCCACGCCGGCCCACCGTTGCCCAGGTTCACGGCCTCGAAGCCCAGCTTCCGCCAGTTCACGACGTCGAGCACGCTGTACCACCCCATCTCTGGCTGCTCCGCTTCTGTTCCGCTCCCGGCCGCGCCAGCGCCGAACGCTTGATCAGAGTTCCTGGGCACCAGCAGGTCGGGCACCTTCTCCTTGGCGCGCTTGATCAGCGCCACCAGGTCGCCGATACCGCCGCTCGCCACCGCGCGGCTCGTCGCCGGCGCCAGCTGCACGACGACGCAGTTGCCGTAGTAGCCGGCCACGGCGCCGACCTGCTCGCGCACGTCGCAGGGGAAAGCGAGCGGCGCGGGGGAGGATTCCGGGTCGTCGGGTGACATGACCGCGCGGGTGCGGCACTGCCACAGCATCGCCGCGACGGCCTCGAATACCGTGCCGCCGGACTGGGCCTTGACGCGGTTGATCACGGCCCATGGGACGGTGAGGTCGAGGCGGGCCAGGTCCAGGTGCCCTTGGGTCATCGTCGACTTCTGGGCCGCGACCATGGAAGCGGGGAGACCCGGGAGCGAGTCGTCCCACTCCCGTACCGGGACAACCGACGGCGCAGGCGACGTCCCGCGCGCGAGCTCGCCGACGGTGGCCAGGAACTGCACCAGCCCCGCGCCGTCGATCGCCACGTGGTTGAACGTCACGCCGACGACGAAGCCGCCGCCGCCGCGGGAGGAGGAGGAGGAGGAGAACTCCGTGACCTGCACCAGCAGCAGGGGCTCGTCGTCGCGGCAGAAGTCGCCGGAGTAGCGGACGGCCAGGTCGTTGAACTGAGCTGCCGTAACATCCTCCAGGGCGCAGGTGGCCGACGCTGCCACGAACGTGACGCCCTCGTCGGTGCACGCGATGCACGGCTCCCCGTCGCCGGGTCGGGCGGCCAGACGGCGGCCGGCGATGGGCCGGTAGTGGGCCAACACGCGCGACAGGGCCGTCTTTATCGTGCCCACCGGCTCGTGGATCGGGCGATCAAATGCGAGCAGCAATGTTACCGGAAAAGGAGCGACGCACTTGTCGAGAGAGGAGAGACGGACCGTCTTGCCGTCGCCGGCCAGCGGTTGTGCTGGCTCCGTCTCCGACGGGACGACGACCACGGGCGAGGACTTGGTCAGCACGACACCGCTCATTGTTTTGTGGTGTTTGTACGGCCGGCCGGTGTGGGTCCTCTAGCCTGCTGCAGGTGAGTTTATGACGAGGGTTGATACTAGCTCTAGTAATTGTAATATATAGGCGCCAATGCAAAGTCGTACAACTTGGTCGTAGTTATCTCCCAAGTGGTCAAGTAGCGTTTTCGTAGCAACAAATCTAGATCTTGCCAAAACCCATCTCGAAGCTGGTACTAGTAAAAGCTTGCATGCTGTACTATATATCAGGTCAGGCTGCGGCTAAAGAGGTCTCAGTATTTTTTTTAAAAGCAGGGAGTCATCGCCGGCGGGCGATACCATGACTGCAACTAAATGCTCTTGCATGCTACTTAATGGTCTAATCATAATGTTTTTGTCTTCGGTGTAAGGGAAATGAATTGGACCAATGAAAAATCTAAAACCAATAGCAAATAAAAGAAGTGCTTATTTTGGATTGTAAATAAGGGAAAGGTGTAAATTTTGATGGTGAATGAGGAATTTGGCTAATAAATTTCTGCCAAATCATTCTGGTCAATATACATAACCCAAGCCTTCAAAGTTGCTTTCTAGTGAAAAGGAATGCACACAATGTACCTTAATTTATTCATGGAAGTATTTGGTCAAAAAACAATTTATTCATGGAAGTAATGATCATGATGTGTTGGACAATATGGACAACAAGAAACAAACTCATATTCAACATCCAAAACTGCAAAACAAGATTTAAGAATGAGTTTTGCCAGGGTTATCCATTGAGCAAAAGCAGCTTACTTACCATAAATCAAAGAATGGATCCAAAGGTTAAATTAGCTCTTCCTTTTTGATCTTTCTTCTTTTTGTTGAACTACTCCTTTTTTTTTACAAAATAATTGGATATAATAGGCAGGAGCCTAGCTCCTTACCTCTCTTTCCAAAAAAAAAAAGGTTCCTCCTGCTACCTCAAATCATGAGAAGTATTTTTAATTTCTTATAGAATACTAAATAAGGAAAATAAAAATCATTGATAAGAAAAGGACTGAAAAATGTATGTTTTATAAGCTTTTGAATACTTAATGGGAAAATTTGTAGAATGTAATTAGTTTGTAATATATGGGAAGGAAAAATTGATGTAAACGATGAACATTTTAATTCATTTGTGAGGTACAAAAATGACAAATGAATAAATGATGAAAACCAGAATAAATGGTCAACCTTGTGCAGTTGTGTTTTTTTGTTTATTATAGAAACATGATTAGGTTGTTGGTATACTTTTTTTTACTAGCAATGAATGATAATTTGGAAGGAAACATACAACAAGTTCCAATAGTCTACGTTTTTATAACAATTAAGGTGGGAAGTTTTAAGGGTATGTCTACTATTATGGAATTAGGAGATAGTTTTAGTCATATTTTTCAATTGTTGGATGTTGATCTAACGGTTGTAGGTCATCTTCTACCTCCAGCCCTACTTCTCTCCTACACCCACTCCCCGTCTCATTGCTCCTCCCCGACCTACCAGCACTTCCGACGGTTGCTCCTCCACGACCTACCGAGCACCTCCGACGGCTGGCGACGCCGTGTTGTCTTGCCACACCGCCCGTTCTCCACACCACCGCCCTTCATGCCGCCATCGCTGCTAAACCTTCAACTACAACACCCAAGCCGCCCATGAGCAACCCATGGCTTTGGTGGCACCACCGCCACCACGCTACACCGTCAAACCACTGCCCACCACCGGGTCGTGACTACCACCTCCAAGAACTCTCCAAGGCCGGAGGAATTATTTGGAGCCACCGGAACCCTAACACCACCATTGCCAAAACTCGTCGGAACCCTAGCCTCGTCGCGCCAATCGTGCATCCTAACCCCCGCTTCTACCTCTAACGACATGGTGTTGGTGCTTTCTAAGTGCACATTTTATATCCAAATATCACCCCCAATTAGAGCATAATTGACACAATTGTAGGCCATTTACGTCGACGCTTGTGTGTTTGTTACTCTTGAGGATTCATCTCCTAGATAGTCAAGCGTCACCCGGAGACCTCCCAAACTTGTTGTTGAGACTCGGATCGTTTGTATTGCCCCTCCGTTCATGGAGATTGATTAGTGGATTTCAAGCTTTGCCTTGGTGGCGTCTTGGTGAGGTTTAGGGTTGAATGAAACCCGACCGTTTGTGGATTTCTCAACGGAGACGTAGGTTCTTTGGTGGAGCTGAACTTTGGTGAAAAATCGGGTGCCTCCTTGTCTCCTTTAAGCTTCCCGGGTATTTTCGTGCATGTGTGCTTGCTTGTTCTCATGTTCTTGCATGTTGTAGCTCTTCTTTTCTTAGATTCACTCATGTAGGAGGCTTGCTAGCTAGTGCCCCTTTTGCCTTTGCTTTCTTGCTTTCATAGCTGCTTGCTTCTAGCTTGAATTGCATTGGATTGTCCATTTCGATGGCCAATCTACTTTCCACATGCGGTAGTTGGACATTGTCCTACTCTAATCGGATAATTACCTTAATCGGATATTATCCTACTATAGTCGGACATTGTAGTTGGACAATCTTTTTCGTGTTTCTAATTTATTAAATTAAGTGATTTTCAAGATTATCGCCTATTCACCCCCTCGTAGACGACTTTCGGTTGTCCCAAACTTTGCTCTTTTCTTTTAATTAAAATTTAGAAAATTTAATTGAGGATCCATATGAAGAGGGACTAGATCACTTATGTTGTGATCCGGATGCGAGTCCCTTGTAAGAAAAATCCCATTCCGGTAGCAAGTAAAAGGTTGGTAAAATACCATCTCAAGAACCTATCACCCCCTTAAAGCGTGTATCCGATGAAAGGTGTCTTCCGGAATAGCAGATGTCTTTCGACTTAGCTAAACGCATGTATTTGTCGGACATGGTGAGGGAAGAGCAAATAAATTTTATTACTCTTATGGAGACGAGTCGGGATGATTTCCTAGATGCGACCCTTAAGAACTTCCGTGTTAGTCGTGATTATATATGGCATAGTATGGCAACTTGAGGGCGGTCGGGTGGAATACTCCTCGGACTAGACCTAGCAATCTTCGATATTGGCTCTATTTCGGAGGGGGACTTTTATGTCAAATTTACCATACGAAATAAAGAGGATGGATTCAAGTGGGTCTTATATGCGGTCTATGGACCGATACAACCGGAACACGAGGAATCCTTCTCATTGAGCTTGCTAGCTTGCTAATTCTTGCTCTCGATAATCTCTCCCTTATATAGTGGGAGGTGATTTTAATATAATGAAAGGACCACATGAGAAGAGCATCGGTAATTTCAATATAAATGGCTCGATGTTTGTCATTGATGTTCTCAATTTGAGAGAGATTGAAATATCGGGACATCGGTTCACATGGCCTAGACATGAGGATGACCCTACGTATGAGAAGCTTGACCGGGTCCTCGTGAGCACAAAGTGGGAGGGAAAATTCCTGCTATCTACTTGTAGAGGTGAGGGACGGAAGCCGGTCGAATCATACCCCGATTGTTCTCGATACAGGGATCATCTACTCATGTGGACAGCACACCCGCTTTTAGATTTGAAAGAGCGTGATTCCTTAGGGAGGGGTTTTATGATATGGTTGCAAATATTTTGCAATCAATTAATCATGGACACTCCAATTTGGAACGATGACAAAATAAGATCAGAGTTGTATGTAAACACCTCTCGTGGGTGGGCAAAACATACATCCGGTCACTATAAAGAAGAGAAAAAGAAATTAATCTCCTTAATTGACTCGCTTGATAAAAAAGTAGAGTCCCCCTCTCTCCGATGTCGAAATCAACTTGAAGCACCATATCAAGGAGAGACTTGTGACTCTACTAAGAGATGAGGAGATCAAATGGCATGAACGTGCTAAAGTCAAAACCCTTGTTAGAAGGTGGTAATAACACCATATTTTTTCCACTTGGTTGCGAACGACAAACACCGCAAACAACACATCTTCAAACTAGAACAAGAGTATGAGGTTATTGTTAGTCCTGAGTAGCTCAAGTCCTATATAACAAGTTATTATAAAGACTTGTTTGGCTCTCCCGCTGATAACTCTTTCACTATGGTCGAATCCCGGATGGATGATGTCCCACAAGTGTACGATGCGGAAAATGAGATATTGATGGCTCCCTTCACAAAAAGGAAATCAAGGAGGCAATGTTCCGGATGGAGCACAATAAATATCCTGGGCCGGATGGTTTTCCTGCTGAGTTCTATCAGGTCTTCTAGGAAGTTCTTTAAAGTGACCTTTTGAGTCTCTTCTCGGATTTTCACGAGGACAACCTACCACTTTTTAGCCTCAACTTTGGTATAATTATGCTGTTACCAAAGTTCACGGATGCTAAAATGATACAACAATACCGACCTATTTGCATGCTGAATGTCAACTTTAAAATCTTTTTATAGGTTGGCACTAACAAAATCAATACAATAGTTGGGTCCATTGTTTCACCCTCTCAGACGACTTTCATGCTTGGGCGTAACATAATGGAGGGAGTTGTCATTCTACACGAGACAATTCATTAACTCCACACAAAGAAGCTTAATGGAGTCATTTTCAAAGTTACGTATGAAGGAACATGATAGAGTTAAGTGGTCCTTCTTACAACAAACATTATGTATGAAGGGATTTTCTCCTAAGTACTCGTTGTTGGGTAGAATGGTTCATCTCGAGAGGTAGTGTTGGCATCAAAGTAAATGATGACATTGGGCGCTACTTCCGGATAGAGAAAGGATTGTGCCAAGGGGATCCTATGTCTCCCATCCTGTTCAACATCGCGGCTGATATGCTAGTCGTGCTTATTAAAAGAGCAAAGAATGATAGACAAATTGATGGTATAATTCCTCACTCAGTGGATGATGGGTTGTCCATTTTGCAATACGCGAATGATACAATTCTATTTATGGACCATGGCATTGAGAAGGTGAAGAACATGAAACCGTTATTATGTGCCTTCGAATAACTCTTGGGTCTGAAGGTAAACTTGCACAAGAGCGAATTGTTCTATTACGGGGAGGCAAAAGAATTTGAAGATCAGCTTTCCGGTTGCAAGATGGGAAATACCCATTCCATTACCTAGGGATTCCGATGCACCATAGAAAACTTGGCAATAATGATTGGAGAATATAGTGGAAATGTTTGAAGGAAGACTAAATTGCTAGAAGGCGAAACATCTTTCATGTGGGGTCCGTTAACTCGATTAATTCAATACTTAGCAACCACCTAATGTTTATGATGTATTTCTTCAAAATTCCAAAGGAATTTCTCAAGGTTCTCAATTCAATTCATTCCAAATTTTATTGTCAAGGAGGAAAAATGCACATAAATACCGCCTCGTCAAGTGGGACTTAATGTGTCGACCCAAGGACCAAGGAGGACTTGGCATCATAGGCTTAGAGGTCCAAAACAAGTGCTTGCTTAGTAAGCGGTTGTACAAACTCCTGAATGAGGACGACGTGTGGAAATCTCTTATCCGAAATAAATATCCGGGTTCGAGGACATTAGCTCAAGTTGAAATCAAACAAGGAGACTCTCACTTCGGCGTGGCCTCTTGAGAGTCAAGGAAGAATTCTTCACATGTGTTTCCTTTAAAATAAGAGATCGGAACCAAATGAGGTTCGAGAAGAAGTATGGTGAGATACTCGACCTTTTGTGATGTCTATCCTAATTTTTACCACATTGCCTACTACCCCCACGATATAGTGGAAACGGTAATGGGTCAACTACCGTGAAATCTCTGTTTCCGGATGGATTTG
Organism: Chloris gayana; assembly: GCA_031894775.1. NCBI lineage: Eukaryota > Viridiplantae > Streptophyta > Magnoliopsida > Poales > Poaceae > Chloris > Chloris gayana. Next base: position 133,896 of record JAUNZO010000062.1, read on the forward strand.
ACCGCGGTAAAATGCACGGAATATGATGCTCTCGTGGATCAGGTTTCTCAAATAACCTTGCCTAAGGAAAGGGAAGCTTCATAAGACAGAACATTTTTCGACCCGTTCGATGTATAACTATCTAATAAACCAAGATACGCCCTTTCGTCATATAGGAATTTGAAAACTAAAACTTCCCCTCAAAATTAAGATTTTCCTTTGGTACATCGCACGTGGGATAGTTTTAACGACAATCAAAAAAAAAAACTCAACCCGCGTTGTACGAGAACCCTTAGCTTTTTTTATAAGAAGAAGACCTTCTCACGCAGGTCGAGAAAACCCCTTCCCCCTCCCCGTTACATTAGGGTCTGCAACTTTGTGAGAACCTGTGCCGGGACCACCATGAGTTACCGTAGCTTCTAGGTGACTAGGTGCGGCCTCGACCACATGCTTTGGTACGGAGAGAAGCGAGGAGATTTTTTTACTCCAGCCTGAAAATTCGCTCCCCCGACAGCCAAACTCAGGACCTTAGGGGTGTTACTAAACCACGTCAACCACTAGGCTAAGGGACTGTTCGCAACAAATGACAATCTAGCAAAGAGGAACTGAAAGGGTAGTCATAAGTGGTCATAAGTGTTGTATCATGACGAGACAATTCAACATTTTTTTCTTTGACTGCCATTAGGCTAGTAATCTTTGGAGGATAGTAGAAGTAGTTGCGGGTCACCTCACCTATATCTATAGCTCATATATCGAGCAATTTGCATTCAAATGTTGACTTGAAAGCATGTAAGATTATTTTAGTGGGGGTGAGAGTTCTTTGTTAGGCCATTTGGTGGTGCAGGGATCATATTTATTTTAACAATATAAGATATTCATAGTTTTTGTAGGCTTTATTCAGGGAAACATACCGACTATGGTACTGGGTGCTGCTGCAGCCTGAGGAGGCTAGAAACAACATCCGATCCGTATGTACTTCCATGGAGGTAGCGCCCATGGAGCTATTTGCAAGTTTTGGCTGAAAGTTTAATAATTGACTGAGCTCACTTTGCAGAGGCTGAAAATGATATAATTATTTTCATTATGAAAACAAAAGTTTAAGAAAATTTAACGTTTGACATGAATGCTTCAAGTACGAATTAATTATATTAATTCAATATAAGATACGTACCTAAAGAGCTAGTTAGAACAATAAAATACTTCTACAATCGTATCTCCACGTATAGTAAGACAAGCATCAACAACAGAAAGCTGTCGCTCCGACCTCGAGCGTGGCATATAAAAGTCAGTCCCCATCCATACATGCCGACGTTTTGTACGTGGTCTAAGCGCACAGAAAAGCCTCCGTGCTTCTCTGGAATTCCTGCCCATAGCTCGTCGCATCTAAGTGTATCAGCAGAGCATCATTTTCATTTTGATTGATGTTGTGCCTATAAAACCTTCAAACGGATTGCTTATGTCCAAATGCCAACTGCCAAATAAGAACGTCTGTACCGTTGAGAAAATGTGGGAAATAAATTTTCTAAGAGTGAATTGTACAAAACTATAACTATTTATACCATAGTTGTACAAAACTACAAATTTCAAAACTACTTGCACAAAACTACAGCTATTTTGACCCTAGTTGCACAAAACTACAGCTATTTTATGCAACTTGTTTCTCTCTTCCTCTTAATGAAATACGCACCTAGGTGCGTTCTCGAAAAAAGTTACACAAAACTATATTTTTTTTGCAACTAAGGATCAAAATAGTTGTAGTTTTGTGCAACTTGTTCAAAAGTTGTAGTTTTGTGCAATTATGATACAAATAGTTATAGTTTTGTGCAATTCACTTACTTTTTAAAGGCACGGTAAATTTTCTAAAACAGTTAGCCTAAAAGTCTCGCCACTTGGACGCAGCCAGGAGCCAACCCTAGCCACCTCTCTTTGGCCCCCTCCTCTTCTCCCCCGAAGATATCGTCGGCGGTAAGGGGGAGTGGGGATCCACCATCTTTTTAGTCTAAGTACATCAATTAGATTTTGTTAGATTCAATTTTTCACTAGAAATCCAATCAAAGAGGGTGGTGGTGGCATAAGACGTAAGACGTTGTCAAGATCGTCGATATGGATTAGTGGAGGATCTCGTTTCTTGGCCGCGGTGGTAAGACAAAGGCATCCTCACTAAAGGAGAATAAGGTACTCTAGTCCTTCTTTTATCTCGTCCTGGTTCTTCGCAACCATGATGGTGGGTTAGTTCTCCCACGGTGAATCTGGTGAAGGAGATGATGATAGGTTCGACGACCGACTCGATGGTTGCATGTTCATCATCTTTGCATGTGGAGGTTTAGTACGAGGCTGACGATGGTGGATGGTGAGATGGACATGTTTGTTCAGATCTGAGTTTTTATCCATGACATATCCATTTGGGATGGTGATTTTCGGGGAGAAAGATTAGCGCCGCCACGTTGCATCATTTAGACCCACTTAACGAAGGCGTAAGCTCCTGGACCCCAAAACCACGTCAACGGATAAGGCTGGACCCACTCCCGTACGACCACCACCGAGGAACAAGCCAAAAGGTAGCAGGCTAGACCTTGCTCGCCAAGCCCGGAGAGCCCCGCCTCGCACGACCTCGCCCGTCGAGCTCGAGGAGGCTCCGCCTCGCGCGACCTCGCCCCGCTCGACCTCCGAGCTCGACCGCCAACCGCATTAACTCCTCCTGCCCCAGCGCCCACGTGGGTGCTCCTCGGCAATCATTGACGCTGACTCGCGCTCCATTCCCCCTGCCACCGCCACATGCTCCCGTCGGGCCACGCCGATGGGACACGCCGTCCCTATAGCCTCGACAGAGTTGGCGTGGACCGGAGACTCCGGGCATGGCTACAGGAGCGACATGACGGTCCAGTCAACCTACTCAAGCACACGTCGGGAGAAAGGCCGACGGGACAACACTAGCATTGGGATAAGTCCACAACCATACACACACACACACACACTCTCTCTCTCTCTCTCTCTCTCTCTCTCTCTCTCTCCCTCTCATGTAACCCGAGCTCGACCCCTGGAGGCTATAAAGGGGAGAGTCTCGCACTCTCTAGACACGGACACAAGACGCCCAACACACGCACACGACTCACACACCACACGCACACTCGAAACTAGGGACTTGGAGCACGCTCCTCTCCCGCCTCCTCTCGTACGTCATTGTTGCTTGACGCAAGGAACACGAACGCTGCGACACCACCCCAACCGGACGTAGGGAGCTTTCCCGAGCCAGTCTAAATCTCTCGTGTCTTCCCTTGTGTACCATCCGGCCTAAAACGCGCGGCCCCGGAAGAAATTCTACTAGCCGGTGGTTCGAACACCGACGGTGATCCTTGACGTTGTAGTTTATGATTTTTTTCAAGGTTTCTTGTCTCCCATCATAGGAGTTGGAGTAGTTTGGTTTGTTTTTGTAAGAGTAAATTTCATAAAACCCCATGTTTTATGGTCCTTGTGTCACAAAACTCCAGATATTATAGTTTGTGTCACATAATCACAGGTTTTATGGTCATATCGTTTCACAAAACCCCACCTCTATCAAGAATTAACAATGAATATAATTTGTGGATTCTAAGTTTATGCTTGCATGAGCCATGTATTCCAATCAATTTAATCAATGAAATCATCGAGTCGAATATATGATAAGTTATCTTCTGATATGAAAGTTAAATCCACCTCTAATATTCATACTACTTTGATGGAAGTGGGGTTATATGAAATAATATGACAAAAAACCTGGGGGTTATGTGATATAGACCATAATACCTGAGGTTTTGTGATACAAAGACCATAAACCCTGTTTTGTGAAATTTACTCTTTTTGTAATGAGGGGATGTAATATGCTTTAATATAATGATTTTTTCATAAAAAATACCAGCTAGCAAATAATACTCCATCTTTCATAGTTTATTTGTCGTTCTAGAAATGTTTTGGGGTGTCCAGATTCATGGAATGTTCAGTAAGTCCGAACACACCGTGTCTCAATCTGGTAGAAAGCTAGAATGACGAATAAATTGAGACGGAGTGAGTAATTAGCAATAAATATAAATAGATTTTCTTTAAATATAAATATAAATATCTACGCTCTCAGCCGTTGATTATAATCAAGGTGGTAATTTCCATCTGCAAGGTATGAAAACTATAAATTAGATAAAAATTAATGACGTTAAAAATGCTTCAGGCATGTCAAATTCTTAACTCTCGCTGTGTGTCATAGGCTAATCTATACTCTGGGAGGGACTTTCCTATTTTTTAATATATATAAATAAAAAGAGCCGTGATAGGACAAAATACCCTGCAACGCTCTTTGTTATAGGCTAATTTATAAGCGTTGATTGATCAATGTGCTAGCCTGCTAGGACAAAATACCCCGCAAGAAGCATCTTTTCCCCTAAGACGCCAGCATCTCAGAGCTAAGTTCCAGGAAAACGACGTTCGTAACGAATCGCAATATACATGTACAGGCTACCCCACGTGACGTCCGCTCCACAAGAACAAGACAAGTACAGGACGAACTGGGCAATACCAAGGATGCGCACGGCGAGCCACTAGGCATCATTGTCGTCTGTATATAAGCTACCTGATGGTCGCCGAAATCATCTAATTAATCAACACAAGCTCGCTACTACTGCACAAGTGAATCAACAGGGAAGAAACTCATGGGGCCGGGGACACTGCTGAGCCAATTTATGGAGTCCTTTCCTCCATTAATCCCCGCATTTTCTTCACCGCGGCGGCCTTGGCCGCCGGTGCCTTCGCGGTCTACTTCTATATCCCGTCATGGCGCGTGCGCAAGGTCCCCGGCCCCCTATCCCTGCCGCTCGTCGGCCACCTGCCGTTGTTTGCCAGGCACGGGCCGGCACTATTCCGCGTGCTCGCGAAGAAATACGGTCCGATCTACAGGTAAACCAACATCTAAGGCACACCTAGTTGTATACTTGCCCATTTGATGAACTTATGTTGTCTTATGTCTTGATCCCAGGTTTCACATGGGAAGGCAGCCGCTTGTCATGGTGGTAGACGCAGAGCTGTGCAAGGAGGTGGGCATCAAGAAGTTCAAGAGCATTCCCAACAGAAGCATACCTACTCCCATCCGTGGCTCACCTATTCATAACAAAGGCCTCTTTTTCACAAGGTATACTCTACTCATACTAGTCTTGTTTGGCAATATGCTATTAAATTTCTCTAACAAAAGATCCCTCTCATATTAAATTTCTTGCCATATCGTCATTTTTCCTGATATCATATCTAATTAATTAAAAATGAAAGAGTCACTAAGACTGATCTAGTGATCTTTTGATCGGTAAGAATGAAATGTCTTTGTATGAGTGGCTAGCGGCTAGTTCAAAGTTTGATGAAAACAAGTTATCAAGTGACAACAAAGATCCATGTTTTTAAAGTTACTTTATAACTTGACGAGGCCAGAAAACATAGAAATTCTCAATATATTCATATTCCCTTGTCCTCATTGACTATCACACATGGGTATTACGTGGCCGCTGATCGTGCCGCTTTTGTCCTCACTAGCTAGGCTCATTCAACAGGACCTCAATTCGTCCCCACGGGTCTCCCTCGTGTTGTGTTCTTCACAGCTGTTTGCTTAAGCTTGAGATGTTTTGTCTAAACAAAATAAATTTGTCTAACGCAGAGATTCGAGATGGCAGGCCATGCGGAACGTCATCATCTCCATCTACCAACCGTCGCACGTGGCAAGCCTCATTCCGGCCATCCAACCTTACGTCGATCGAGCCGGGCAGCTCCTCCACCCCGGCGAGGAGATCACCTTCTCCGACCTCTCGTTGAAGCTCTTCAGCGACACCATCGGCCAGGTCGCCTTCGGCGTCGACTTCGGCCTAACCAAGAACCCGCCCGCCGCTTCGTCTTCGCCGCAACAGCATACCGAGGGCGTGGACGCAGCCACCGATTTCATACGGAAGCATTTCCACGCCACCACGTCCCTCAAGATGGACCTGTCGGGATCCCTGTCGATCGTGCTCGGCCAGTTCGTGCCGTTCCTCCAGGAGCCCGTGCGGCAGCTGCTGCTGCGCGTGCCGGGATCGGCTGATCGGCGCCTGGAAGAGACCAACACGGCCATGAGCGGCCTGCTTGACAGGATTGTGGCGGAGCGGACGGCGCAGGCGGATAGGGGGAGAAGAACTTCCTGTCCGTGCTGCTCAACTCGAGCGAGAGCACGGAGGCCATGAGGAAGCTACTGACGCCGGATTACGTGAGCGCGCTCACGTACGAGCACCTGCTCGCCGGGTCCGTAACCATGTCGTTCACGCTGTCGAGCCTGGTGTACCTCGTGGCGATGCACCCGGAGGTGGAGGAGAAGCTGCTGCGGGAGATCGACGCTTATGGGCCCAAGGACGTGGTGCCCAGCTCCGAGGAACTTCAGACCAAGTTCCCCTACGTTGAACAGGTACCCTTATTAATCGCATCTTTACTTCTTTTCAGTCTAATGAAAGTTTAGAAATTTTCAATCAACATGATTTGTACTAGAATTTGTATTGTTATTTAGTTTTATATGGTTATATACCACATAGATAAAAGAGAAAAAAATTGTTAATGTATAACTATAAAAAAAATTATTTTATAGACCGTTTGATTTCAATCTAGTCATGTTGGACGGTGATTGAGAGTATTCCAAAACTTCAATCAACTGAAAATTAGTAAGTTCCAATTAATCGAGGAACAAGCTAATTAAGAGAGATGTGAGGACAATACAAATAGTCTGCCGATTTATTTTCTCCGTCATATGTTCAGCTTATTTGTTTATGTTTCTAATAGGTTTTGAAGGAAACAATGAGATTCTTCACCGCGTCCCCACTAGTTGCAAGGGAAGCATCTGAGGATGTTGAGGTTGGAGGCTATTTCCTACCCAAGGTACGAAGACATTATACGCCCCCTCTCTTGGTGATAGACACAGTTTGCATTTTAAGCATATGACACGCTTATTTTTGTCACCCAGGGCACATGGATATGGCTGGCACCAGGCGTGCTGGCGAAAGATCCGAAGGATTTTCCAGACCCCGACGTGTTCCGGCCGGAGCGGTTCGACCCGGAGAGTGAGGAGTGCAAGCGAAGGCACCCATACGCTTTCATTCCCTTTGGCATTGGCCCCCGAGCATGTATCGGCCAAAAATTTGCCATGCAGCAGCTGAAGCTTGTTGTCATTCACCTCTACCGCCACTACATTTTCAGGCACTCGCCCAGGATGGAGTTTCCACTTCAGTTCCAGTACTCCATCTTAGTGAACTTCAAATATGGTGTCAAAGTGCAGGTCATTGAGAGGAAGAACTGATGATCTATGCCCTTAGCAAGTACTACAAGGTCATGTGATAGGTCACTGTCTATATATTGTATGCTTGACAGTGAGTCTGGAATATGTATATCATCCTTTACCAGAGTTGGTTAGTGATGTTATCACATTATGGCATCTTTTTGTAACCCACGTTTTCCTGTTTGCTTGTGACTTTGTGAAATCTGCTTGCCTCAGGTAGTGCTCCTAGGGACGAAAGTAAAAAGTAAAAATTATGGACCATCAATTATGAAATTTCCAACTTCAAGATGTGAAAAATGGCATTCCGAAGAAAAGAAAATAAATATAATGGTAATTCACGGAAGTGGTAGTAGAAATTATTTTAGAGTTTTCCAAATCATTTCTGCATATTTTCACTTTAATGTGTAAATTACCATATGATCGCAGGTAATTTCACTTTGAGTACCTTGATTATAACTAATCAGCTAGCTATCATTCGAAAGGAAGGTAATCATTCCGGCCAGAGACCTATCAAAAATATTTTTCTTTCTAGTGTGTAAAGATAATTCTCCTTCCTTGCCCTTTTTTATTTAAATTTATTGACTTAGATTTTCCTTATCTTTAAGTCACCTTTTCTAGCCACTGGATTTTAATCTAATATCATAGATATTTTATTCATTCATGCAAAATAAAATGTTCTCTGACAAAAATAAAAATGTTCTACCTTAGAACTAATTGTTTCAGCAATACATTGTTATTGTTCTAGTAATACATTTCCATTGTTCTGAAAAATTAATCTGACCGAGAGCAAATCTGTTACTAAGGAAAAAAGATACTATTTCCTTAGGTTCATTAGTTTGGATTCCATTCTAACTTGTACAAGGGTAGTACCCTCATATAAATGTAAACATCATACAAACTTGTACAAGGGTAGTACCCTCATATAAATACAAAGGAAAAAGATACTATTTCCATAGGAGGGAGGGAGCCCAATCGTGTCATGGTCGATAAACAGAACATCCGGTTAGTTGGTTTGGCGTCAACAGAATAAAATAGATAAGTCTTAGTTGCTGTGAGTCTGTTAGCAAGCTCTACGAGTTATAAGTAGAGATCTGAGTCGATTAGGAGGATTATCTTGGAAGTTAGGTTTTAGCCATTTGTAGCAATCATACCTCGGCAGCGCGGTGCTGATCACCACGGCTCCTTCACGCCAGCGAGGCCCAGATTCAAGACCAACTACATCTTTTAATTACAACTTCATCGTTTCGTGCCTACAAATTCTCACCATTCTCATGTGCGTATTCCGGCTCTAGTCGCAATAATTTTTTGCTGAATTTTTCGCTATACAGACACACTGTATGCATTCATCCGTACCATTAGCAATTTCATTTCAAGAAAAAACTATATAACTTAAAAAGAATTAAGCTTGTTTAGATCATTTCGTATCGTTCTCTTGTTCATTTCGGCGGGCTGCCTATCACGGAAGAAAGCAAACATGCTCTGCTTCCCGCATACTCTTCTCCGATTCCTTTCTCTTGCTCATGCTTTCGAGATGTACCGTCCATCAACTCTGCACCGCCACCTAGCCACCGGTGCTACATGCCACACCACGAGGATAGGGCAGAGGCACCATCAAGAAGTGGGTTAAGAAGTGGAAAACTTAGGATTTTTGAAGTTTTTTTTTTTGCAATCTCAAATCAATTTGGAATGTTCATTATGTGAACTTGCAATAGTTTACAAATGAAACATCATTTATGATATACTCTTAAATGAGCTTCAAATACAGGTGAATTTTTTGGGGGTTTCAAAATAAATGAATCTGAAATACTCTTAAATGAGCTTGAAATTATTTTGAGCTGTGTTATGGTGCTTGAAAATAGGGTAAATTAGATTGGTGTCATTGCAATTTTTGAGACTTGGAGATATATCATTGATCTTTTAATCATTGAAAATATGCCATTAAACTTTTGCAAATGTTGGAGGTATGTCATTTTATACGTTTGGGAGGGATCCGGACCCACCTGCAGGCATCTATACGAAATTATGGACGATTTTACAATGGCCTTATCCCCTTACGGAAGCTTTCCTCTTCATCTCTCCTCCCAACCGATCAGATCGAAAACACCAGGAAGACGGAGCCACCAAGAACAGAGCTCGCTCGCTCGTTCGCTTCCTCTCTGTGCTCGGTCGCTCACCTGTTCTTCTCTCCGTCTCCTCCTCATTCTTCCTATCATCTTCTGTTCTGCAAGGCTCCGCCCAGATCCATGCATCGCTCTCCAGGTTGGGGTAGCCACGGGAGGGCGACATCAGCTACAAGCTCGATTGGCTACATTGATGTCCATTAGATGCCCCTTCTTGATTGACCATAGCTGTGAGCCTTTTTGCTCTAGCCTAATCACAGGAGACGGAGAGAAGAATGGGCGAGCGACCGAGCGCAGAGAGGAAGCGGGCGAGCGAGCGAGCTCTGTTCTTGGTGGCTCCGTCTTCCTGGTGTTTCCGATCCGATCGGTTGGGAGGAGAGATGGAGAGGAAAGCTTCCGTAAGGGGATAAGGCTAGGGCAAAATCGTCCATAATTTTATATAGATGCCCGCAGGTGGGTCCGGATCCCTCCCCAAACGTATAAAATGGCATATCTCCAACATTTGCAAAAGTTTAATGGCATATTTCCACTGGTTAAAAGATCAATGGCATATCTCCCAACTCTAAAAAATTGCAATGGCACCAATCTAATTTACCCTTGAAAATAATGTTAACCGTTTATTTGGTTAGATCTAAGGGTTAATAATAGGGAGGTACCTCTTGAGAGGTACTTTAAGTTGTGGACCGGTACCGAAAATAGTGGGACTGGTACCAAATGGTTTTTATTATTATTTTTTAATTACATAAAGGGTATTCTAGTACTTTTACATTATGGTATGTATAACACGCCGGAGACGCCGACCGCTTCGCCCACTCGCCCGCCGGCGAGCCCTTTTCGACCACCCGTTATAGAGCCGGAGAGCCCTCCATATTCCATGTCATTCCTCTTGTCTGGATAGCCCTCCCCACTTTCCCCAGCTCTTCCTCTCGTCGGCGACCCGTCGGGAAGAAATTGATTTGGCGGTGGTGGATCTTAGCGGGACCTTGTTGTCCTGCCTCCCATCCGCTGCTGCGAGGATGAAGAGGCAGAGTTTGGTTGATCTTCTACAGCCTGCCGGCCCTGAGCTTCATCTTGCGTGACATTAGCATCGCTGAAGGAGCGCCGCCTAGCGCTATGCTCCTCTCCCTCCTACTCCTCCGCTGCAGCACCATGCCCTCCAGCCAGCACCCCAACGTCCCTCTCCTCCACGCCCTATATCTATTTCCTTTCCAATCTCCTGTGGCGCTGACCTCGGAGTTCCGCAAGTATTCCAGCTATGTGCTCATCCTCCTCGATTGGCTGCGGCGTCGATACGACAATACCTACTACTCGATCTTGTTCCCTGTGACGCGGTACACAATATGGCTCTCGAGACCTTGACGCCATCTCCAATTGGAGCAGGGAGCACCACACCTGCGCCATCCACCAGCCCAACTCCATCAAGGTGGTCGAGGATGCACTTGTTCGCCACCTCATGCTCGTCCAACAGCTCGCCATCTCCTCTCCATGCAGGTCTATATCATATGGCCGTACAACAGCAAGTTCTTGTTTCCAAAAATTTTATTGCTAAGATTAACTTGAAAAAATTAGGCGTTCTTGTTGTCATTGCTAAAGATCGATTAATATTCTCGGTAAATTAGGCCGTACAACAGCAACATTCAAACAGCAAGGTCTATATCATATTAGGCGTACATGCTTAAAAAAATTAACTCTCAATCCTCACTCCAGATAATTTGAGTATTAGGGGATCAAAGCTAACGAGCTGATGGCCTTACTCCATGGCTGGTTGACGGAGACACAAGAAACTGGTGTTGCTCTCTGCCTAGGAAAGATTGATCTTGCCGCTATTGCATCATCTACGTGCCGGCTGTGATGATGATTCGTCTCTTTGTTTCAATTTTCACCCTTCTAATAAGGTTGTATAATCCAATTGGGATGCAATTGTAGCTGATTTTATTCCCCTAAATTTGTTTCCACAAAAGCCAAATGTGTGTGAAATTGGCAATGTTTGAAATTGACGGTTTGATATGAGAGATATCCAATTGGCTTAGAGACGAAATCACCAACTAATTTGAATGTTCATTGCTTTCGTAACAAAACCCAATGAATATCTCACTGTATGCATGTCAGTAAAAGCAAACACCACATTCAAATCAGGTCAAATGTCAATGCACAAGTAGGTAATGAAGGAAAATGTGTTTCAAAGTTGTTTCGAAGATTAACTAATGAACCATTACATGATAAAATATGTCAGAGCTTTCATTATCACTTTGACTGATATGGACTTATTTTGTATTGGCTTGGATTGGACACCCTGCGACGACATTGTTTGCCTTCCACTTCTTCAGATATAGTTTCTGCAATTTTGGAGGTAATTTGAGGTGTGGTAGCCATATCATTTTGGTTGTTTTTTCTTGGTCGCCCACACTTCTTTCCTGACACGTTTGCTTTTATGCCTTTACTTGTATCAGCTCCCATGCTTAGTATCTTGATGTCATCATTTGAAGCATTTAGTTGGTTTGCACTGTCATCTTTACTGCAGGCCAAGTATTCTTCCTTCTGAATAATAGAAAGAAATAGCTTAAAAAATAAATTGTGAATGATTGAATTGCCTCATTACGACGCATATTGGATAGGCAACGATCGTAATGCTGCAGCAAATCAAATAGTGTCATTCCACTATCAAGATGTGTATGTAATTTAGAGTTCAAACTCAAAAAAACGCTTTCCCACCTGATATGCAGCACACCATAGCCTTCGCATCTGGTACATTTGATGCACCCATGAGTTTTCATCTGTCACTTGATTCCTTTTTAAAAATTCTTCCCACTTTCTCTCAATTTCTGGTATGGTGCAGCAATCATAAAGAAATTTCCTGAATTCTTCAACAAGCTTTGAACTATGCAAATTCTATAGAATATTCCTCTCGATATGCCATGTGTAAAGCCTGTGGTTAGACCTAGGCAAAATGCTTCTAATAGCACTCTGCATAGCAAGGTCACCATCAGTTATAACATAAATTGGAAGCTTTTGTGACATGGCAGTCAGAAATGTGTTTAGGAGCCACTCATATGCCTAAGTTGTTTCACGTGATATAATGCCACAACCAAAAATAACTGTGCTCCGCTGGTGATTGAGCCCCACAAATGGCACAAACGGCAAATTATAGCAGTTAGTCCTATATGTGCTATCAAAAACAAGAACATCACCGAAAGCTTCATAGTCAAGCCGGGATTGAGCATCAGACCAAAACAAACCCTTCAAATGTCCCTTATCATCAGTCAAATATTTGAAGAAAAAAATCAGGATCTCTTTCCTGCCTCGCCTTCAAATGGGATATCACGGTTTCAGCATCACCGGTAACAATAGTTTCCTGCTTATACTTATGGCAGTAGTTGTATATGTCCCTAGCTATACATCTAACTTTATCAAAACCTCCGGCCTGTATTTCCAAGATATCCATGATGTAGTGTTTACGTATTCCGGCAATCTCCATCTCAATGATGTCAGCTTTCTGCACATCACTAATCCCTCTATGTGAACAAAGGAAACAAGTAGTTTCAGGTGTCGTGCCCAATTTGTGGTTGTGTTCATCGATGAAATCCTTCACATACCACTGTGTCCTGATTTCTTGCTCCGTGCAATGACAAACTTTGCAAGACACCTGCAACGTGTGATGTTACGTGGGTTCCTCTTCTTTTTCTTCATGTGCTTATTTTGCCGAAACCCTTGCTTAAAGCAAACAAATTTTCTTAGGGATAAATTATTTCTGGCTTTGTCTTTTTCTGAGTAGCATTTTCGTACACTGAACCCTTTCTTAAAAGCATAACTATTGTAGAAGTCAAAACCTTCATTCGCGTTGCTAAACGTAGTGTTGACGATCTGATCATACTCCAATAGAGCCTCTGCACTTAAATCAACCATTTATGTGACTCTCCCTGCACATTATCGTATGGTCAGAATAACAAAATGTCATTTGCATTTGTTCATTTAATTGGCAGATGGGGTGCAGCAACAACATAACATCTATTAAACAACCAATTTCACCTATGCAAAAATTAAAACAAAATTTTACTCATACCGGTTTAGCAATAGCACAGAACTAAACATGGAATGATTTGACCAAACAAGGGTACCAAAATATTTTCAGACAAGGCTATGATCAGTCAGTCAACAATGCACATCAATTTTGACAGCCGGTGCAACGAACTAATTTAGCTCCATATGTAGTTAGCAATTGTTACATCAATTATGATTTTTCTCTACGTGTAAATAAATCTATGCTTTTCTTGCACATAAGAATTTTTGTCCTAATGCTCTCTCTATCTTAAATTTTAAGTTTGACTAAATCTTATCTTAAATGCAGATAACTAGATTATGGTAAAAGGATAACAACTTATGCAATAAAGATATTGTATTCGTGATTTGTCGAACACAAATAAACTTACTGAATATCACGGATTAAACTAGTGGCAATAACATAAATTGCACCTTTGCAAATGTAGTCAAGGAGAAAGGATATGTACATGGAGATTAATAAGGTGTTTTCATATAAGTACATGGCAACCAATCACTCTTAAAGTTAAAGAATAAGCAATGCCATATAGCATTAATTCATTAAACTCATCATAGCTAAGATATGATTTGTAGATATTTTTTTTGGGGGGTGGATGATGTATATTCTCTTAAACAATTCTGAGTACAATTTACCCTACTGTTTCACTCCAAACATTCTCAGCACATGATGCACAAAAATTGAATGATCTCATTGGCACAAATGTTAATTAAATACAATGTTCGTTATAACGAATCAAAGTTTATACACTTCTCCGTCAACTCACTGCACAAACTAATCCAAGAAAACGAAAATAAAGAGCATGAGAGACGCAATACCTGCTGTTACTACAAAACACCAAGGAAATCTATGAGCACAACAGCATTCCGCCAACGAAACGGCGGCTGAAGAAGTCGTAGTGGTTGTCGTCTGAGATTCCACGGCAATCAAATCAGGTTGCGGCAGTAGAGGTGCGCGAACAAGAGGAACGCCGTTACAACCGTCGATCGAGTGGGAACAAGACTTCACGTCAACCACCAAAACGACAGCACAACCACGAATCGGGGGAGGCAGAGCAACCTGCAACAGCTCCACCTCACCAAATTGCTCCTGAACTATCCACGAATCGGGGAGCGCCGCCGGTGAGGACGGGCAACAGTGCCGAGGGCAAGGTTGCGCCGGGGGGGTGCAGGGCGGAGGAACAATGCGATCTGTGTGTGTTCGGCGATGAAGTGCGGCAGCGGATTAGAACCGGAGGAAGGAGCCACGGAGGTGTACAGTTCAGTAATAAAGTTCAATGACCAAAATAGCCCTGACCTTAATTAATTAAACTCTAATTAAAATTAATTATAAACAACGGCTGAGATTAGTTGAACGTGGCGGTACCTCAGGTACCGCCCAAGCACCGTATCAAAGGACAATTATTTTACATGGACTTGGTACTTTTCAGATGAACTTGAAACATTCAAACATTTTTCTGCCAGCATAGGCCTCAATAGACAAAGCGAATGTAATATAGCACCAGCACTTCATTATTAGAATATCCTGAGCAGTGAGCCCAAAGTACTACTCCTCCGTCCCATTGAAAATGTCGTTTTAGACTTTCGGACATCATTCTTTGACTGTTCGTCTTATTCACAAAATTTATGTAAATTCTATTTATTTTTTTCTAACTTAATTTATCATTAGTGATACTTTAATAATAATATATTTATTTAAGTATTTTTATAAAATTTTTGAATAAGACAAGCGTCAAACGTGAAATCTGAAAAGTCAAAAACGACACTTTCAATGGGACAGAATAGTATATGTTTATTTTCTAAGAAGTCACTACAAGGTTCATCGTGGCGGTTATATTCTTTTTTCTTGAATGAATCATCACCAGTTGACTCCTACAAAAGAAATCATCACCGGCTGTTTATATTATATATACACATATATGCCAGTGCTATACACTTTTTCTAGTCTACTAGTGGGACTTTTTTTCTGTTTTTAGCACAACTACCATTTTCGTCTAATTGATCAAATGTACACATACATGCAACATCCTTGCCACGGGCCCACGGTCAACTCTAGTGCGCCAATAATAGCATCAATCGTGACATTCGTGACATAGTACACTGTACTACTCGCGGTGAGTAGATGGTGATGGGCGCGGTTCTACTCGCGATGGAGGAGTACACCTTCACCTTGGCGGCCATGGCCATGGGGTTCTTGGCGGTGGCCTACTTGTACGAGCCGTACTGGAAGGTGCGGCATGTGCCAGGTCCCATGCCACTGCCGCTCATCGGACATCTCCATTTGCTCGCGAAGCACGGCCTGGATATCTTCCCTGTTCTCGCCAGGAAGTACGGGCCTATCTTCAGGTGAGCCACCCGACCGGCGACCACATCTCCATTTCTGTGTACTGCTTGCAGGTTGTCCCTGTATACGGTTCGCTAACTTGCCGTGGAGTGGATATCTGCACTGCAGAGTGCTGATTTTGTGGGGTGTAAAATTCAAGCTTCTATTCCCATAATTTTGCAAATTTTGTTACATCAATCTGATTGTAGGTTTCACGTGGGACGGCAGCCATTGATCATCGTGGCCGATGCAGAGCTTTGCAAGGAGGTGGGCATCAAGAAGTTCAAGAGCCTCCCCAACCGAAGTTTGCCTTCGCCCATCGCCAATTCTCCGATCCATCTGAAAGGCCTCTTCGCTGCAAGGTAGTTCGCTTTTATTCAGTCCATAAACCCCGGCCCTTGGGAGTTGAACACATCTGCAAGAACTACAATGAGATCACCGGATTAATTATCTCATACCAAAGTTGGTCATAGCTAGTCTGTTGAAGAATACGATAAAAGATCTGATAGCAAAAAAGTTGTGAGTTAATTGCATCAACGCTCGTGTCTGCAGGGATTCAAGGTGGTCGGCGATGCGAAACATAATCATCTCCATCTACCAGCCGTCCCACCTGGCGGGCCTGATCCCGACCATGGGGTCGTACATCGAGCGCGCGGCGACGAACCTCGACGATGGCAAGGAGGTCGCCTTCTCCGAGCTGGCGGTGAGCCTCGCCACCGACGCCATCGGGCAGGCGGCGTTCGGTGCGGACTTCGGCCTGTCCAGGAAACCGGTACAGGCTCGCGAGGACCAGAAAGCCGTGGCCAGTGTCCTCGAAGACGGGAGAGGTGCTGCGGCGGCGAAGGCTTCAGCATCGGAGTTCATCAAGATGCACGTGTACTCGACCACGTCCCTCAAGATGGACCTGTCCGGGTCGCTCTCTGTCATCGTGGGCACGCTCGTGCCGTTCCTGCAGAAGCCGCTGCGGCAGCTGCTCTTGCGGGTGCCTGGCTCCGCCGATCGGGAGATCACCCGCGTGAACGGCGAGCTCAGCAGGATGATGGACGGCATCGTATCCGACCGAGCGGCGGCGCCGCGGCAGCGTAAGGACTTCCTGTCGGTGGTGCTCGCGGCGAGGGAGAGCGACGCGTCCACGCGGGAGCTGCTCACGCCGGACTACCTGAGCGCGCTGACCTACGAGCACCTCCTCGCTGGGTCGGCGACGACGGCGTTCACGCTGTCCTCCGTGGTCTACCTCGTTGCCAAGCACCCTGAGGTGGAAGAGAAGCTGCTCCGGGAGATTGACGCGTTCGGGCCTCGCGACCGCCTGCCCACGGCCGACGATCTCCACACCAAATTCCCCTACCTCGATCAGGCACGCACATAGGCCCTCCATTTATTTTTATATATCAACTCCTCATCCATTTCATTAATTCAGGAAAATAAGTATGGCATATGCAGGTGGTGAAGGAATCCATGAGGTTCTTCATGGTGTCGCCATTGGTGGCGCGGGAGGCCTCCGAACGGGTGGAAATTGGTGGCTATGTCCTTCCAAAGGTACAAACGTCCGACCAAATTGGAGCCATGCTTCTGACTTCACAAAAAGTGTAAACAACATCATTCGTTCCCCACTTGTTTATGTAGGGTACATGGGTGTGGATGGCACCAGGGGTCCTCTCCAAGGACCCCGTCAACTTCCCGAACCCGGAGGCGTTCCGACCGGAGCGGTTCGACCCTGCCGGCGGCGAGCAGAAGGGACGGCACCCGTACGCGTTCATCCCGTTTGGAATCGGCCCCAGGGTCTGCATCGGCCAGAAGTTCGCCATCCAAGAGATCAAACTCGCGGTGATCCACCTCTACCAGCGCTACGTGTTCCGGCACTCGCCCAGCATGGAGTCCCCTCTGGAGTTCGATTTCGGGATTGTGGTCAACTTCAAGCATGGTGTCAAGCTTCAGGTCATCAAGAGGCAGCACAAGCAGGATTAGAGACTGCAAGGGCAGTAAGGCCGCTCACTGGCTCCTCGACATGACTTCTGTATGAGATCGATAAATTCACCCGACTAATAATACCGTGTTGGGGACTGTGATATATATGGCCTTCGAAGTAGGATGAGTGAGGCACGCCCACCACCGAGGCGCCTCACGCTGGCGCCGAGGCCGTCGGCAGTGCCGCTGGCCACCACCGACGCGGGTGCTACCGGACGCCCTTTTGGGTCTAGATTCTGGGCGCTAGCGGGAGCTCCGAGCTCGACGAGGAGGAAGACGACGTTTTGGAAGCGCCGGCTACGCCGGCGACCTTGACGAAACCAGCGGCAAAGGAGGCTAACCTACAGGAACCAGTAAGTTCTAAACCTTTTACTCTTGAGGACTCTCGGGCTGTTCTGTCTGGTTGTAGTGCAGGTGGCATCCGAGAGCACATCTCCGGCGAACACCGTCGAGCTCCGTCGCAAAAGCCTTGGCGGGGGCCTCTCCCGGCTCGCAGAGCGACACCTCGCGGGACCTTCGGAGAAGTGTTCGCTCAAGCTAGATGGACGAAGCCAAGCTGGAAGCGGCGGTTTCTGTCCGAGCTCGAGCAGGGGGCACCGGAGAGAGCGCCGCCGGTTTCGTCGGCGGCGGAAGGGGAAACGCCTGTGGTTTCAATTTTTGAAACGAGGAGACAGGAGTCACGGAGACCGAGGACGGACGGTCGGGTGGACTGTGGACCTGCCAAAATGGTCTCGGGCCAACTGCTTGAGGCCCATTTGTCCGGCTCAGCCCAACATCCCGGCTCTATCGCTCCGTGGAGTCTTCTCGCCAACGCAGGAAAACATCGACCGGCTAGGGTTTCGCGAACCAGGCAGTCGGTCTTTTCCACTTCCACTTCCTCAAACGCGGCAGGCCAAAGCGGCGACCTCGGGAGTTCGTCGGTAGAGACTCAGCAGGAAGAGGAGCGAGTCATGGACAGGGGGCTAGGCAACCGGTTCGTCCCTGGGGCTGGGGCTGGAGCGTTTGCTAGAGGAAGAGGAAGGGCGTCCTATGGAGCAGGGAGGTCGGAGGAAGACGAAGAGTGGTTTGATGGAGTTGGTCTCCACACTGGTCACTTTGATCTTGGCCATGCCGGAAATTTTGATCCCGGTTATGGTGGGCAGGGAGTACGGTGCACGCGGCCGCCGAGGGGGCCGTTTCAACTCTCGCCCCGGGCTTCGCGTGGTTTCGGCGCCCGGCGCGGTGGACTGGCTGGTAGGTCGGGCGTGGTCGTGGAAACTACGCGAGAGGGGATGGCGGGAGTACCGGCGGTACCTGGTCGGGCGTTCACGGCCAGAACCGAGGGAATATGGGCAGACCTTTATCGTCCAACGGTGGGGGTTCGGGGAAGGCTGTTATACCGGATAATCGGCAGAATCAAGCTGGTTCGGACGAGTCGCGAGGAGCTCCGCCACACCCAAACCAGATCAAGGGTGGGGGCGGGGTAGGGGAGAACCAGGAGTTCAACAGGAATGCTAGTAAGGCCCCGATTTGTGGTCGATGTTCCGTTAAAGGCCACACGACGGCTGATTGCAAAGCTGATGTGTACTGCGATATCTCGTGATGGTTATGATCACCCCAACTACAAGTGCCCTATCCTCAAAATGCCCAAGCCGGTGGCGTACGCAGTAGGGTACTCGGTGGCGGGGCTCGGCTTTTATCATATCCCTCAAGCAGCAGCTTCCAAGAAGAAAGAGTCTCGGTGTGCTCGGGTGAATATTGTGGGAGGCACACTCACTCCGGATCAGGTGCTTGTGCAGCTACAAAAGGTCGCCCGGGCAAGTGCAAGTGGGACCCTATTTTGCAGAAGGATGGGTCCTACGTGGTCACATTTCCGTCTAAGGCGGAGTTTCAGCGTGCTACTAGTTATGGAAGCTTGAAAGTGAAAGAGAATGGTGTTTTCACCGGGGTGAGACTTGATTTCGAGCCGTGGCATGACAAGGAGGAGGGTTATCTCCTCCCTAAGGTTTGGATGAGGGTGACCGGCATGGGCAAAAAGATGAGAGAATACTTGAATCTTTGGGCCATAGGATCAACTTTGGGATCAACTCAATCGGTGGATATGAGAACCACCCGGAAGAGCGATTTTGGGAGAGTTCAAGTAGCGGTGTTGGACCCTTACCTCCTTCCCCCTTCCATGGATGTGGTGATTGGAGATAGGTACTTTGAACTTGCCTTTGAGTACGAGAAGAGAGGTTTCGATGAGCACGGTGAGGAGGTGGACTTTAACTTTGGGGATAAGGAGGACAAAGGAAATGAAGATATGGACTATGAGGGGAATGAGGGCAATAGGAATAGGAGCCCCAAGAGAGCTAAAAACTCGGAGTCGAATATGAATGGGAATGTGCAAACCGATGCCGTAATGCAAGACAATTCTGCACCGAATAATATGGTTGTTGAGAACAAGATTAGGGCCTTGGCGGAGGAAATTCTTGATGATGCTTGCAATCGGTGGATAGAAGAGTGTGCTGATAAAGTTATGGCAGAGAAGGACGACATGGAAGTAGATGGCAGGATAGAAGATGTCACGTCGGAGGATGATTCAGTTTCGGAACCGGGGCAAGACATGGAAAATGATGTGCTTGTAAATGAGCAACAGCAGCTGGACGATGGGCAGCAGCTGGTTGATGAACAGCAGTTGGGAGCGCTGGCAAGTGGACAGCAGCAGGGGGTTGTGTCTGGTGCTACACCGGGCAGGCAGCAGAGGCCGTTGCTTGGGCGGCCAAGCGGACATGTTTCAGGTGGAAAGCATCAGCGGCAGGATAAACTGTCGGGGGGCAGCTGTCGGGTGAGTTGCAGCTTGTGCAGGCGTATCTACCGGGTGGGCAGCAGCAGCTTTCAGCTGTTCCGCTAGGCGGGCAGCAGCAGCAGCTGCTGGAGGTCTTGCCGGGTGGGCAGCAACAGCCTCCAGCGGTGCCGTTTGGCGAGCAGCAGCAGCATGTCAATGGGGCAACAGCGCCTGACCCGGCTGTGAGGTTTAGTACCACCGGCACACAGGAGGCAAGGATCTTAGCGGCGGCCGGAGTCCATGGGGCAACAGCAAGCCCGCAGCGTTCCAGTCCCCGGCTGGTCGGGGTAGTGGATGCTAATGTCATGGACAGGGCAAAAAAGAGAACCGCATGGAGGAATCTTGACGGAGAAGGTAATTCCCCATCTATACTTTCCTTCTCGTATTCATCTATTGCCCGCAAAGTTTGTGGTCTAGGGATTAAGATGGGTAGTAATTCCAACGAAATTGTGAAATCAGTCCATATTTTGAAACAATGCGAGTTTGATCGTCTATCCTTAGTGCCTACTAGTGAGGTAGAGGATTTAGATGATGGGGAAAAATCACATTGTTCGGAAACAGGGGAGGATTTTGATCTTGAAAACCTCACTCTAGGCCACTTATGTGGCGATCTTATGGAAGAGGTCATGGATGAGGACAGTGATCACCTTAGTAGTGATTATGAAACTGTTTTCAATAAAAACAAGGCTAAGAAACCTAAGAAAAAGACAAAAGTTAGGGTAGTTAAAAAACAAAAGAGTGGTCGAAAATGAAAGGAATCTTTTGGAATAGCAGAGGTCTTACAGACTTGGCTAAACATAGGTTCCTAGCTGAAACTAGCAAAGAGCGGAAGTTAGACTTCATAGCGCTCCTTGAGACTCGGTAAAAAGGATTATACAAAAACCGCTCTAAACAACATGTGCGGGGGACAAGAGTTTTTTGGCATTGGACCGAACCTCATGGTCGGTCCGGTGGCATCTTGTTAGGCATCAACTTGGAGGTGCTAGACATCGGAAGTATTGACGAGGGTGACTTCTATGTGAAGTTCCGTCTCCGGAATAAAGTAGACGGCTTTCAATGGATATTGGTTGCAGTCTATGGGGCTGCTCAACCTGAGTTCAAGGAAGCTTTTTAGCAGAACTTGTCCAAAGTTGTTCTAAGGAGGATCTACCCATGATTGTGGGGGTGATTTCAATATCATCCGGAACCCACAAGAGAAGAACAATGACAAATATAATGATCGATGGCCATTCCTTTTCAACGCTGTCATTGATAGCTTGGATTTAAGGGAATTAGAGCTATCAAATAGGAAGTTCACTTGGGCAAATTCGTTACCCACACCGACGTATGAAACGCTAGACAGAATTTTGGTGAGCACCGAGTGGGAGACCAAATATCCTTTGGCAACGGTTCAGGCGTTGACTAGGGAAATTTCGGATCACACCCCCTATTTCTAGATACAGTACCGGAACACACTCCAATAAACAACCTTTGTTCAGGTTTGAGCTTGGATGGTTGCTTAGGGAGGGATTCCGGAGATGGTCACAAAAGTGTGGGAAGAGGAAAAAAGGGGTAGATCACCTTTACAAAAATGGCAATTTAAAATTCAAAAGCTTAGACAATTCCTAAGGGGTTGGGCTAAGAACATGAGCGGTTCCTACAAAAAGAAAAAGCCGCCATAATTAAGAAAGCGGATGAATTGGATAAGAAAGCGGAGAGGCAACCACTAAGTGCTGCAGAGCTTGATCTCAAAAATTGCCTAAAGCAAAGATTGGTTCAAATGCTTCGGGAAGAAGAACTTAAGTGGTACCAAAGAGCCAAATCATCAAAAATTCTTTTCGGTGATAGTAACACTAAATACTTTCATCTTGTGGCCAATGGAAAACATAGAAGGACTAGGATTTTCAGATTAGACCAAGAGGATGGGGTGATACAGGGGGATGAAAACCTTAGGAGGTTTATCACAAATTATTACAAAGGCCTCTTTTGTTCACCGGATAACACCGGTTTCTCTCTAGTAGAGACCCAAAAGGAGGATATACCCCAAGTGACGCGAGAGGAAAACTCAATTCTCGCCTCCAACTTCACGAGAGGAAGAAGTAAAGAAAGCAATTTTCCAAATGGAGCATAACAAAGCACCGGGACCAGATGGATTCCCGGCGGAATTTTACCAAACTTTTTGGGAACTCATCAAGGGTGACCTTATGGCACTTTTTCATGAATTCCATAAAGGGGAATTGCCACTATTTAGCCTCAATTTTGGTATAATAACATTATTACCAAAACAAAAAGAAGCTAAACAGATACAACAATATAGGCCTATTTGCTTACTTAATGTAAGCTTCAAAATTTTTACCAAAGTTTTGACAAATAGGATGAAGCTTGTAGCGGACAAGGTCATAAGACCTTCGCAAACCGCTTTTATGGCCGGAAGAAACATAATGGAAGGGGTGGTAATTCTGCATGAGACTATCCATGAGATGCATAGGAAGAAGTTAAATGGGGTAATCCTTAAACTGGACTTTGAAAAGGCTTATGATAAGGTTAATTGGACCTTCCTCCAACAAACGTTGAGGATGAAAGGTTTCTCGCCGATTTGGTGTAAGTGGATTGACCAAATTACTCGAGGAGGAAGTGTGGGCATTAAGGTTAACGACGATGTCGGTCATTATTTCCAAACTAAAAAGGGCCTTAGACAAGGTGACCCACTTTCCCCTATCCTTTTTAATTTGGTTGCCGACATGTTGGCCATTCTCATGGAGAGGGCCAAGGTAAATGGAGAGTTCAAGGGGGTTGTGCCTCATCTAGTCGACGATGGATTATCAATTCTACAATATGCGGATGATACAATCCTTTTTATGGATCATGATCTAGAGGACGCTAAAAGTCTTAAACTAGTGTTAAGCACTTTTGAACAATTGTCCGGTCTAAAGATCAATTTTCATAAGAGTGAGGTATACTCGTTATGGTGAGGCTAAGGAACATGAGAAGGAATATGCCAAACTTTTCGGTTGTGCCTATGGCACCACTCCGTTTAAGTATTTAGGCATACCTATGCATCATAGAAAGTTATCCAATAGTGATTGGAACATGTTGGAGGAGAAATTTCAGAAAAAATTAGCTAGTTGGAAGGGAAAATTGCTTTCGGTGGGGGCCGATTGGTTTTAATCAATTCGGTACTCACAAGCTTAGCGATGTATATGCTCTCCTTTTTGAGGTCCCTAAGGGAGTGCTAAAGAAATTGGATTATTATAGGTCCCGTTTCTTTTGGCAATGTGACGAGCATAAGAAAAAGTATAGACTCGCAAGATGGAGCATTGTGTGTCGCCCAAAAGACTTTGGGGGTTTGGGCGTCCAAAATTTGGAGGTCCAAAATACTTGCCTTCTAAGTAAATGGCTGTTTAAGCTAGTCAATGAAGAGGGATTGTGGCAAGACCTTCTAAGAAGGAAATACTTGTCAAATAAGACCTTAAGCCAAGTCCAAAAGAAACCCGGAGACTCTCATTTTTGGGCCGGTTTGATGAAAATTAAAGACCAATTCTTAGAATGCGGGCACTTTAAAATCAACAATGGCACCGAAATTAGATTTTGGGAGGACACTTGGCTCGGAGACAAACCACTCAAAACTACTCATCCTAACCTTTATAACATTGTTAGAAGAAAGGAGGACACGGTAGCAAAGATTGTAAATTCCACCCCTTTCAACATATCTTTTAGAAGAGCACTTGTAGGCCGCAACCTACAAGATTGGCACAATGTAGTGGCTAAAGTTATGGAGATATCGCTAAAGGAAGAAAAAGATATTTTTGTGTGGAACTTGCATACCAATGGGTTATTCTCAAGTAAAATCCTTGTACAAGTTGATCATACAAAGCGGAGTGGTTCCTCTTAAGAGTCCTATTTGGAACATAAAGATACCACTGAAAATTAAAATCTTTTTATGGTATCTCATTAAGGGTGTCACTCTTACAAAAGATAACTTAGCAAAAAGAAATTGGAAGGGATCGCAAAAATGTTGTTTTTGTAGCTCTCTTGAAACCATTAAACATTTATTCTTTGAATGCCACTTTGCCCGCTTTATATGGAATGTCATTTTTATCACTTTTGGTGCTAGACCACCCACCTCCATAGCTAACTTGTTTGGAACTTGGATTAGTTCTTATCCGACAAAGTTCAGGAATCAAATCTTAGTTGGAGCGGCGGCCCTTTTGTGGTCTATGTGGTTGAATAGGAATGATGTTGTGTTTAACAAAGGAAAGTCAATCAATTTTTTGCAGGTTATTTTCAGGACAACTTATTGGATTCGCCAATGGTTGCCACTTCATAAAGATGAAGGAGTTCAAGTCAATCTCAAAACAGGATGCAGGATGATGGAGACAACAATTATGGATATTTTCGCTAAGTTCGGGTGGCGGTTCTCCAACAGACTGGATATCTAAGTTTGTTTCGGCATGATTGGTGTTGCTGGTCACCGTTTCAGTTCTTTGTTTGAGATTATTGGCTCCTGTTGGCAGCCGGGACTTTGAGTATCAGTGTCTGTTCGGTTTAAACTGTGGTAGAAGGCCTAAGTGTCTTGTTTGAACTTTGGTTGTGAGTCTTAATCTCCTGCGTGAGATGTAGAGTCTTAATGCTATTGCTGTGGTGGCCTTTGGGCTGAGGTTGTAAAACTTTCGCTGTGTACACCAATGGTGTAGAGGCGGGGACTTCTTTTGTTCCATTATCTAAAAAAATAATACCGTGTTGAAAGGAGGCGGCAAAGCACAACAGGATCATATTAAATTGCGACACAATATCTTAAGCCGAGCCAGCCATCAATAATCCACAATAAACCACACAATCCACGCACGGAATCTTCCGCTCCATATAGGAGAAGATGCTTTGCATGCTTTGGTTACGTTTATATGTGGAATTTTTTTATTAATAACGGCGTTATTATTTATTTAATATAAATAACCATCCGATCTGTTAAGTTATAAAAATAGTGTGACCATCGCCTGACTGGTGGGCGACAAGTACGTCTAGTTGGACCAGTCGCACCACCTGGCGACAGAACATGTGGCCCAACTAGGAATGGATTCCGGCTTTCCTTTCGATTTTTTTCTCGCTTAACTATTAACTATTGAGCTTCCCTACCAGTTAATTGAAAATACTTTTACAGCTCAAAAACCAATATTGATTTTTTTGTGATAGAATATACATTGAATCACCCGTTGTAGCTTTGAAAAGTCTCAAATTTGGTGACAATTTTAAAGTAAAAATTCCTAAATTAGGATAGTTGTTAAGAAATAATTTCAAGTTGTTTAAATTGTGTTCAAATTTGAATTTAAATTCAAAGTTTAATTGACCATATTTCAAACTTTAACTCCTCGTAATATCATATTCAGTAATGCATAATATAAAAATGCTTATAGGGAATTACTTTTTGAAGCATGATCAATTAAACTTTGAATTTAAATTCAAACTTGAACACTATTTAAGCAACTCAAAATTATGAAATACAACCTAATCCTAACAAAAATATGTGTTGATACTACTATAGATGCAATGAATTTTGGTTATGTTTCCATAATTTTGAATGAAGGTTTTGATGACTTAAAATTCAATTATCTCTTAACAACCACCCTGATTTAGGAATTTTTATTTTAAAATTATTATTATATTTGGGACTGTTCAAAGCTCATACGTGTGCTTCAATGTATACTCTACCACCAGCTTACGTATCGCCCACTCGTTGGGCGACATGTATCACCGGACCTGTTTGTCACTCGTCAGTAGGGCGATAGGTACCTGTCGCGCGTTGAATGGGCGATAGAACATCTATTTTTATAATTTTATAGAACGGACAATTATTTATATTAAATAATTAATAAAAATGATTATTAATAGAAAAAAATCGACATCTGTGTGTCCCATATGGCCTTTTCCCTGACTGAACCAAACCTGCTTGCCCAGCATCGGGTCCAGTGAACTTGCCCGGGTCATGTATAGAGAGCTACGAGGCCCCATGGGGTTTGAGCCTTCCGAGTCCGTATAATAATAAAAAGTTATCTTCCGACATGATAATTGATTCGAGTGAAATGCATCACAAGTCTTTATATTTTAGGAACGGTCATTTTAGTTCACAAACTCTCAAAGTGGCCATATAGGTCCCCAACTATTTTCCGTGGCCATACCAGGTGGCGCGCTACATTTTTTTTTTTTTGAGAGGAATACGCCATGGCATCCAGCAGTCCAGGCATGGATTGAAATCCCGCTACAGTCCGGGAATTTTTCCCGACGAAACCGGACCGGGATCCCGGACTTCCCCACCGGGATTCCGGATTGCTACAAAACCACGGCTCGGGATCCACCTGGATCCTGCACTTCCCAGTGTCCCGGTCCGCACCGGAAATCCGGAATCTGTGGAAACCGGACCGGTTTCCACCGGGATCAGGTCTATCACTATTACGATTTGAGTCAGGTCGTGTGCCATGCGCGTGAGGCAGCCAGGCAGGCGGAGTTACGTGATCGCGCGCGTTACGGCATGAGGCAGGGAGAGGCAGTTTGTGAAGCAGCCAAGCAGGCAGAGTTACATGATCGCGTGCATTATGGCGTGAGGCAGGGAGAGGCAGTTCGTGAATCGTGACTTGCCCTTATATGATCGCTCCTACCAAAATTGCTACATGGGCTGCCTCCTGGCCGCCTAGGCCCAACCTGACGGCATGGAATGGAAGATTGATCATCCAACGAAACGAAGTGACGATACGATCGAACTGGAATTGTCTCCGACAGGCGGCTGCTGAGACCGAGCGTGGAGCGGCCAAGCATCTGTGACGACGTTCTCTCGATGGTGTCGGACGACAGTCTGAGATGTTAGCCTCAATGATTTGCAAACGGCACATAATACTACTTCTCCAGATAATGGTGGTGCGGCGGTGGCAACGGCAAACCGTCGACAACCTCAAATTTCAGATGGCGGTTGAAAAGGGAAAAAATGAAAGGTGAGGAATATGATTATGAAGTTGGTTAGATCATTTACACGTGTGTGTGTTGCTTCTATTATTTATGAACTTTGATGTATGTTTACTTGTCAGTTGTAAGCATAAAGAGATTCTTTAGCAAGGTTTCAGAGCAATGTACTACAGAGATTGTTGAACCGTTCAGAAAAGAACAACCCAATGCTGTTGTAGAAGGAGATGGCAATGAAATTAAAACTCCTATACATGAAGATCAAACTGAACAAGCCCCTAAAGCACGAGGTTTACAACTACAAGGTGATGTTATCAAAGAATTCAATCGAGATCATATTACTTCTGATCTAGGGCTTCGTATTCCAATTGAAAAATCCCATCCAAACATCAGAGATCAACTACAAGGTGATGTTATCAAAGAATTCAATCGAGATCATATTACTTCTGATCTAGGGCTTCGTATTCCAATTGAAAAATCCCATCCAAACATCAGAGATCAAGTAAAGAGAGCTTATTTATTGAAGGGTCTAACACAGCTTATGGGACATACTTTTCCTCATAGCATTTTTGGAAAAAAATTACTATAGGTCTTTTCAGGAATCATGGTTTGGCAAGTATGATTGGTTAGAATATAGTGTAGCGAAGGATGTTGCGTATTCTTTTCATTGCTTTCTATTTGAGGAACAATAGGATGGTCAGTTTGGACATGATGCTTTCACAAAGTTAGGATTCAATAATTGGAAGAATACATATAAATGAAAGTGCATCTAGGCCCCTAATTATGGTTTTGAGTGATTGACGTCAATACAATTAAAAAGGACTAATGTTTCAAATGAGTTTGTATGCATTTATATTTAAAATTCAATTGAGAGCAAAGAAACACAAAAAGGAAGTGACCAAGAGCTTTCATGTTTTCAAGATTTGGAAAAATGGTCAACTATGCTCAAGATCAAGATGTGAAGCATTTTATTTATGTCTTGAGTATAGGAAACACCGTACTATCAAGAGGGACACACAAGTTTAAAGCGTGAAAAATCAAGTGCTCAAAATTCCCTCTCCAAGTCAAAAATCAGTTTTCCACCTTCCAGAGTCGGACAAAGTCCGAGTGCATCGGACATTTGAGTCGGACTCTAGAGACCTTGCCACTTCGTGAAAACCAAGGGGAGTCGGACAATATCCGACTCACTCGGTTATTGGAGTCGAACTCTAGAACGATGCACCGCCGAGTAGTCGGACAGTTCAGTCGGACTCCGGAGAGTATGCCTTCATTCAGAAACCCTAGGAGTTGGACATTGTCCGACTCCATCGGACAATATTCGACTATGTAGAACACTCGGACTTATCCGACTTATGTCGGATTTCTCTCTCGGACTCCGAGAGCAGAACATCTATTTGAGTCGGACTTTGTCCGACTCACTCGAACAAAATCCGAGTCGACCGAGCCCAACGGCTCTTTTTGGTGTCCCGGCTATAAAAGGGGACTTCGTCCCCATTTGGCCGGTTGGCACTTTCCCCACACTCAAATACACTCCCAAACTCTCCCAAGTACTCATCTTCTTCCAAATTGATTCCCCACTCCAATCTTTGGCGGATTTGTGAGAAGATTGAGGAAAATTCGTTGAGTTTCATCTCCATCTCAAGAGCACTTGATTCATTCTCATCGCTGGCGCTTGTTGTGTTTGTTACTCTTAGGGATTCATCCCCTAGACGGTTAGGCGTTACCCAGCGAGCTCCCAAGCTTGTGGTTGAGACTCGGGTCGTTTGTATTGCCCCTCCCTTCGTAGAGTTTTGTTTAGTGGATTTTAAGCCGACCTTTGTGGCTGTTTGAAGAGGTTTAGGGTTCAGAGCAACCCGGTCCTTGGTGGACTCCTCAACGGAGACGTAGGCTCCTAGGTGGAGCTGAACTTCGGTGAAAAATCGCGTGTCTCCTTTGTCCCTTTTAATTTCTTAGAATTTGTGTGCTATAGCTCTAGGTCGTTCTTGCTTAAATTCCTAGATTAACTTGTGTAGGTGGTTTGCTTGTTTGTCCCCTTGTTGCCTTAGCTTTCTTGTGTTGCCAGCTGCTTGCTTGTTGTTTATTATCCGTGAATTTGTCCATCTTAACTGCCGATCTACTTTCCACACGAGGCAGTCGGACATTGTCCTACTCTAGTCGGATATTTGTCCTAGTCGGACTTTATCCTACTATAGTCGGACATTGGAGCCGGATAAATTTTTCTTGCGTTTCTAATTTGTTAAATTAAGTGATTTTTAGGATTATCGCCTATTCACCCCCTCTAGGCGACTTCCAATAAAACACTCCCTTTACACATCGGTAGTATTGACAAGTGACCACAATTATGCAAGAAATGCATGTACATATTTTAAGAATCAAAGAGCCTGTGTAGATCGAAGTTTTCAGACTTATGACAAAGCCTCTCAAATAAGATATAAAGCACGTATGACTACAGCTCTGACTTCTATAAAATATCTCATTAAGCAAGGTCTTCCCTTTCGAGGACATGATGAATCTTCATCATATTTAAATAAAGGCAATTGTCAGGCTTGCATCCGAGGAGTTGTGTCAAGATAATGCTAAAATGACTTCTGCATATATTCAAAAGGAACTTGCACAAGCATGCACACAATGGGTCACTAGAGCTATTTTAGAAGAGATTGGGGATCGTCGCTTCTCTATTATTATTGATGAATCACGTGACATCTCAATCAAAGAACACATCGCTATGGTTACAAGGTAACTACTTCATTTGTGTCTTTTTCTAGCTAAATTGTTATATTTTTGTAAGGCATAGTATTTGTTGCATTAAATAATTAATGGTATTGGTAAACAATGAGGGAAAGGTTGTAGAGAGATTTTTAGGCCTAAAGCATGTTAAAGAAACATCATCGAGCCATTGAAAAGGGCTTTTGTTGAGATGTTTGGTACTCATAAGCTACCAATTGCTAGGATCCGAGGACAAGGATAAGATGGAGCATATAATATGAGAGGTGAATTTAATGGTTTAAAAAAAACAAATTTGTGATGGCAATCCATATGCATTCTATATTCATTGCTTTGCACACCAGTTGCAATTGGTAGTGGTTGTTGTTAGTGAATGCACATGCAGGTATTAAGGATTTCTTTGACTATGTGAATTTGATTGTAACCAATACTGGTGCCTCATGCAAGAGAAAGGATTTATTGATTCAAAAGCATCATGCCAATATTTAGGTAAATTGGGCAGTGGAGTGATACTTTCTAGGAGAGTTAAGAATCAAATGCTACCTTGATGAGACCTGGAGACACTAGATGGAGCTCACACTTTACTACATTACTTTGTATTGAGTCAATGTGGGATGCTATTCTATCGGTGTTGAGTTTTGTTAATGAAGATAAAAGACATGCAAAGAGTGTTGTAGGTTTGACACTTTGACACACTTAATGGAGAGTTTTAACTTATGCTGAAATTATTTCGTATTACAAATGAGTTGTCACTTCTTTGCAAAAGAGAGACCAAAATATTGTTCAAGCCATATCACAGCTTGTTGATGTGAAAGCACGATTGGTTGACTGGAGAGAAAATGGCTGGCAAGAACTATTTTCTGAAGTTCATTAGTGACTCGCTTGCTTCGGTATAAACAACCTTCCCCTTGGGTTACAACATTTTGTGAAGCAAAGAAAATTGAGATACCATCTATGAATGCACCAAGACCAAGATGGGGCCGCTCAAGGCAAGAAAAAGGGATTATGATCACTGAAGAGCATTATTATCGTGTTGACACCTTCTATGTTGATGTAGATGCTATAAACACAAAGATGAATCATCGCTTTAATGAAGTTTCTTCCGAGTTACTTGTATGCTTTTCTTGTCTTGATCCAAGGGATTCCTTTTCTAACTTCAATGTGGACAAACTTGTTAAGCTAGCACGAATTTATGATGCTGATTTTTCACCGATGAGCTTTCAAATATAAAGGATCAACTTCAAACCTTCTTTCATCATGTTAGAAGAGTTAATAATTTTACTAGCTGTCATGATTTTGCAAGTTTGCCAGTGAATATGGTTGAAACAAAAAGACATTTGTTGTTTCTATTGGTCTATCGTCTAATTGAGCTAGCACTACTCCTCTCAATAGCAACGATATCTATGGGAAGAGCCTTTTCAGCTATGAAAATTATCGAGACTGCTTTACGCAACAAGATGGATGATGAATGGCTCAATTATTTAATGATATGCTACATCCAGAAGGAAGTATTTAAAAGACTTGATACTCGATACAATCATGGAGTACTTTCAAGCCATGCAAAATCAGAGGATCGATCTTCCACAGTCGTGCCGCGCTTAATACTTATATAGTAAGTTCAATCAACCATTATCAACATTTTACATTGTCTTACAATTTTGAGGTTTTATTGAATTTTAAATAAATTAGTAGTAGTATGTTCGCCATAGGTAGATTTCGATCCTGGCTTCGCCACTGATCATTCGAGATCATAAACTTTACAGTGATCCCTTAGTTCCATGATCTATTTATATTGTGTTAATCAGGTCCACAGCACCACCATCCAACCGCTCTCAATACACAACGTCACTGCCCAACCTCTCACCACACGAGTCGCTGCACAATTGATCTTCATGCTAGCGCCGCCAGACCAACCCGACGATGCCAACTAGCAATTGGTGTGCTCCACCCATCGCTCGCCTCACCATCGCGGCCCGTGCCCACCGCCCCGGGCCTGTCTGCCTAGTAGGCAACTGTGACGATGACATTTCACATCACGTGAGAAAGACTCCACACACGAAACGTAGGTAGCTGTTACAGGTAACATGCAGACTGCCGTAGTGGATAACGACAAGCAGAGCATACATGCTGCTTGCTAGCGTCATCAAGTAGGCTCCGTTCGCGTGGAGAGTGTGGTTATTGGTGACCGCAATGTGTTTGGAGATTGGCTAGGTGGTGACTTTGCGCATGAAGAGCAGCTGCGAGATGATGATGTAGACATGTTTGACATAGTATCAATAGATCATGAACATGAGGGGATCAATATAATGTTTGTGAATCTAGATGGCTATCCATGAATAGTTTAGGGACATATATGGTCGTCACTTTGCGAGTTGTGGATCTAGATATTCATTCCTAAATAGTTTTGGTACATTGAGTTATACTTGTAGCAGGCCACATTGCTTGTTGGGTTGCATGCTGCTTCTTTTGATAGGCCTTTGCTTGGTAGAGTGCTCGTTTTACTTTACGAAACTCCTTCAATAGCCTATAATCCAATTGCAGAGGTAGTATGTTTTCTTGTTATTATTGGCAGTGTCTTGGGGAGGCGAGAATCGATATCCTACATCCAAATGCACAAGGCAGCTAGGTTGAGCTTAGGCTCTGTCAATCACTATCAGGTGTCGTCGTGGACAAGTACATTATTGCAAGAATAAATAGTTGTAGGTGGTGTAACATCCTTGTTGAGTCAGAGGTTGAGCTTCGGCTCTATCAATCACGATCAGATCTCGTCGTGGACGAGTACATTATTGGAAGAATAAATAGTTGTAGGTGTACCATCCTTGTTGAGTCAGGGATTCAAATCCGGACGCATGGATAGATTTGATCAGGGAATCTAATTAACTAGGTTACACTTCATTATATATGTAATTCTTAAGAGCTGCAAATAATTAAGGACACTTTTCTACATGAAGGCATGTTAACCCTTCACATTTTGAATACACACTTGTTAATTGACATCCGCCTCCCAAATCCTATGAGTTAGCTAGACACTTATGATTAGTAACCTGTCACACACAACACACTAAACCCCACACCACACAGGTCACAAAGAACAGGGTCATGCAACGCGCGCAAGCTAGAAGGTGTCAAAGTTAGGGGGCGTCACATCCTGGTGAGTACCACCCCGATCTGGACGCTCTTGACCTCCTCCCGCTCCATGGACTCGGTGACGAGCTCCGTGTACCTGTGGAACAGCGCGTCGACGATGTCCGGGCCGAAGTGGTGGCTGAGCATGGACTCCTGGATGGCCCTGATCGCCATGGACACCGTCCTGCCGTCCTCCTTGGCGTCGCCGCTGCTGCTCAGGTTGATCTCGTACGTCTGCACGTAGTCCAGCCGGAACGACCCCTCGCGCCGCACCTCCTCCTCCACCTCCGGGATCGACGGCGCGTAGAAGGGCACGTTGTACGCGTCCACCTTCTCCTGCTCCACCAGGCCCTGCGACACCAGCGCGGCGAACGACTCCGAGAGCAGCTCCCACAGGAAGGTGGTCCGCCGGTCGATGCAGCCCTCGGTTTGCCGGCCGAGCATGGCGAGCACCATCCGGCCGCCGGGGACGACCTCGGCGGCGCGCGACTTGAGGAACAGGCCGAAGTCTCGCTGGAACTGCCTCAGGTAGGCCAGCGGCACGGCGAGAGGGCTGGTGCTGGATATGTACATCTTCCCTTGTTTATCGGGCTGTTCGTCTCGTCGAAGAGCCCGGAAGGAACCTGAAATAAAATATATGTCAGAATGCCATTCTAGTTTGATTGACCCCTCTATTCATCTATCGCGAGCAATGGAATCTGTACCTGCGAGAGCCAGTGCAGGCTTGAGCAGGAGCAGATAAAGTGCACGCTCTTCCCGGGGAACAGCCGCCCGTAGAATGACCCCGGCACGCCGGAGAGGAACACCATCGGCCGGCCCCACTCGTCGGTCCTGGCGGCCGTCTTCAGCCGGTCCGTGAACTCCGGCAGGCTGAAGAAGATGGTGTTGAAGTCGTTGGTCGGGAGGTCGTTGAGGAGCACCGAGAACTCCGGCGGCGGCTGCGACGACCGGCAGCAGACCTTACCGATGCTCCCGACGATGTCCTCCACCAGGCACAGCGCGTTCGGGCCCGACGAGCAGCCCAGGTCGGCCACCGTGAACCGATCCGGCATCTGCGAGATGTACACGTCCGTGGCGCAGTTGGTGATCAGGCTCTTCAGAGTGTCCATGCCTCGCTTCTGCAACCAAAACAATACAGTGTTTACAACACACCTCGCACTTTCAGAGTAGTAAATCCATCAGCTGACAAACGGGTCGGACGGCTCACCTGAAGCGACGAGTTCTGCGCGTAGCTGGTCTCGCCGAGGCCTTCCTTCATGTGGAGGATGGTCTCCACGTCCATGAACGGGAGCTTGTCGGAGCAGTGGACCAGCGAGGACGCCATTGCTCTCACCGCTCGCTCTGGGCTTCAGGAATCAATGCCCTGTCTCTGCGGTCATGCAATGCAGTAGTACATATATAAGTTCAGGACTCTGCTTTCCGAGATGGCGCGAACTAAAATAATCTCACTACTAGGGGCCTGCTCTTTCACATTTCTTTTCGGCTGCCAAGGGGGCTAGTAGAACATATCTAGCTTAGCTTGCTGACAGCTATTTGTTACAGCTATATAGGTGTTAAAAAAAGCGAGAATAATTTCGATGGGCATCCATTCAGGACGCTTTATGAAAACACAATGCGTGATATGTCTAGCCGAGGCCTCTCTCCTTTTTGGCTTAGTTTGGTGTGAGTGACTGACTGAGAATCCGGATTCAGATAAAGTACAGTACGTAAGGCCTCGAGGACATATGATGGGGGGGGGGGGCTCGGATCCGCTAATATCACATCGTGTACGGCGCCCACAGACTTGCTCAGGGCAGGGGAGGAACAGAGTGAATGTGCACAGGACACGACGGTGCTGCTAGGCCACTATTTGCAAATCTACCCGTGCCACGCATTTTTCTTTTGAAAAGAGAGAACAATCCTGCCATGTTCCCTTGGTGACTACTAGTAGAGGCTCTAAACCTGAGTCAACTACAGGCAGCTTAACACCTTGCCTACAACTCCTCAACATCGGCGCAACTTGAAAGCACTTTTGTTAATTCAAATTTCCCTGTTTAACCAGGCAAAACGCATGCAGGTCTAAGAAATCCTCTTGCTGCTTTCTTCCGTTGCATTCTCATTCCGTAGAAGAGGAAGATTCTTGGCACAGCAACCAACATGTATGCAATAATGCAATGGAAATAGAAACGTGAAACATGAAACCCAAAACGAACACAGGAACAATGCTATTTGCATCACCAGCAAGACACATGCCCAGGTGAGAACGAAACCATTCCTGAGAAATTTCTGAAGGAACTTACCTTAAGATTTCCGAGTTCTTCAGACAGTATCAGGTGGCCGGTCTCTCGCTCCTGCCTGCTGAGGTAGCTACCGAACGAGCTGCTGCCTTGGCGTGTCTGCAGTGCTCTGGCCCCGGGGTATTTATAGGAGATGCAAATGTACAAATGGAATAAAAAAAAACAAAAGTCCACACACCCCACTTGCGCATGAACTGTGCGCATCGCACGAGCGCCATGCCCGCGTGCTCCACACCGTTGGCTTCCTTCTGGGCGGAAGAAAATATCAGAAAGTCACACAGCCCGGCCCATGATTTATCTGCGATATTGATTGTTTATACATGCACCCACGACGGCGATGTGTGGGCTGCTGCTGCTGCGGTGGTCGTAGCGAGATACGATACGCTTTCACACAGCTATAGCTAGCAGAGATCGGCGCACCATCTGAGGCTTGATGAGGACTAAACAAAGAAAGGGGAATGAATCTTTGTTTTAATTAAGGACCCGAAGGGAGGAAAAGGGGCGCGAGGGCAAATATTCGAGGCCCACGCGCGAGTTCGTGGCGTATCGCGGCGGGACAGGTAGGCGGGGACGCCGGGTTTGTGGCGGTAGGAACTCAGAGCGAGCGGCTCAGGAGCGACCTGGACCGCCGTCGCCGACTTTTTCCGTGCTGAATAGGTGCGATGGAGAAGAGGCCGAGAGGGCTCCGTCCTCTCCGCCCCCGGCCAGTGCTTTTCGCCTTCTTTTCCTCCATTGGCCGCTGGTCAAGCGAGGGCACCCGGAAAGGACGAGAGATTTTCGCCAAAGCGGAAGCGTGCGTGCGCTGCGCAGTAGCCGTGTGGATCGGTACATTCCCCGGTGCCTAACTTGCGTGTCAAGCGCGCCCGGCCGGGAATGTGCTGGTGTGATGGAGTGAGAGCTAGTCTCTCTCACCTTTTCTGCGGCTTGCTTCTCAAGCGCTAGATGCATTCCCTAGCTACTTCTGGTCTCTAGCTTAGAATATTAATAAAAAAAATTACGGAATTGAAAGAAGATATTGTCCAATATGGCCCTTTTTCGTTGCTGACTGACAACACTGATAATCGAGTTGGACCTACAGCAATACTCTTTCCTATCAACGATCATTTGTTTTTTTTAGATATTGATAAGTCTATGCTTTTGCTACAATTAGTACCTACAGCGCTACGTGGATGACATTAGGCACTGATGCTAAATTTTGTTAAAACTAGTAGCACTGATTCTTTATTATTAGTGGGAATATAACACGGCTGAATGACCCTATTCTAGTTGTGAGAGATTGTTTTGAAATTGTTGTTCTGAATTTCTAGCTGCAGATCCATGATCAGATCGAGTGGATGGCGGCAGTGGTGGATGGCATCGATGCCAAACGACAACGAGAAGAGAGATTGTGAAGGGTCAGAATTTCAATCAGGATTTTGGCATGCTTGAAGAATGGAGAACTCCAGCTGAAATGTTCTTCGTCAAACGTGCAAGGCACGATTTACAAAAAAGAAATGTTCTTCGTCTAGCTTCACCAGTGCAACAACTGCACTCATAGGTGTCGTGCTCCCGCTTGGTCTTGGAGGCGTTATCATGGACTTACTCCATTTAGTCTTCAGGTGAAACTTATCTTGGTTCTTGCCCGATGGATGATGATAGCGCTTGAGCTCTGCATTTTTCCTAGAGGCATCCTCTTGAAGACCGATATCAAGTTCTGTTGGGATTTATCCTTTGTGCTTCTGAATAGTTTGTTGTTTGATGTGTGGTTTTGGTCTACCGCTTTGCGTGTTATTGGAGTGTGTGTGTGGAGGCGCGAACAAGCTTAGCAACTTTGATGTCTTGTTTGTTTACGGACACCAAGCACCTTCCAGCTATAATTTGTGTTTGTGGTGTGTGCTTGTATATGTGCGGCCGTACGGGTTCTTATCTCGTTTTTCTTCTTAATATAATGAAGTGCAGCTCTCCTGCGTTTTCGAGATAAAAAAATAATGCGGATCGATAGCACTAGTAGAGAAAATAGTCTTTTATGACGAATTTGACAATGATGTTTCTAAATTTCGTCACTAACTCATCATAGATGTGCACACATTTATGATGAATGCCGGTTTTCGTCGATAGCGCGATATTTTTGTTCATTCATCATTGATGTTACTTGTCCCTCGGACCATCTCTCGCTGTCGTTCTGTGACGAGCTGCCTGGTGTCTATGACGATTGTAATGCGTTGTAGAACCATATGCCGCTAAATTTCAACGAACCGTTAGTTCAACATGCTATCGTCTGTGGAGCTCGGTGCGGACCCAATATTGAACTGGGTGGGCCACATTGACACGTAGACATTTGTGGAGCAAGTAGACATCTGTGGGGTTCGGTGGGGATTTGTTTTTGTGATAAAATTTCAACAAATCCTAATGATTAGTAACGGCATCAAATACATCAAACATAGATAGATGTGGATCCATGTTATTTGCACAATCTCGTCTACCAATACAATTTAATAACATTCACGCAACTATAGTTTGTTGTCTAAATCGTTGCTTATAGGTGGTGTCCTAAAGTGTTTAAGTAGTTGCCTAGTGTGAAGATCGTGGGATGTTTCTCATGTGTTTGTTTCTCGTGGTTTGACCTCTATGTCAAGTCGGTGTGGGGATGATATTTCACCGAATCTATTCTGTTCTTCCACTCACGGAATAGGGTGTGTTCAGACTTGTCAAAAAGATTATAGTTGTGATTATAAGCTGTGGATATATAGATATTTATATAGTAATTTTTCGGTCCACAATACTGGCAAGTAGTTTTTCAAAACTATTGTCCAGTAGTTTGATCCCACGGTAGAGATATGATATCAGAAATACACAACTACTGGTAAGTATTTTACCATATTGAGGGTAGTACCGTCAAAGCGATAGATTTATCATGATTATTTTTTATAATAATATAAATAAAAATTAGTATATAATTAATCTTTGATGTTAATAATGTATTCATTATTATTCTTACAATAAAGTTGTGGTTCATATATCAAAATTATATTTTATGGAAAAATATAAATTTGTTAATTATTGGTGAAACTACAAAAAATACCCTTAACTACTGACCAGTAGTTTTCAAAACTATTGGCCAGTATTGTGGACCGAAAAACTACTCTATTTATAATGACAACGTATCCTATGAGAACCAGGTTCGTGCAAGAACTATGAGAACTTCAATCCGAGCCACATGATCTTGATCCAAAGGGGGTCCATAGGGAGAGGTGGGAGAGGATATTTGCAAAAGTATGATTAAGTGGACGGTGATTTTGCAATCCTTCTCCCACCTGAATTCATGCACCACATTGGATCAAGACCATGTGGCCCAGATTGGAGTTATCATAATTCTTATACGAACCTGGTTCTCATAGGATACGTTATCATTTATAATAGCGATAAAAGACACATAAGAGTGAAAAAAAGGTGTTTGCATCCTGAACTTTTTAACTCAAGGAAGATGACACTTCACCCAACATTCCTCAATCAAGGACCTAATAAAGAATTAATGGAAGCTTGATTTATAATATATTTTTTCACTCTAAACACGAAATTAGAAGAATGGACAAGCATAGATAGCTAGTGCATGTAGTTTGCATGCATATATATATAGTTATTTTCCTATTGAGATTATTATTCAGCTTTAAAATTTCTTAACTATATATGCTAATTCACACTCAAAACTTAATTCAAAGTAGAGGGTAAGATAACTCATCAAATCCTGAATATACAGAAAGTGGATTCATATCGAGGAGCGAAGATATGCATACACAGGAAACTAGGAAAGTCTAGAGCCCCTTTATATCAATCACACAGTAATAATTATGGACTAACATCATATCAGTAAAATCAGTCTCCATGAAGAACCAACAAGAAAAATGTCTGCACTAGCTAGTTCAAAAGTAGAGACACAAAGAATGCAGAAAAACTTTTATAGTGGTGTTTGTGCAATGGCATTTGCACACGTAATGATAAAGACCAGACATACTGTCACAAAAATTATAGGCTAGCTAGCTAATAGCTAGGCATCTTTCCTTTTTTACATTTGAGGAAGGAGAATAAATGAAAATGCAAACTTTGGCCTAGCAAATGGGTTACAATTGTCACACTCACATTACCGCAAATGTCTAATGCCCTTTGACAACATATTTTAAATTCTAGATATGGTACTGATATATTCCACATTTTTGCTAACCCTAGATACAATATTTAAGGTATCTATATGCACAACACTTTGTCCATCGGTACTATTCTGTAATGTGCATGGGGTAGGTAAATTTTCTTATTTAGCAGAGATTGACTCTAAGATTTTCTTGAGAGCAAGAAAGAAACAGAGATTTGTGTATGAGCTTTTCCAAAGTAAAATAAAACATCTGGCTAATAAGAAGGAAGTAATATGTTTGAGATTTGGTTACAACTTATGATATTAGATATCGATAGCTATGGTTTATGAAAAAGAAGATAATTCGCTGAAGACGGATTTGATAGAATAAAGTAGTGATCAACTCAAAGATAAATTAGCATAATTGTAAAGAAAAAACTGCCTGGTGCCTGGGGCGAAATGGTGAAGCTTGGTGGTCTACATTGCATAAAACTTGCAAACTACGAGAATTTTGTTGCGGAGAGAGTCAGTCATTCTAAACAGGTTACCGACTACCATGAGATTTTTCTTTGACAAATGGTACTGCAGATTCTTCTCCTGTTACATTCATACCAACTTGGCACAATGGAGTAGCAGATACTAAAATGGTAGGAGGGTATTTATAAAGGCATATTCTCGCGCGTTAAAGAAAGTTAGAGTTGTGTTTCTTTTTTAGATTCCCTAAGCTTGCAGGCCTTTCCCTGTAGTGTTGCATGCATGGTGCTGCATGGTAGGGCTTGATTAAGTGGCGATTGTTTATAGGCGATAGTGTTCACCAGGTGCAAAGCTGGCTGGCAGCTAGTTGCATGCGCACTATATACGGGTACCCAGTGTCGCACGATGATTGCCATTTGAAAAGCAAACATATCATGCATTGTATATGCACAAAAGTGTCAATTCCAACTCCCTTTTTGACTCCGTTATAGCGACCCTTCAGGTAGCCCGTTCTTGAGTGAATCAGATTTAGTCATCGGAGGCCCTAGAATTTCCACGCAATCTGTTGGCTCACGGTAACGGAGGAGAACATTGAAACTTTATGCGATTGCATATTGTATAATAATTTTAGGCTCTTCTAAATGTGTAGTATATTAGTAAGCTAGGGCGGATTGGATCTCGTTGTTACAGTTGCAACCTTGTAAGACGTAATTTAATGGAAGGGTCGATGTATATTTATCTGGAGAATAAGGTGAATGGTGACGGTTCTGAGAATAAAGTTTTGTATCTCATTTGTAATTGCTGATTGAAGCTATATAAAGGTTTAGTATTTTGAAGAAAAATAAATAGCACGAGACTTGATGAAAAATTATTTTGACAAGTATTTGAATGAAAGAGTATTATATGAAATACTCCCTCCATTCTGATATTTATGTCGTTTAGGACATGAGTTTGTACTACCCACAACTTTTTTTTGCGAGAGTACTATCCACAACTTTGTTTTTCCTGTATGAATGACATGATTTTCCCAATGGAGTAGAAGCATATTGTGTTGTTTGTGATAGTTTCCAGGTATGTTTCTCGTATGTAAACTTGTCAGAAATCATATCT
The DNA here is from genome assembly GCA_031894775.1 of Chloris gayana. NCBI lineage: Eukaryota > Viridiplantae > Streptophyta > Magnoliopsida > Poales > Poaceae > Chloris > Chloris gayana. The sequence continues at coordinate 175,184 of JAUNZO010000062.1, forward strand.
AGTCTAATGCTGGGATGGCAGTTTTTTTAGTGGAAAGAAGACTACATTAATTTATAACTGAGTATATCGTGTTACAAGTATAGCTCCAAATCTCAATCGTAAATATGTATGATGATTCATATGGATGACCGTACATGCAAATACTACACAGACAGGGTGAGAATGGGTGTCTAAAGAATGATGTCTAACATTCACATAGGTGAAATTGAGAATTATCTTCTTTTTTCATATGCCTTTCTTCTTCTTCCTTCTTCTGCCACTAAAGAAGAAAAATGAAGGATGATCTTTCCAAGTCAAAACCAATTTGAATGGTTTTGAGGAGTAGATTTATTATCACTAGTCCCTTCATCGTGACTATATTTAACCACGATAAAACAAAGAAGAAACATGAGAAAATTATTCCACAACAGCAACATCAGAGTCTCCATGTCACCGTCAAAACCTAATTCCCCGTATTGCTAAGTCGAGGAAGTTTGTGTTGCACATGTATAGTGCTGCGTGCACGATGCCTTCAAACCAGCCACCAGCATCCAATTCCGGTTCCATTAAACGAGAGTAGTGAGGTAGGAGAGTATAAAAGAACGGTATCTAAAGCACGATACTAGTTGTTGTGCATAATAAAGTATTCCGTGGCGTGCACCTTCGTAATGTTAACGAGAACTTGGTTCTGGTCTCACGAATAATGTGAGCCTGGCCGACAATAAGAACATCAACAGCATCGTACTTTTGCCACATCTTCAAAATGGGTTGCTCATCTCTTGCAGTCTGAGTTATGCTCTTCTCTTTTACGACTGGTATGCGATTATCCTGGATGGTTATAACTCTTTGGCCAACTCTTTATATGTTATAAATAAGGCACTCTCTAGCTACCTTGTATTTAATTTCCATCCTCATCTTTGTGATTTAATTTAAGTGATGATGCTCTAACAAATAATATTCTCAAGATATCTTGTCACCATCGAGCGTATTAATAATTTTTCTGTAGTTTACATTTAGCCTTGCATCTTTTAGCACACCTTTTCCGACTAGCAGCTATTTTTTTCAAGTTTTTCAGTTTATGACCTCACGTAAATCTGCAGATATTCCATTGCGTCCTACTGGCATTGCCACTTGAGAAGCATATCAGAATATGTATAGCTCCCATTCTTTGCATTCCTTCGGTTGGACCACCAACAGAACCTGACATTACAACCACTGAATTTACGTCACAAGCACCATCAAATCCGCAGACATCATGAGATCTGTGTGAGTGAGACATGCATAGACTCGAGTGCCGATACCGGTGCCAGAATCTGAATCTAGGGGACATCCATGATTCAGTATCAACGGCTCGGTAGCATGAGAATGTGGAGTGTTCCATCTAGCCTGTGTCCTTTCCGACCATGGGCCGAGTGGCTACTACAGGCGAGTGCACTAGAAACGGATGGTTCCCCTTTTCCTTTGAATGTCTTGTCTCTTGTTAGTCGCCAAGTTGACAAGAAATTTATAACGTGCACCAAAGGCCGTAGAAGCTGCAAATTGGAAACTGTTGTGACATCTGAAGGTTTTCTAGAGTTGACGGAACAATGTTGTGTTGACCTGCAGAACAAATGTTCCCACCTGACGGTATTGTATTTAGTACGAAGGTATTTTGCAGTTGTCTCTAAAGAAAAGGTATTTTTCAGGAACAAGATTGTTTTTTTTTTCAGACAGAGTGGAAGGTCCTCTACTACGAACCTACAAGCACGTTAACAAACAGTATGCCAACATTTTTAAAGAATCAATATGCCAACTTAATATCTCTTCCGTACGCTTATTAGATCATAACATAGATTAATGTATGCTCCTTTGCTGTCCTCTGCCCCAAACGGAAAGGGAAACAGAAAAAATGAATAGCATAAAGGCCAAATCACGCTTGATTTGGAAGCGTCAAATGTTGGAGCAGCACTAATCTGTCTGACGCGACGATTTGAGGGGACCGGCGGCAGAATGTGAGAGTGGAGTATCAGGCCGTCAAAATCCTACACGAGATAGGAAAGAGTGGCTGCCGGATCAGCTAGCCAATCGCTGCTCCGACAAGACGACCGTGTGGCTCGTGCCCGTCTGCTGCTTTGGTTGGCTGGCCTGACGCCAACGGCGCGTGATGTGATATCTCCGGACATAGCAATAGACTAGCACAAGAAGCTACGACCGTTTCAGCCGTCAGCTTGTGTGCAAAGTTCACAGAACATCGTGGGGAATATGCACGAGGAAATTGCGATTTGATTGCACGGTCAAACTGGAACGGTGAAGGGGCTATGATTGCATCGAAGTGTTAGTAGTGTCATGCCTGTGGAGAAGGTTTTCTTTCCAATACAGAAATGGTCAAATGGAGAGAGGTTTAGCCAGTTAAACCTATTATTGTGGTGTTCGTTTCCTTGGGGCTAAAGGGCAAGTAGCTAAAGTGGACTAAAGTTTAGCTCTAGAGAAACGAACGGGTCGGGATGACTAAAATTTGGACTAAACTTTAACTCTAGAGAGAAAGAAATGTTAAAATGGGGGCAAAACTTTATACCAAAAGGTGCTAAAGTTTAGCTCAAATTTTAGGAGCTAAAGTTGAGCTCCTAAAGTAGCCATCACGTTCATTCTCAATAGTTAGAAATTATAAAATTAATCAGAGAAAAACAATCCTTTTGTATTCAAGTGCTAGCATATAAAATATCAAAATAAGTAGTAATTAAGATTAAAAATTATAGAAACCTTTATGACAAAATAATATTTTAATGAGTTGATTTTATGATGTAACTTGGTTTACAAATTCAAATAAAAGTTGCTTAGTTAATTTTCACAAAAAATATGTTGTAACCACCCAAATGTGTGGGTAGGTTGACTAGTTTAGATGACTTTAATAGTGCCAAAATTTTCCCAACTTTGGTTCTTCATCTTTCTTTCTTTCTTAGATTTTTTCCTCGTAATTTTGGCCTCAATCTAGACCTGGACATTTGACTAGAAGCTCGTGAGACTCGGCTCGCTTCAGCTCGGCTCGGCTTGGCTCGATACATTTTCAAGCCAAATCATGCTCATGTTTCAGGTCATTTTATTTTCAAGCCGAGCCGAGTTGGCTCGCGAAATTAGATGAGCTCCAAAGCCCACCAATGGTCCATGGCTATGATGCAGTGCACCTCCATGTGTTCGCTGTCCAGATGTATCCAGTGCTCCAAGCACATTAGATGCTAGTGTACTCCCAAACAAAAGATAAACATAAAAAAGTGCAAGAAAGTTTTATAGAAAAATATGAGTGGGTAGTTCACATTCTCATCTACCCAAGCAACAAAAATTTGTACAATGAGCAATAAAAAAGAGAAAATCAGCTTCAACAGTTTCTAGGTAGAACTGTTTCAATACAAATTTCTATTTTCATTGCAACTCGCGTAAGTATAGTTTGCATCTAATGTTTTTTCACACTTGCATATGACAACGTCGGCTATCTAAATGTAGTTTTGTTCCAACTTTTGATGGATGTTTTGTATTATATTTTGGCCATGGGAGCATGTAACCCGGTTGGAGTTCTAGATATGTTCTCGTTGGCTGTCCATCTCGATGACCAAGTCACGGATCATCGCAAAACAAAGGAGTATCGCCCCGTCTCCTAATGTATGCATGTAGGCACCATGATAGTGTCATGCAGATCTGACGGCTTAAGACGTGATTCATCGCTTGGAAAGGTTAAAATAAAAGAATAGATATGATTACTGTTTAAAATTTTAGTTATTGTCAAATTTTTTAATTATTTTTATTTATTCTTGCAAGCCAAATGATTGGCTTGAGCTGGTATCAAGCCAAGTCAAGCCAGCATTTAAGCTCATCTACATATCTTTAAAAGATGTAACTCACCAAGTGTCTCTAATGGCTATATCTCTCAATCCTCATGAAGCTGTATCACCTTAATTGTTTGGTCCATCGGATGTGACATAGTGTATTTTGTGTAGCCGTTAGATGTGTTGCTTTTGTTTCTCTATTCGTCATCGTTTTTAGCTTCCTCTCTCCTCTGGGGTCCCTTGAAACTGATTGGAAGATGGACAGCCAGCAGTTCCAAAATCAATTAAGAGCCATTAGTCTCTTGATTTCATGGCTTTATATACATTCTCCTCCGCATGAGCCAGACAATTTTTTTCTCCCTTCCTCTCTTATATGTTCCAAGGAAGAAATTTAGTTCATTACAACCACTGTTGATTTGTCCTTACAGCAATTTTTTCTGTGCATACAACTTATATCATCTTTTCCTGTACGAATGTACTTGCTTTAATCTGCATTTTTAGTTTGACATACTTCCTTGCTCTACTAATTGGAATTCTTTGAATTCGTTAGCTATGCTGATATCTCCTCTTTAATCTGATGATTCTGGCTGACAAGTCAGGATGCTTGAAAGCAGGATGGATTTTTGTGCTTCCTTCGATAATCAGATTTGTGGGCAATTAACACTTTTGCAACAAATAAAAAAGGAATCTACCTTTTTGCAAGATCAGTATTACAATTGCACTTCCACCCTTAACCTTTTGATTTACCACTGGATGAAAATGTTGACACTAGGAGATGGTTATATTAGTTCAATTTTAAGAAAATGGAAAATAGTATTCTGGAGGGCGTACTAGAAGATAACAAAGGAGTTCAATTTTCTTCACTTTCCTTTGTATTACCTATTTTATCTTACTAATGATGCTATGGCCCATAACGTGAACTCTTCATTTTCTCAGCTTTCAGTCCTTTTGGAAAAAAAAAAAAAAAAAGGGGGAATCAGGGAGCAGGAAGCAATTATTTTAAGTATGCACTATCCTGGCTGGGGTTGACCCCGTTTATGTCGTTCCATCATATTTGATTAAATTCATTTTGGTTATAAGTTACTCATATGGATGAAACTTTTTGACTTCCATGGTTTTCATCATTGTATACTTCAACATCACATCTTCCCACATGTTAAACATATCATTTAGGTGTCGTCACAAATGTGGCAGATTTTTGTACCTCCATAATTAGGAATAATAAGTTTTTTTTTACTTTCATTATTATAACCACTCCCCCTAACAATCCATTATGTCCAAATTTCACCCCGAACAAAATTTTGGCTCACTTTACTCCCTCAAACAATTTAAGTTGGCTCAATTTACTCTTGTATGCAACTTCTATTTTTGTTTCTCTTTGTACGATTTGAATTTGAAGCTCAAATTTTGCATGATGATAGATGGTACCATTCTCTATATGAATAAAAATATTTTGTATTTTTCTTAAATATTTTTATACAATTCTAGAACTATATAATTAAGATGATATTTGATGCTATTAAACTATAAAATGTATGTTTAAAATATATACTTTATATTTTAAATGTAAGGTTCAATGAAAACTATCTTTGTGTCAAATTTGAGCACTAAACTCAGCTCGTGCAGAGGAAAATATAAACGAAAAATTGCATAAGGAGTAAATTGTACCAACTTAAATTGTTTGGGAGAGTAAAGTGAGCCATGATTTTGTTCAGGGTGTAATTTGGACAAACAGGATTGTTCGGGGAGTAAAATAGACTTTTCTCTTAGGTAAAAGTCTATTTTACTCCTCAAACAATCCACTATGTCCAAATTACACTCTGAACAAAATCTTGGCTCACCTTACTCCCTCAAACAATTGAAGTTAGCTCAATTTATTCCCTTATGTAATTTCTCTTTTTTGTTTCTCTTTGTATGATTTGAATTTGAAGCTCAAATTATGCATGATGATAGATTATACCATTCTCTATATAAAAAAAATGTTAAATATTTTTTCTTAAATATTTTATATACAATCCTATAACTATATAATTAAGATGATATTTGATGCTATTAAACTATAAAAATATGTTTAAAATATATATTATATTTTTAAAAACTGGTGCAAAATTTGAGCATCAAACTTAGCTCGAACTAAGAGAAATAAGAGAGAAATTACATAATGGAGTAAATTGTACCAACTTAAATTGTTTAAGGAAGTAAAGTGAGTCAAGATTTTGTTCGAGTGTAATTTAGACAAAGTGGATTGTTCGGAGTAAAATAAACTTTTCCCTAACAAATTATATTCAACACACATCATAATATCTATACAATATTTCAATTATTTAGCATCAATTTTTTTCTTATTCCGTGGCTACACGCTGGGTACCACCTAGTTCAATGTACAAGCCTAGTCTCATCCCCATAAATAATTTTAGGCGTGCACTCCACTCTCACGTTGCTGTAGAATATAGATGCACTATACAATGTTTTCACCGAACAAAAGACGAAATGAAGTCTCCAAAGAAGTCTACCATAACCGAAGCTGCAAGTTTATTAACCAAGCAAAGTTCTAAAAGGCATAAGTACGCCTTGAGTCGTGTTGTTTGATGTTAACAGACGTCTCGTCTCTCACGTACTTGAACTGAATACTGGTACAAAAAGATGCCTCCCTTTCGTAACATTCAAAGATTCTTTTCAGCTTTCTTCGACAAACAGAACCGGTACCGCCACCGGCTCTACGACAATGTTAGGAGCAAAGTCGGTCTCCGGCTCCAGTTCCATCAAAATAGGTGCTATAAACCGGAATATAATCCACCTTCGTTGTCGAGATTTGGAAGACTAACGATGCACGACGGAGCTTATTCTTTGCTCTACCAGTTCAACCATAAAGCTGGACGGCCAAAAAGAAGAGGAAAAGACTGCATATGGTAACCCAAAAGACGGTTCATATAGGCGAAAGCTTCAGATAAGTCATATAGCCGGATTGCTCGTATCTTTAGCATGCATAGGTAAAATGGTCGCATGTGTAAACTTAAAAGCCGCATTGAGATCACCATCTGTACAGGCAACTCACCGTAAAGGCTAGGAAACATTAATCCATAACTTCTCTCGGTCGAACATGAGAAGAGTATCTCAAATTAGATTCAACCTTGTGTTTCTGAATCAGCTAACAGATACCTAGTGATGCCCAATCCTATCTATTTACAATAATTACAGGACCTGCAGACCGCAACAAAACTTTGACCAAAGAGAAGGACAAAATATTAGGTGGTACTCTTGTATTTAAAAGCATAACTTCTTTCCCTGCAAAGATTGGATGGACACATCAATTCGTGTATCTGGTAGTATGAACTAGAAGTAGAAGGGGCAGTAATAAAAACTGTGCTCTCTATCAAAAGGAATGAACAGAAACAGCACTATAACTTACACAGAAATTGACTGTTTCTTGCCGGTCTATATAAGCAAGCAGCTCATCCTGCCGAATCAGTGTCTCATACAGAGTCTGCTCATGAACGAAACAAATCACAAACGTTAGTAAAGAAAGTAGTATTTTCTGTTGTTTCTCAATCTCCATGGAATAATCTAGAAAATCAATTCTGAATCAACTAAACAAATGAAGAAACTCAGTGAACAGCAAACTTTTGAATGTACTATTACACAACTTAAAAACACATAAAAGCAAGAAACTCAGTGAAGTGAACTGTGAACAACAGAGTCATGTGATGTGAAATTAAAATAAGTTTAACCTATATCTCTGCTTGAAACTGTTTTCTTTCTTTTTAACAAAGCAAGAGTACCTTCTTCACGGAAATCAACTCAGCTTCTAATGCATCCACACGGTAGACAGCTCCATTTAGCAATTCCTCCTTGTCAAATGGCAGTTCAGATGATTTTGCTTCAAGTGACTGTAATTTCTCCTCCAGTTCACCAAGCCGTCTCAACAGGAATGAATGGTTTCCGTTTTCCACATATCCTTGGGGGTACCCGGCCCTGTGGTGATGAAAAGCAGTATCCTGATGTGGAAACCTTTTAGTCATTACGCTCAGGACCGACCGAATGAACGCCCAAAGGCCCACAATTAAGACTGTCAAACATGCAGATATTCGTGTTTGGAGTCCTCTTAATGTTGGTGTATTTCTCAAGGGGAATGAACCTGGGTTAAACATGCATCACAGTCAGTCAATGGAACTCCAGTAAACTTACAGTGAAGTGAGCTTAGCAGCATATCCTATCTATCATAAAAACTAATTAAAAATGCCCAGTGTGCACCATATTTCTGAAACTAGTGTTTCTGCCCAACTGAGACACGGGTTATAATAACTTCTCATAAGACGCATACTAATGGCAGCACTATATCAAAACCTGAGGTGGAAGGTGTTGAACTGGCTCTTGTATCAATGCATCCATCCTTGACCGTGTCAACAACCGGCATGTCATTTTCTATAACAGAGGGAGCATCAGATGTGGAAGCATGTGACTGCAAACAGAAAAGCATGTGTTGAATCATCATATTTATCAGCCAAAAAGATTGGAGTAGATGGCAAACTAAGTAATACTAATAATCCCAAAAGACAAAGAAAAAAGGCTACTTGCCTCATGCACAGGGGTCATATGAAAGTTTATGGTGGGGTTCATTGAAATGGTTGGAGAAGAAGCATCTTCAGCTTCAGAACTCACCTCGACCAAAGCATCATTTCCTATTTTCTGCTTTAACATAAGGAGAAAATGGCTTAGGAGTTACAGTAGAAATTTTGGTACAATGTTCTAAGCAACATCCATGGAAAGCAAGCTTACAGTGGGTTGTCGAGACTCAGTACAACAATCTTCCTTCCCATCAATGCTTGATACAGAGAGAATTTGCCGACCATAGTTTGCTTCACCATTAAGGACCCTCTGGAAAAATTGAAATCAAACAATTTTAGCATCCCGGCTTATATTCATAGTTTAAAATGCAGATAGGCTCTGATTACAACAACGGGACTAAAAGCAAGAATGGTGAGAGCACAAAGAGAATACCTTTATAATTTCAGGGTCCTTCCAAGGTCCTTTGTCAGATTTCGGACAACCTCCATATTCTTCACACCTACATTTTCCGCCAAGAAAATCGGGTAGCTCACTGAAAACATGGAGTCAATAATTATCAGGACGAAATCCAAATAAAATTATTAATTAAAAGGGGTAGAATCTTAACCTGTCTTCAATTACTTCAAGTAGTTTATTCTGGTACTTGCTTCCAAGGACCTTGAAGAGAAAGATTGGTGAGACAATAAAATGCAAACCAAAAGTTACTCATAACGGTAAAGCAAGGTAATGAACAAGCGCAATGCTTACGTGAATTTTAGAGGCGGTTTCTGGATCAAGAAATGACTTTATTGTACCCCATAACATCTTGAAGCCTTGGCCGGCATTTATGATGTATAGCCGGTAAAGTGTCTGCTAACATATTCAGAAAAACTAGTGAGACACTGAGCAGTGATAATTGTCAAAAGACGGAACATACATGTGAAGTAAAATGTTTAAGAGATTAGACAGGATGGTGGGAGCAGATGCACTCTGGCTTGCAAAGCAGAAGAGGAAAGGTTCAACTAGCTGATTCTACTGATATCTTCGGAAGGAATGTTATGTAGTGAAAGAGTTCTGAGGTAAGAAAGTGAAAGTTTAAACAAGAGATAGGTCAAACGACACACTGTCAGTAAGAAAAATCAGTGAGGAAGCAGAAGTGTGCAGCAGGAGCCATGCACTTGACCACTCTGTCAGTATACCTTGTCTAACACTGAACCTTTAAAAAAAACAACTAACACTGAACAGGATGATGGAATCGCCTACCTCTGGATAGTTGTCGTTGTTGACCTTCTGCAATCGCATGATTAGCTCTCTTGCATCCTTTGAGAAATTCTTTAGGCCCTGCACTTACAGAAACAAGTTAATTGTTGTTCTAATCGCAATTTATTTTCCTGAGAACAACGTTAGTGAAAAGAAATACATACCACGCCTTGCACATCCAAGATAGTTGTACACGAGTCTATGTGCCTTTTCGCAGCAATAGAGCAAGCTGGAAACCTCATGTGCAAACATCTTTCAAATTCCTTAACATGATATTTTACGTATCGGTCAATAGTTGTGATTTCTATTAGTTTGTGGGCATCAACTTTTCCAATCAGCTCTACGTATACAGGTCTTCCTTCCTTGTCCACGCCATGATAAAATTGTGGATAGTGTTTCAAAACTTCATGTAATTCAGCATAATCAAATTCCTAAATGACACAAGTATAAGTTTTCAAAAGTTAAAACAAATAAAGTATAACACTAACATATATCATTCTTGGGATACCTCTTTCAGTTCAGCTATACCTCTATATTGTCAGCGCCAAATTCCTTCCTCCATCTAAGCATTTCTGACCACATATGCTTTGCTTTCTCGATATTAAATTTCCTTGCTTTTAGGAATCTACAAATGAAAATATTATGAAGAGTAGGATTTTCTTCTCAAAATGAGTTTTCATGAAAGACATGCCAAAATATGCCGGAGGCCAACATAATAAGCCAAAAAAAACGTAGTGCACGAGACTGCGAGAGTGGCTGTTTACCTCAACATCGTGTGGTAATCATCGTGACGTTCTGGCAACAGGCCATCAGCAAGTAAGCACCGGCGAAACCTCTCGACAGTTTCCAGCTCGTGTGCATCTCTAATGTCCTCTATGGGGAATGTATGGTTATCATTCCTCGTTTTCCTCCTCCTCCTCAAGGAGTGCCTGAATTTATTCCCTGCAGTGACTGCTCTCTTCTTGAGAGAACCCTTTTTGGCCTTCCTTTCCCCTTCTGAGTTGTCTTCATCAGACTTGCACTCTTTGTTCTCATCATTGTGAGCAGAGTCCTCCAAATCTGCACTCAAGTATCATTTCATATTGATACTAGCTTACTAAATGAACTACAAGATGTGATCATAATTCATAGGCACAAAGCTACTGTTACTAAATTCTGTAGCACACAACCTCAACAAGGGGAAAAGCATGACATAGCCGGCAAAGCATCGGCTTCCTAAATCAAGATTAAAAATATATATATATATGAAATGCAAAAGTATTGTGTGTTGCGTGCTTTATCATGCGTTTCTAATGAAACTATTGAACAATGAACACAAACAAACAGAATCCTCCGTGCAGAACCACCAGCTAGCACCCAGGCTCACCGCACAACAATGAAGAAACAAGAAAGAACAGCAGGTAACCGAATCGCAGAGAACATGTAGCAGAATCAAGCGACATGTAGCACTCACACGGCGTCGCGGACCGATCGACAGACCCCGACATTTCCCGTTCTCCCGACTCGAAAACTCCCGAATCCGGATTCGATTCCCGGAGGAGAATTCCACCTCCGGCGGCGCCGCAACCTCCCCTCACGAAGCCCCTCTCGATCGACCAGCGCGCCGGGAGATGACCACGAGAAATGGCTGCGGCTGGTTTGAATTATACTATTGTTTTTTTAGAAGAGGAAATTTTGATGCTTTTCTGGGGGGAGAAGGGGAAAGAAAAGAAGCTTCTTCTTTCCGTTCACGGTGTAGGGAGGGGAGAGGGAGGGGAGTTACGCGATCTCTCCGTGGACCGGGTCCTTGCACTCCGAACAGCGTGGAGGCTCCCGTTGTGGTGGAACTTACACCAGGACGCAACACGTGGCGCGGTGACTCGGATTTCTGGCCCATCGACCCGGCGCACGATGGTTTGTTCTCCAAAGCGCGGGCATATATGCGAGGCGAAGAGAACCGCAGCAGAGGCAGAGGACACACAGGTGGACCACTGGAGTTGGCGTGGAGTGGTGGCCTGGTGGGGGACTCGTCGTGGGACCGTGCACCGGAGGGACCGGCTCCGTGAACTGGTGGTGGCAGCTTCTCGTTGTGTCGACGCTTCCAAGGGATCATGGAGAAAAACGTAACGAAAGACACGGCGGATTTGGGCTGCACAGGGCCGGATTTCGGGATCCAGTTGGGCCTTTCTTTTGCGAATAAAGGGCTGTAGTTTTGTTCGAATGCCGTTAGTGTTCCTCCAGTTCAGCACTTCAGTGACAAGCATATAGGCCAGTTGTATCTTAATGCTAAGTTGCTAACCGCCTCTCAAAAAAAACAAGTTTTCCTTATCTTAATCGTCAATAAATATTTTTCTCTAAGTTTAGCAATTCTCTCAAAAGGTTACTATTCACCAAGCTGTCACATGAACATGTGAACATAAACGAGTCTCGGTATCATTTTCATCAGAAAGGGAAGGAATTCAAGACATAGCTTTCCTTTTCTAGATTAGCCAAAGTTGCCTGAGTAATTTGCTTGATGCATATACCAATGGGCAGATACTGTCACTTTTTAGAGCACAACAACCACTGAAACTACAAGCTAAATTTTACGGGACTATGTTCCGCATGTGTATATACATATAAGTTATGTAAGTATTCACATGGTGCTTCTTGATGTTTGCCAAAGCTTTATGGACTTCAGCAAAGCCTCCTATGTACAGCCCCCCATGGTGGCCTGATTTAAGACAAAAGCAACAAGAACAGTCGGTTTGATGTTAGGAGTTAGATTTTTAGAAGGAAGAAGAGCAAGAATAAGCAAGATGAACCTGTTATATTGCGTTCTTTTTCTTAGACCGCAATGTTGAAAGTTGGTCTCTGTATTGAGCTGAAAATATAACACCAGCAAAGAGATAAGTCTATTTGAAGAAATATCATTGACAAAATCTCAAAACTTGCATCCACACTCCTATAAGACTTTCAATAAAATTGTTTCTTTAATTGTTTCTTTTATGCAAATCAGCGGAGCTCACCAGCATCTTTGTAACGTTCTTCAACAGCAGCTATTAGCATATTGCGGACCAAGTCAAACTCTTGGGCTTCACCGCAAGGCAGATCATCAGGCCTGCAAAATGGTATATCTGGAGTTGAAATGCTTGAAATGACACCTGTATTTACAGAGAGCTCTGGAAAAGATCTTTAGTGGCTACCTATCAAGCCCTGTAATTCGGATCTCATCTGAGCCGACATACGTGTCAGCTGGCTTTGGCGGTACAACTTTCAATCCATTGTTAATTGCGATATGCCGATTAACTTGTATAGGAACCTATGAATGAAGATATAGGAAATTAGGATAAGTGCCATAAAAAATCCACAGAGCACTAGAATGAATATCACTTCTCTATCTTCTCAGCCGATACTATTTTCTCCAAAAGAAAAAGGAAATTACCAACCAATGAAGCAACGGCTGAACATCAGGATAAAAAAGGGAGAAATTTCTTTGCTGATAAATCAAAGGATTTTGTTGCTTTAATTTTTCTAAATAAATGGATTTACACTAGTACCTTTGGAACATCTATACTAGATCCACAAGGCCACAAAGATTAAGAAAGAAGACCATCTTTCAATATCAGCAATTTCTATCATTAGACACAAACTATTTCAGTGGTTATAAAGAAATAACACGAGAAAATGGCACACCTTGCACCGGAATGCAATGTTTATAGCATCTGATGGCTTGAGGTCAAAACTAATGCTCTCTTCTTCATTCCCAATCTGGGCAAATACATTATACTTCAGAGTTCAGAATGATAAAAGCATTTTTTTATGTGAGTTCAGACTGATAAAAGCACCTTTGTAAGATACAGTCGAGAATAGTATGCATCGTGAACCATTTCTGTAATTCGCACCAAACGAACCTGAAAACCAATTGAACAAATGATACAAAAAGAAGTATTATTGTTAGTACCAAAGAAGTCCAAATTTACTTTGTCCAACAAAACATGTTTGAAAGAACAGGTGTATTCTTGGGGACATGATAAACACAGGTTCTGAGAATATTTCACAAATACAGTAGATGTAACTTGAACTCACACAAAGTGAGGAAAGTAAACCATTCAACAAGATTTCAGTTTGAGCTCACCTGATATCCCATTGTTTCAGTCATTTCCTTTACAACATTGTAAATAGTTGGTCTTGGCTGAAAAGATGTATCGTCGGTACAGCTTAGATACAGCATTACCATATATAAACTGGGAGTTTGTGGAAGGTTATTATCATCTATAGAGCTTCTAGCAACTAAATCTAGCCCTTACAATTCGAATGTTCCGGAGTGCAGCCAGCAACATAATACTTGGTGTTTCCACTGACGGAAGCAGAATGGACAGATAGCAAAATTAGAAGAAGTACCGAAAGCAATGTGAAATGCACTGAGGTAGTAACTGATACTCACTGACTATGATGGGGAGAAGAAGGTCACTTCCATCTTCCATTTTTAGCACAATAGCATGGTGTGGCGCAGAGTCTCGTAGTCTCAATACGCGAGGATTATTCTGAACACATCTGAGGTGCTTTCCGTCACGCATTTTTATCACAAAACCATCTGATACACTCCTAAGCTCGACTGCAAGGACAGGTTAAACAGGTTGATTAATCCTTTTTGACACATTAGAAAGCTAATCATCACATAGAAAACAATAGCTTGGTATGGGTGACATATATGTAACTAATGCTAATCTAACGAAGGAGCATAAGTAGGTTGGTTGTAATTTCCCTTCTCCGTGCATTCAGAGTGCACACCTTCTAAAACCTGAAATATCATTCAAGGTGTACAGTTGTTTGCTCCAACAACCCGATTCCATAAGGTCATAATATCTCCAAAAGGCAATGAAAAAAAAACATTTACCAGCCTCGATAACGCTGGAGTTGACGAACTCCTCCCCGCTGGCATCAAAATTCGCCGCGGCTGTGCCGTCGCCGTCGGAGGACGAGCCGAAGCTGCAGCGAACAGGCCAGCCCCAGTCGCATCTCCCGTGCGGAAGGGACGAGGGGCCGAAGAACCTGCGGGCCGTGCCGTCGCAGTCCGCCTGCACCCCGCAAGACCGTCCCCTGAGGCGCACGCGCCCGAGCAGCTGGAGATGGCCGCTGACCTTCGCTTCCGATGTCAGAAGGCCTGTCGCGGAGGCCGCGTAGCGCGGGTGAACTGCCCCGTTAATGATCTCCATCCCTTGGAAATTTTCACCAAGAAACCGTCAGAAACGAGCATGGGAGCAGCCGAATTTAACAAATAGCTACGGATTGATGTGCCCACGAGATAACAATCGAGTCAGTGCAGGGAGCGTGCCGAATCGAAAAACACAGCAGCCATCAGCAAAAGAGTAAAGGCTCTCGAAATGATGGAAGGATCAACTTACCACCGATTTCCGGCGAGGGGACGAGGGCTGATCCGAGTTGGAAAATGAAGCAGGAAGGTGGAAATGGGGGGAATGGCACGAAACTTTTGAGCCAAATGTTAGTTAAACCCTTATCGCTAAACCCGCCAGTGCTTTTATGGCCGAAGCGGTTGGCTGCCTCAAAAAACCAGAATTACCCCTGGATATTTGTGGAATCGAAGGTCGTTTTCGTTATTTTTTGGGCAATGTTCGTAAACGCCGGAAGGGCACTTCGGGTACACGGTGGACTGGACAGTTCGGCGCGTTTGACTGTGCTTGGAGCGCCACGTCACTTGATATTTTCCATGGATAGAAAGTGTAAGCGTGACGTGGAAAGGACAGTTAGATATTTTCGTCACTCTCTTGTTCTGGGTCTGATATTTTCGGTCATTGGTGCACGCAGTACAGAAGCTTCACGCAGAGCACGGGCATCAAAATTTTTGTAGCTCATACACATCATCAACCGGGCTTTCGCGGCACATTTGTTCTGCAGAAGTGCAGATGCTGAACAAACATTTACTCGTTGACACGAAAAGTTGGCTCGAGAAATTTATGTCCTCACTTAAAACAGATTTCCTTCTTCTGTGATGACACAAAATCCAGATTTAAGTCTTTAAAATTACAACAATAAACTAAAGAGAATAAAATTATCTCTACCTTTAAATATAATAGAGATAAATTGACATATTCTACCCTTAAATAAATTATACGGAGCACCATTGAGTTGTAAACAAGAGCCAAACTTTTTTTAGTCCATCGTGGGTCGTGGCCCCGCACCGGACGGCCGAGAAAAGCCCGACGCGGATCGTTCAATCGACGCCTCCTTCCGGATTTAGGTCTTGGCGACGGTCGCCTCAACGGATCCAGGGATTGACGACGTGGGGCCACCGCTGCGCGTGAGGGAGAGTGACGAGGCACGACGGTGACGAGCTAGGGTTGGAGGTATGGCTGAAACTTTTTATTCATGTTGCGTAGCGCGTGGACGATCCGATGAGCGATAGAATGGTTGTCCTTTCTCCTGTCAACTTTATAAAAACAGACCTCTACTTGCCCATATTTGTAGTCCTGTTTTAGTCAGGATTATTTCTAGTTAGATCCTTAAGTTTTCATCATATTTTATACTTGTTTGTTGTTCGGAGGGAGGGGGCTAACGCCCCCAATATAATTTTGCTAATCAACATTTATTCTTCCGAAAACGCCATGAAATGAAATAATCACGGCATTTTGCAATAGATTTGCCCGATAACTAACAAACACTCTTATTTTGATAGTTGGTACAGTCTACTCGCACCAAAAGAGGCGACGATATGGTTTCCCTCCGCGCGCGCCACATCATTTCCGGTCGGTGTGGCGACGGCCACGCCGGCGGCCACGTCGCCGCCTCTCGTACCTCCGAACTCCTGGGTCGTGGGACGTGGCCCCGCACGGGAAGCCCGGGAAAGCCCGACACGGAACGTTAAATTGGCGCCTCCGAAATCTCGGGTCGTGGGACGTGGCCCCGCACGGGAAGCCCGAGAAAAGCCCGACACGAAACGTCAAATCGGCGCCTCCTCTAGGATTTAGGTATTGCCGACGGTCGCCTCATCGTAGCTAGGGAGGGATGACGTAGGGCCACCACCGCGCGTGGGGGAGAGTGTTGAGGCGCGACGGTGACGAAATGGGGTTGGAGGTGTGGTCGATGCTTTTTATTCCTGCTACATGGCGTGTGGACCCTCCGATGCGCGATCAAATGGTTGTCCTTTCTCCTATGTCAACTGTACAAAACAAACCTCTACTTTCCTATATTCTATAGTCCCGTTTTAGTCGGGGTTATTTACGGTTAGTTCCTTAAGTTTTGGTCATATTTAATAGTTGTTTGGTGTTCCCTTTCGCATAGAGGCCCTCGGTGTTTCGCTAATTTAGCTCGAAACTTCCTAGCTTCTCTTATCATTGTTTTCTTTCTATCTACCCCCCCCCCCCACCACCACCACCCTAAACTTTTGGAAAATTGGGCATGGCACAACATGCACCCACCTAGTATACATAGAGGAGTCATGCTATGTTATTTGGTACACATATGGCAGCACATGATAGATCATGTTGTTGGCATGTGATACACACACCTTCCGAGACCGCAAGCGTATAGGTCGGTTGTAATTTTTTCCTCATAGTATTTCAAGGTTTATCAATCCGTAGAACTAGTGCGATGTTTATTTAGCTAAAAGTTTACTTATAAGAGATGGTTCAAAGAACTAATTAGAACAGAACAAAAAGAGAGAGAAAAAGCTTACGGCCAAGCAAGAATTAAGATGGTTTTCCCACGGTCTAGGTTCACTTGCGTGCAAAGATAAAATTAATTGAGTAAAGGTTCTATTTGTTGTTACTAGAGTAGACAAAGGTTGTTTGTTGCGACCTTGTCACGGCGGCGGCTAAAAATTCAGTCATCTAGCAATAGCACTATTACAATACTAGCATCCAAACCACCGAGATAAACAATAAGCAAGTATTGCAATAGACCAATATAGAGCAACAAATGTATTCAATTACCCATCACAAGTGCAAATGACAAGATCCCCATCAACCAAGGAAAGAACAGAGAATCACCTAATGATATCAGTAGGTTTCGCCATGGAAAAGACCTTAAGTTGGCTTATCTAACCTCCTGGTATAATTTGAGGTGAAACGAACATTGGAGTTCGTCGTGTCGATCGGCGCAAGACGACTTTTCGCCGAAACGTCATGAAATTTGCTCGGGACGAAGCTCTCTATTATCTAATCCTAATTCTGCCGTCAAAAGTGTTGAAAAAACAAATCGTCTTGCGTGTAGAATAGGGTTTTCTCTTCATAGGAACTAGCCTTTGTGGACCTTTTTGGGCAATTCGGGCGTCGTGCCGATCGGCACAAATCGGTGTAGATGGGCACGGACGACTTGTCCGCACAACACATCTTGCGGAGCCCATATCTCCTAGCTCGACATCCAAATAGGATCGTCCATATAAGTTTTGCAAAACTCTCGACGAGATCTACAACTTTGTAAGTCTATCTTTTATTAATTGACACCGTCCTGAACTCCAAAATTGAGGTACAATGAAATGACCTCCCTAAATTGAGCTCTTATGCCCTCTTTTTACCTATTTATGCAATAAAGCACACACACGACAAGATATTCCAAAGTGGGATTAAATTTAGATGTA